>CM063501.1:126575666-126580666 GCA_032207245.1 Pardosa pseudoannulata
CGAGCGAGCTTGAAAATAAATACACACACACACACACACAAAATCCCCATATAAATTCTACAAAAACGACACTTTCGAGAAGACAAAGTAATGGAACCGTGAAGTTTTGGCCAAAGACGCGGGAAAACGAAGATAGACATTGATTCTATAGGAATAAAACCAGGACTAAAAGAATCGAGCAATTAATGTGAGAATATGAACAAAAAGTGAAAGATAGATTGAGTTTTCACTGCATATGTATAAAGTATGTCTCTTTATCGTGACATTTGTTCGGGAAAAAATTTCTGCGAAAAAAAAAATAGTAAAAATTAATAAAAAGGGAACTCTGAAGACAGTCGGCAGGAATCAATTCGTAAAGTGAGGACTTCCTGCATAATTCAGGGATAGAGAGCAATTTTCTCCGTTGTTTCTTTTGGAGAAAAAGAATTACAGTCATACCAGAAGTACGAAACCTATTTTTTTTTTATGTAAAACACACCCGAAAACTCACTTTTCTCAGAAGTTCTCTCAAAAGCGTTCAATGTACCCTATTTACTCTGCATAACTCATTTTTTCTTTAAAAAATTTAGGGCTAAGCTCAAAGTACAAGTTTATAAACGGAATATATTTTACTGCTGTTTGTAATTACATCATGCGTGTATAACAGGAATAAACATAGAACATAAAAATTCTTAATCGAAATATTGCTATATCTAAATTTCATTCATATTACACTTCTTTTATACTTATCAGCGTCTAAAGCTGAAATTTCGACTTGAAGCACGGTTCCCATTTTCTGTTGCGTATTGCACTACTTGTGAATTATAAGCTGCAGTATAACAAAATTTCTTCTCCCCCTTACTCGAACGTTCTTGCAAAAAACTATTTCTTCTTTTTTTATGGAATAAGGGGGAATAAAAAAAATACAATCCTCATATAACACTTCTTAAAATAAAAGGCGGAAGCCCTGGAGAGGAGATGCTAATATAAATTCATTGAATTTCCGTGTTTCCGAATTCATTGAATTTCCCGAATTTCCGTGTTTCCTGTGTTCCCAATTTTCCAGCCACTCGACTACATATGGATACCTATCTGTAATTTGTGGTGGGTTAAAATGGCCATTACACACATATTATGTATATATATATATATATATATATATATATATATATATATATATATATATATAATATATATATATATATATATATATATATATATATATATATATATATATATATATATATATATATATATATATATATATATGTGTGTGTGTGTGTAATATATAAAAATTGTTTAACTTTAATATTTCCTTAAAAACCTCCTCTCTCCCATTCTAATTCTTTAAAATCTTTTCCCAAGCCTCTAAATTTCTTAATCAAAGGAGCGTCCTCGACTTAAAATTCTTTCGAAACATTTCCCAAAGCTTTCTTTCTGTCCTATAGATGTAAATTTCTTGTTTATTCAACACGTTTCCCAGCTGTCGGCGGCAAATGGCTCCAAGTTTTCCTGATCTTAACACTTAAATTCGCAGAGTAAGTTTCTTGTCCCTTGACAAAATTGTTTCTGTCTTCGCTCTTGGGTGCACCTCTGTTCGAACAGACTGATTTTTGTGTCTTTCCTTTGCCTGTCATTGACTAGTAAAGATGTCAGTTTTAGCAGCTCTAAAATAAAGTTTTAATTAGACTTGTGCCGTTCTCTTGCGGCCCGACTGCATCATTATTACTGCTACCTGATTAGGCTATCTTCTTTCCCAGTAGCTCGGGAAAGTAAAAACAACAGGGGCTACATAATTATTGTGACCGGCAGGTATTATTTTGATGGATTACACACACACACACACACACACACACACACACACACATATATATGTATATATATATATATATATGTATATATATATATACTATTTGTTCATCAAGTTGTATGTATCCAGTCACTAGCTCCCTCTGCTTCCTGTTATAATATACTAGCATATGGCCCGTCATATGACGGGATCAGTAATTTTTTTTATTTTCCAGAATTGTTAAGTACCCTATGAGGCAGGTAAAAAATGGTTTGGTTTCTGGCTGAGAATTATCTGGTACACGGTCTATATTTTGTTTATCTTCACACTCCTCTAAAGTCTCCCGATACTGTGAATGCAGCTGAGAATCACTTTGAATTCATTTAGAAAGATAATTCAAAGTTTACTTAGCTAATGGAAGTAAAGGAATGAAACTATTCCCGTTTTTTAAATAAATTATAACATTCAGTGCAGCTCTATCATTTTTGTTGCCCTTGGCAAATTCCAAAAATGTCGTTTTCAAAGTTTAAAAAATCTTAATAAAAAGAATTATTAAAGAACTATATTAACAAGAAAAATGATAAAGTTGAAGTAAGGCAATAATACTAATACAGATTCTGAGTTCTAGTTTAGGTGGTTTTGCCGCTTCTAAATTTTACCAGTCGCCTAATTTACAGCCTAATATCGGCCCTAACAAAAACTTTAAATTTCCATTTCTTTACTAGCATGTAGCCCGTCACATGACGGGATTAGTGAAATTTTTAATTTTCCAAAATTGTAAAGTACTCTAGGAGACAGTTAAAAAATGGTTTGGTTTTTGGTTGAGAATTGTCTGGTACACGGTCTATAATTTGTTTATCTTCACACTCCTCTAAAGTCTCCCGATACTGGGAATGCAGTTTAGAATCACGTTGAATTCATTTAGAAAGATAATTCAAAGTTTTCTTAGCTACGTCAAAATTATCGTTAAGTTCTTCCCAATTATTTTGCCACAGTAATTAATGGAAGTAAAGGCATGAAAGTATCGTTTCCACTACACCCTGGAGGTAGATTCAATTTGTTGTTAATACCGGTGATAAAATGTTCATTGAAACAAGAAATAAGAGATGATTAAATTTAAAATTATTACATATGTACCTAATCTTGTAGAGGGACGAGACTCTAATGCTAAATGCCGTTGTTAAATAATAAGTCTAGTTTCAAGAACCATTGTTTATTTGTTTGTTACGTTCCACAACACAGTACAAAGAAACACATTACAAGACACAGCACAAAAGCAACATCATAGACAAGCACACACAGAGAAAGTGAGTGGCACCATGGGAAAACTAGATGGCTCTCGTAGCGCCACCTATCATAAAAGGAGACGGCAGCACTTGTACCCGATACAAACTATTATTTAAGCCAAATATAAAATAAAATTATTTAAGTAATATCTAGATTCAGAGATAAAACTATGAAAATCATGCAGACGATATTTAAGTTATTTAAAATAAGAAATGATTAAATGAGATGGTTAAAGGAATGACGTCATAATGCTAGCAAAAATTGTTATTTTTACTTATTTATTATGTGACAAATTGATAAATTTAATCGCCTGCTCTTAACCGCGGAAAATAGGATAGAAATAATGGTATTAAATACTAGAAAAGGGGGGAAGGGGTAGATTTCGAACGTTGCTAACCCTAATTCATCAAGAATGCTCTATCCATTCCAGGTACAACCGCTTCATAAATTCGAGGACAGACAGACAGAAAACTTAGGCTATAAATTTGTATTTATTCAAAGTTTTATTCAGAGAATTTGAGGAAAGAACAATATATTGATTTAATAGAGAAAACATCATAGCCCAATGGCTGGAGGATAAAAAGAAGCCGAATTCGATATTAATTACAAAAAATCTGGAAATTAATTAAAAAAGCGTGAATTTCAAAAAGAAACCTCTAGGGGCCAAATCTTAGGTAAATATTCCTTAGCGAGACTTTCGCTTTAGTGGTTGACTCTGTTTTTAACTTATACCATGAATAAATTAATGTCTTCTACCTGTGTTAAGGGGGGGGGGCAATTCTATACTGCGAAAGCTTAAAAACATTAAACATAGATTCATACATAACAATGACATTATATGATATGTCATAATAAAAAGACGAGGGAAGCAAGGTAACGAGTTCTGACTTAATGCACTTTATCAGCAAATAAGTAAACCTTTGTAATAGAGCTATCAGTTTAATATTAAACACAGACATTAAATATGGGTACTTACTTTATTCAGAATTGTAGGCTCTACAGTTCTTGCATTGATACTTTTTGTTAGCATTGAATCTTAAAAATGTTGTCATTTTAGATTTAAAAAAGATTGAATATAAATGTATTTACAATGGATAAAAATCTTCTACTAGGCTGAAGCTTAGTATGTCCACACCCAAGGCCGTAGGCAAGGGGGGGATTTGGGGGACCGGTCCCCTCCCGAAATTCTAGAAGACCATTTCTTCCAAAGAAAATGTTTCATGTGTGTGAAGGTGTCATCTGCCTAGCTGTATAAGAACATGTTGCTAAAAAAATCGCTTCGACTATAAAGTGTTTTGCCGAGCAGCTGGCCGAAAATTTAACATTTTCTCTATATTCTGCTATATTTGCCTTTACTCGCTTTTACCTTTTCTTTGTCATCATTTTTTTAAATCATTTGATTAAAAATGAATAATTGTCATCTTATAAATTAAATATAACTAGTATTAGAATTAGTATGGGTGGAATTTTTGGGTGACCTTTATACCTTAATTTTTCCTTTATACCGTATTATTTTAATGCCTTTATACCTTAATTTTGTTTTACTGAAGTATCATTCACAAACAACTATGTCTTTCCTCTTTAGTCCCCCCCCCCCGGATAGCAATTTCTGGCTACGGTCCTGTCCACACCTATTTTTCCCTAATTTATTCCGTATTCAATCTTTTTTATTCCCCAGTCCCTGGCTAATAGCGTTGTCAGCTTGATTTTCAACAGATATATTGTGAGTGGCTACTTAATATAGTTAGAATTTTAAGCTCTAGAACTTTTGTATTAACACTTTTCTTTATAGCGTCAACTATGTTTGAGACATTGTTATTCTAGTTTTAAAATATCCATGCTTTTTCGAATTAATTTCGTGTTTGCGAGATGTAAATCTGTGCACCGCGGCTACAGATCACTTAGCGGGAGGGGGAAAATTAGTATGTTCATTAACTAAGATTGT
>CM063501.1:126585666-126623166 GCA_032207245.1 Pardosa pseudoannulata
AGCCGTTGTTAAATAATAAGTCTAGTTTCAGGAACCATTTTTAACAATTAATATTAACCCCTTAATGCACAGTTACTTTGAAAATGGCCAGCCAAAAAAAATCAATTTTTTTATTGTAAAAAACAAAATTTAGAACGTTGAATTTAGAAAATATATATATATATATATATATATATATATATATATATATATATATATATTATACTTGAATATGTAAGTGTTAGAGCTTACAATCCTATGTAAATGATAAATATCAATAAAACGATTGTTTTTTTCACATTGTTATTTTCGATTCTCGATTGCATTTGAGTGTGAAAAATTATATCAAAATAAAGTACAACGCCGCTCGAATTTTCTCGATTGTGCACAGTTTAGTCACTTTAGCGCGCTCGAGTTAACTCGAGCGTGCGCGTTAAGGGGTCAAGAAAAGAAAAAAATTCGGGGGTGTAATCTTCTCTCTACTTTGTCGTATACACGTAAGCATAGAAAAATAATAATTTTTATTTATTTTTATTTAATTTTTAAACTTTAGGAATATTATAAATTAATACCAAAAATGTCAAAATTTGCCGCAGTTAAGATACAAAATACAAGAGCTTTCAACAAGCAAACCTTTCAGCAAACAAGGATTTGGCAGAATCAACGGGTGATAATAGTGCCGTAGATTTTTTAACTCCAATATAAAGATGGAAACGGACATGCCACATAAATAAACACATTTTTTGGTCTGTTTTTAGTTAATATCTTTTGAATTAATATAAAATTCCCACAATCCAAATATGGTCGAAATGGATTCCTCGGATTCCCATCTTTCGGCGCCTGTGTCCAGCGGTTTGTTAGAAATAGACTTCCATACATAGATACAGTCAGATTTGAATATGTAGTGTTGTTGTTGTTATTACTAATCCTAGATTGCCTAGCAAAGCTAGACAATCTCCATAAATCCAAAGGTACACAAAAAGTCCAAAAACAATAGAGGATCCTGAAGGACCTCGTCTTGCTTAAAATCCAAGCAAACTAATATATGGGCCGGTGTTACCCTATCAGCTCCACACCAATGGCACACAGGAAAGATCTTCTGTCCCTGGTTGAATTATGTATCCTACAAAGAATACCTCCGAGAATATCTAGTAACCGGGAGTAGACATTCGTTAACCCTGAGCTGCAGGTAAACTGCTGCTTCTTTTTGTCAGAAGTAGCTCAAACGTTGATAGAAATCTATAATTTTGCTATAATGTAGATGTTAATGCGGCATACATCGGAATTAAAAATATCTATAGACAATGTCTTTTAATCCATTGTGTGATATTTTCTGATATTTTCCCCATAAATGTTCCTAGTCTAGTATAGGGCAGCGATTTAAATGGATGAAAATCATTTCTCCTGTAACCCATTACTTCTGCTGAGTTTGCATTGATGAAGTCATTATGGACTCCTGACAGTAAAAGAAATACAAAATTTGAACAACTTTGAATATTACAGCCTGTCCCCATTAAAACTAAAAATTAAAGTTAATGACCCTACACTCCAATAGTATAATACAGTTAAAGAGAAAAAACTGACCGTTCGATCTTGCGCAATGCTATTGAGGTCCTAAAAAATTTTCGTTAATACTATGGAGTCCCACACCAAAAAATTTTAAGAAACTCTACTGTAGACTAAGATCGTTAAAAATCGATTTGATATAATATTTTTCTTAACTCAAGAGAAAAAACTGACAGTTCGATCTTGCGCAATGCTATTGAGGTCCTAAAATTTTTTCGTTAATACTATGGAGTCTCACACCAAAAAATTTTAAGAAACTCTACTGTAGACTAAGATAGTTAAAAATCGATTTGATATAATATTTTTCTTAACTCAAGAGAAAAAACTGACAGTTCGATCTTACGCAATGCTACTGAGGTCCTAAAATTTTTTCGTTAATACTATGGAGTGTCACACCAAAAAATTTTAAGAAACTCTACTGTAGACTAAGATAGTTAAAAATCGATTTTATGTAATATTTTTCTTAAACTCGACATTAGATTTTTGCAGGCTTGCAGCACAGGAAATCTACTGCGGTTAAGGAAGACATAATTAAGAAACAAAACGTTTACGTCTGGAAGTCACCGGTTCCCACGCTCATACAGAGAATCATAGTAGCCGTTTCTGCTATGAATAATCTGATAAAAATGTGAGACAATATCGGTCACGTAATGGAGTGAATATGTTTCGTTTCTGCGCTTATCGAATAGTTTCGTTTTCAACAGTGGCGGCGCTAACAAATAGGGAGCTTCCCCGCAAAATGTTTGAACGGGTTCCTTCTCAAAAATAAATTGCATGAGTTTTTTTAATTGTTAACTTTCATATAATTGCAGTTTATCAAATAACACTGCATAAAAATAGTTGGAGATAGTTGTGACTTTTCAATAACATTTATCTGACTACCGGCATTAATTATCAGATTTTTTTTTTCTTTTTTTGAAGGTAGGGGCGGAAGACATATTATAAAATAAAAAATATAAAACAAACTATAGTATAAAAGGAAAAGAAAATTCTTTCTAACTTCAGGTGTGAAAAATATATGCATGCTTCTTTTGTAAAATTTTATACTCAATACTACAGGACAAATTGTGTAGAAAAGTCAAAGCGTATACTTTAAAAAATTAAATGTATCGCTATCATATTGAAGTGTATTTCAACCTCTACCTGCAACTAGTTCCAGAAAAGGAGAGGTCGTTCATATATTGGCATTATTAAACGTTCGAAATGGTTGAAAATGTAAATTTTAAATACTCACTTGCTTTTTATACAATAAAAATTCAACCCCTTGTGTTCCTTGATTTTGGCTCTTTAGTGTTATAAATTACTTTATTAGTGATACAGGAAGATTTTTCGATAGCAATGTGGTGGTTTCGGATGCCATCTAGGAGAGAGGTGTGGAATTCGAAGCAAATATCCTGCCTTCTGAAACTGATTAGAATTACAGTAAATCTCCAGCGTGATATCGTGAACGTCTCACACCCGTCAGTATAGGCGGCCCATTGTGAGTTTTTAGAGTTTACTGAGCCAATTAAGTAACCTTAACTCATTAATGACTATAGAGTCCCTCTTTGGGGACAGCCAAAATAAATTGTAGAGTTTTTATTTTTTTTTTTAATGTTTTTTTTAATGCAGATACACGGCAATACTATAAACGATCTCCCAAATTTTCGACTATCCGCTAGTTTATAACTTTCTCTTTTGGACTGACATTCGATAAGTTTTCGAGCATCGCACCTAAATTTACTTATCCCGCAAGTACACAGACTGAAATCACGAGAAATAGTTATATCTATTGTAAAACTCCACTTTACAGTACTGTGTTGATCTGGATGGCTTCGGCCGGGACAGGGTTACAACACTCTTACAGTACTTTGTTTACCTACCAAATAAATCTGTTATCACAGAGTTTTTCTTTTCTTATACATGTCATCCTATGATATCTAAAATGACAGTTTTTCACTAAAGAGACAGGCTGTAATATTCAAAATTGTTCAAATTTCATATTTCTTTTACTGTCAGGAGTCCATAATGACTTGGAATTAAGATATTCTTTGGCCGGGACAGGGTTACAATACTCTTACAGTACTGTGTTCACCCACAATACCAAATAAATCTGTTATCACAGAGTTTTTCTCTTCTTATATATGTCATCCTATGATATCTAAAAGGATAGCTCTTCATTAAGACAGAACAATAAGAAAACTTTAAAACAGAAAATTTTAAAAAGCTTAAAAATATAATACAATAATAAAAATAAATTAAATTATTTGGGTAAATTTAAACACTAACTATAGCCTATCCATTAAATGCAGCCACTTGGAAGGTTACTAATGAAAAACATGCCCAGCACGCATGTGTTACCAAAACACTCTGATCTTGCATACGCAGGCTCTTTGACGAACTCACAGTGCCACGTGCAAGACAAGTAAAATGAAGGTTTCTATTATAAAAAAAGATGCGTCGAAACGTTTTCGTTTTTTCTTTGTTTGTATTGTTTGTATCTATTTAAAGATACAATGTGTAAAATTATCATACAAATTATAGAAATATAAAAATTGCTAGTACTTTTAAAATTGCTAACGCCCCTGTTGCAGGTCCCGTGACCCACAGTTTAAGAAACTCTGGTTTATAATACAGTTTTCTACAAATTCATTTTAAAAAATTCTTGCACTGTTGGGTATGAAGGGGAATTTAGAGAGAGACTTACTTCCTGCTCTTAGACGTTGCCGTAAAATTTGCGTCTTTATCCTCGAAACAAACAGTTTAATCTTCATTAAATTTAATTATGATTAATGGCATTTAAAGTGCGGATCATTTGCATTTTAAAACTATAGAACTGTTAACTCACTTCTCTGTATTTCAAGGTTAGGTTAGTCACAGACTTCTTCTATAATTATGACCGACTGATGGATATAAATTAAACATTAAAATTATAAGATAACACTTTCTCGTGGATACTTTCAGATTCTGTAGAGTCCTTACTTTTTATCATATATATTGTTTATGTAGTTTAGCTCTTTATCAGGCCTATTAGAAAAGCAGTTTTAACAAATAAGGTTAAACGAAAAAAAATGCATAATTCTTTTCCAAAAATATCCCTTGCACTTGATTTTTATGTTAAATTTCAAGGGTAAATTTGAGGTAAGGTTTGTAAACAAATATATTTCGCAAACATCTTTTATGCATCATATGAATGTGGAGGAAATGAAAGTTAGGTATTCCTGAGGCGAGATTTCTTACACAGGAAAATTGAAAATTTGTCAAAAAGTATTTAAGGGTGTTATCATATTCAAGTCGGGATACGTTACGGTGGACATCGGTGGCATAATCACGCCTGATGTAGTCATTATGACGCCGAAGAGAGGAAAGTTTGTTGTCCATCTGTGGCAACATTATGACGCGGAAGTCACCTGAGACATATAGCGAGAGATTCTATTAAGCAGTAGGTTTCTGTTTCAGTCCTCGTGAACCAAAAAAATTGATCGTAGTTCTCCAAACCATCACCACAGATAAAACTGAAATCTGAAGTGAATACCACATAACTTCCTTCTAAGGCTATTCAATTATGCAATTTTTTCTTTTTTACGATTGTATAATGCGTTATTAGATTTAGCATTTACACATGTTTTTCAAGGTTTAAAGTTAGTTTCGTTTCTCAAGGTAATAATGTTACCTCAGTAGAGCTGAAGCACTGCCATCTTGTAGCGACTGGCAGCGTTAACATTTGTTATATTGAGATTTTTTGCAATGATATTTCCTAATTAACCGAAATTTTTTGCTTGGGAACAATGCAGAGTGGATTGTCTCGAAGTAAACACTTTAAAGGCTTAATATCGCTAGGGAAGTATCTTTACCACAGAAGGTACAAGAGTCCTTAATGAAAAATTTCGACTTTCTACAGCTAATAGTCTTTGAGTTATGCCAGATACTGCGTACGTACAAAACGCAAGATGTAAACTAATCATAATGGATTCTGATATGGTCAAAACGGTCATTCCCGTTGAAATCTCAAGACCGAAAGTTGTCGGTATTACAGTTCTTTCTTTACTTTGTACAAGAACGTAAAATAATCTCATTTAATTAGCTATCATGGGATAGGAATTCATAAAACCGCTATTTGTATTATGAAACTACTTGTGTTATCAATATGCCCTCCCAGGAAAAAAAATCTTCAGTTGCATTAATATTTTAAAGCCAAATAAGTTTGTTTAGGTTTAACTACAAAGAGCAGTAGAGCTCATGAAAAACAGGGCTGTAAATTGTTTTTAAGTTGGGATAGAGGTTTCGAAGGTCTCCACCAAGTATCACGTGACCCAATTTAAGCTCATTAGTCAATGATGTCAGTGTTAAGCTGTGGACCATTTGCTTCAGTTCGTTAAAGTGGAGGTCGGCGGTTTATAGTCCTAATTTGAAAACTTCTTCGCACTGCGTGGGAGTAAACAAAAGTATTCCCCCAATGAAAACAAAACAAAACAAAAAATATTATAAGAGCAAAGACGAGTTCCAGTACAAGAGGGTTGAATAATTCTCAATAAAGCAGAAAAAATTAATCATTTAAGCTTGGAATGAAGCAGGCTATGTTTTACGAAGGAACCGCAGTCAGTATGGTGAAGATGATCCATTGACACTGTCCCCAATTTTATGTAATGATACTATGTATTTGGAAGGAACAGCGCAGTCGGTAATTTCTTAACACGTGTTACAAATTCAGCAATGGTTTGTGTAATAATCCTATGTTTTTCGAAAAAGTAGAAGTCAGTGTGGTGAGGAAAATATTTTTACATGTGTCATCAATTCAGCAATGGTTTGTGTAATAATTGTATATATTTCCAACAAACAGTTGACATAACCGTGAAGATAATCTCTTAACACGTGTCACAAAGTCAGCAACGGTTTGTGTAATAATCGTATGCATTTCCAAAACACAGTTGACAGTACCGTGGAAATAATCTCTTAACACGTGTCACAAATTCTGAAATGGTTTGTGCAATAATCCTATGTTTTTCGAAAGTTAGCAGTCAGTACGGTGAGGAAAATATATTTCCATAAGTCATCTAATCAATGGTTTGTGTAATAATCGTATGTATTTCCAACAAAAAGTTGACAGTACCGTGGAAATAAATATCTTAACACGTGTCACAAATTCTGCTATGGTTTGTATGAATAATCCTATGTTTTTAGAAAGAACAGCAGTCAGAGTTCAGTGAGAAAAATCTCTTCACACGGGTTGCAAATTCTGCAGTGACTTGTGTAAAACTCCTATGTATTTGGAATAACAGCAGTCAGTACCGTGAAGTACTCTTAACATAGTTGCCGATTCAGTTATGGTTTCTGCAATGATCCCAACTCATCTCAACTCTTGTTTGACATGCAGGGATCCATCTATCTCGCGCATCATCATGAAACAACGCTCGTTTCCGAAATGTGGCTGCTGGCATGGTTGTATTTTTTCATTTCTATTTTTTGATGAATATTTTGGAGAAATCTGCGAAGCACTGAAGCCACAAAACATGAAGCGCGAAGTGGCGAGAGAACACTGTATTCTTCTTCAAACGCAAACAACAGCATTTAAAAGACAAATTTTTAAAAAAAGGGGGAAATAGCATCTTACAAAAAATTTTTTCTGTTCAGTTAAATGGTATAATTTTTTTAAAGAATTCTTAAAATGCGAGCTAAATAAAGGTAATTTTATTTTTTCCATAGGTGAACATTAACTCAAAAAAAATCCGATACGGCAGGTACATACCCACCTTAAATAATCGATTTGGCACAACTTTCATTATACTATGCTTTTAGATAGGAATTTGCTTTAATTTTTTATACTTCGGTAACTGTTTTCTGTATTGGTTTTTATATAACATGCCTGAGTTAATGGTTAACATTGACATTTTCAAAGATGACATGAGAGATGCAATTAATTGTAGTAAATTGTATAAAATAATATAAAATCATAGAAATTAAAATAAATGCAATCGATATTTTGAAATAAAAAATATGTATTATCAGGAACAAAAAGTTGGCGATAATTATTCATTTATATAGTTTAAATATCAACTATATAATTGTAGCATTTTTTAAAAAATAAAACTAAGTAATTACCATAGCATAAAGTCTGTAATTTTTAAGCAAATCAATGGCAAAAATCAAAAGAAAGAAAAAAAAGAAAAATTTAGTGGGATGTCTTCATTATGCTTCAATTTGCACTTAAAGTGATCAGTTTGGGACACCGTGATTGTGATAACAATAACCGATTGATTAAAAAAAACGATATATAAAAGTAGATAAATTTACCCCCTCCCCTTTAATTCACACGTACTACATTTCAAAATAAAATGAAAAAACTCACCTTATATTTATGTACTGTATATTATCCTTTAAGACATAAGAATTGTTTACATAATAAAAATAATTGATGAATTGTTGACTGTCTACAATTCTTTCTAAGAATATCATTGATAAAGCGTTCGTAATCATAATGATTTTTTAAAGTCATCGGAGCGGTGTTGTACTTCAGGTTTCAACACTTTCAATGCAATTCAGAAGCCGAGAAATGTTTAACTGCGATCCATCATTGCGCTGACTCATATTTGGTAACCTGTCATAACGATTTAAAACTTTGGCAGTTAGTTTTAATGTTAAATCATTTCGCTTTCTGACTTCCATATCGACAAACTGCATGTAAGAGAGAAAGGCATAAAATGTGAATACGCTCCTTCTCAGTTCTGAATAGAATTTGTTATCTTCTGCTTATCTGACAACTATTGACCACCAGCAGGGTGTGCTTATTTCTTGAAAATTCCAGGAACGTGTAATTTCCCACTCCTTTGTTTTTTCTCTTTTTCCCTAGGTGAAAGGGGGAGAATTCTCGGAAATTAAAACGAGAACGAAGGGAAAGAAAAAAATGTGTTCCTTCTGAATACATTGCCTTTTAAAATGAGGTTCGAAAACTGATAACATTAACCGATGTAACGATCACATAAAGCGATAATTTTAACATACAAATAAATAGAGAAAATCGGGACTAAGGGATTTCGATAACAAAAAGCTATTGATAACATTAACCTTGATTACATTAAGCGGAGTCCACTGTAATTTCTAAGAACGCTTTTAAACGTATAGAATCCGCTTTAATTACCCAGAGCAGCTGGCTGAGGATGGGTGCAAATTAGCTAATACTGGAAAGAAACAAGAAACTATAATTTATAAAAATTTTTAATTTTTTAATAAATATAACACTTTTAGACTGAAAATGCCATTCATCACTGCTCCGTGATAAATTTTTTTAAAAATCATTTTGGCACCCCATTTGTTAAGATTGCTTATATAGGAAATTGAATAAGGGATCAATACTAAAAGAATCTCTGTATCTCCTAAACCTAAACGTGCTAAATAAAATAAAATCTTTTAAGTAACTTAATTTACCTGAAAAAATTTAAACATTTTTCTTGCCTTTTGACCGTATTTACTTGATTTTTTTCCTTTTGTCAATTTTAGTTTCGAATAATTCTTTCATTTTTGAGTTGTGTCATTTCTTTTACTCTACCAATTTTACTCTACCGTTAGTAGCGATATCGTTTAGTAAAATATGTAAGATATATGTCACATGAGGGATATTTTTATTTATAGATACATTTGTTCTATATTTAAACGATCTAGTATAAAATTGGCTCGCATGTTTTAAAAGTGCTTTTTCGTTAGTCTGTGTAGAGATAAATCGCAAAATATAGTTATTTAATTCTTTATATTTAACACGTTGATTGCCATGGGGGGTAACCGGTGACCAGCACTCGACTTGGATACAACGCCGTGGGGGCCACTGGTGACAACCGACGCAGCAAATAATAAAAGTACATAATTATAGTAAATGTCGATACTGATAATTTTTTTAATAATACTATTGTTATTATAATGGTTTGAAGAAATTAATGAAATATGGAACATACAAAAATAATTTTATTAGTACATAAAAAATATACATTTTATCAGTGCATATTGCGATGAGTCAGATTGAAACATTCAAGGCAAAGAAAAGGTGAATCAACGCAATCGGAACAATATGTCACCACTTTTTTAGTCAAATTCTTTGCTCTAGTTCTTCCTAGCTGCTTTGAATGCTAAAGAATGAGAGTAATCACTTAGCAATCGAAGCACGATTGTTTGAAAAAAAGGACAATCGTAACAATTGCCTACCGCGCCGTGGGAGTCACCGGTGAACCCCATCACGAAAACTGCTTCAAGCAATATTTTATAACTCATTTTATCTGCTGCAAATATTATTTCAGCTTATGCAGTCACCGGTGACCCCCACCACGAAAGATGCTTCAAGCATGATTTTATAACTCCTTTTTATCTGCTGCAAATATTATTTCAGCTTATGCAGTCACCGGTGACCCCCACCACGAAAGCTGCTTCAAGCATGATTTTGTAACTCATTTTATCTGCTTCAAATATTATTTCACCTTATGCAGTCACCGGTGACCCCCACCACGAAAACTGCTCCAAGCAGGATTTTATAACTCATTTTATCTGCTGCAAATATTATTTCAGCTTATGCAGTCACCGGTGAACCCCAACAAGAAAACTGCTTCAAGCATGATTTTATAACTCATTTTATCTGCTGCAAATATTATTCCAGCTTATGCATCGCATAATGAAAAGTTCACGTCGGCGTCTTGGGCAAACCATCGAAAATACGTCTGACAGTCAATTGTTAAGTGCAGGATGAAAATTAAATTTAAATAAATGTGTTATTTATGAGGATATTTTTTTTTAAATTTTCGAAATTATTTAGCGTATGTTCACCGGTGACACCTAAACTGCCTAAAAATTAATTTGAGTTTCGAAGTAAATATAACCTTCATTTGGACAGAAGGAAGATCTAGATGAAAAGGGGCTAGAAAAAATATGAGATGCTATCGGAATCTTCGAATGACGGAAAAGGAAAAGATTCTCACTTCTTGGGATGAGTCAAAACAACACAGCAAGGTCACAGGTGTGATTTGAGCACATCCAGACTCGTTTCTTATTTCATAATTACACTAATAATGACAGACTTCCTACCAATCGAAACGCACGAAATTTTAATCAGACACCGGTACAGTCTAACACCAGGCCCAAATGATGTCTTTTTCGGCGTGTTTTCTCTCTTAGAATTCATCATTTAGTTTTAATATTTAGAAAAAACAATGAAAAAGGGAAAAAACCGATAGCTTGCAGAATTGGGTTCTGTAAGAAAACTAATCGGTTGAAAGTAGGGAATTGAGAAAGAAAAGAAGTAATTCAAGTATGTTCTAGAACACAGGCTTCCGACCTTTTCTGCACCTCCGCCCCATTTACAAGAAAAAAATATTTGAGCCCCCTTTTCCTTAATAGTTAATTACACCAAATATTAAAAATATTGTTGCATATTATATATGTTTTATCTGCCTATTTATCTATTAAGAATAACAAAGTAGAAATTCATTAAAATGATCATCAAATGTAGTCAAAATTGTTTATAAAAACCTAAAAATAAGCATAAAATCAATAAGAAATAAAAAAAGGAGATATTTGAGGCGGATGGATTTTTAACAATAAGTTAATGCCAGGTTCCCATTTTGTTAACATCATTTGTAAATCTCCCCGTTCAGTGATGTTCCTGTTTTTAGGCAGCCAACTAGCTATTGCACTGAGCCTCCGTTTAGCCAAATACGATGAAGGAATTTATATTTATTTTAGCCTACTTTATTATTAAAAAATAGCATTCTTCGTCAGCACTACAGCCTGTTACAGACCAAGGCCGCCTCCCGACTCTCCTCCACCTAACTCTATGAAAGACAATAGATCGCCAATGATGGACTCCCAGTTCTCTTAAATCCCTCTCTACAGAATCTATCCACCTGGTGGGGGTGTCTTCCTCTTTTTCGCTTGCCTTCAATTTTTGAGAAGGCCACTAGTTTAATTTGGTTAGAATCTTCATATCTAAAAAGGTGTCCCAGCCATCTAATGCGGCTGGCCTTAATAACTTTGACAATATCTGGTTCTTTAAATCTATTGTATATTTCATAATTATATTGGATTCTATAGACATCAATTTGTTTAACTGCTCCAAAGATTTTTCTAAGTATTTTTCTATCAAAAATCAATAGCTTATCTTTTTAATATTTATTTAATGGCCAGCACTCGCTGCCATATAGAACAACAGGTCTGATTAAGGTTTTATATAAATTAATTTTTGTTTTAACATTAATGCATTTGGATTTGAAGTGGTTTCTCAGCCCATAAGAACACGTGTTTGTAATAAGTAACCTGTTGTTTACTTAATAGCATTTTTCAACTCCTCTTCTTAGCCCACTCTCCTGTTTCTAATCATGGATCTTGTTGGTGCTTCAACCACATTTGGCGAAATTGGTGTGCTTGCAGCTTGCGTGCGTGGCGTGCTTGCAGCGTGGCGTTTGAAATCTGGCGAGGGGATCGTAACTCAACAAATTGATACATAAACAAAAACAATATTTTGAGGAAAAATTTTACAAAAATTGAATATTTAAAATCTAATTGAATTAACAATTGAATTCACAAAAAAATTGGAAAATACCAAGAGAAAGTTAGTCCAAAGGGATGAGGGAGGGTAGGCGGGATCTCATCCAGCAAAAAACTCTTTGACTTAAAAGAAACTGTATTTTGAGTGGAGGTTGAAGAGGAGTTGTAAAATTGAAATTTTTTTTTCAAATCTCTTATTTATGATAAATACAGTTTTAATCGTTTGATTTAATTGATTATTTACATAGATATGTCTACTGGCTGCTTCCTTGACTACTTTAAAGCCCTCCATTTGCCTCTGAATTGGCTACCGCCCCCATGGAAGGCTTCCGCGACCACTGGTGGACTGTAGCGCCACCGTTGCAAACCTATGTTCTAGAAGAATGGACTTATTATAGCACCTTGTATATTTGTAGACATAAAATAACTTTATTCCCAATGTATTTAGCAGTGGGTTCGCACTCTATGGTTTTTTCCAGTCTCTTTAATTGCTTGAGAATGGCAACGAAGAGATACAGAACAAGATGATAAAACAACGTACGAGATAAAGGCTGGGGTTTGGTTTGGAATGCTATCAGGACCGTAGCCAGAAATTATTTTCGGAGGGGGACCAAGGGAGAAAGACATCTTTATTTGTGAATGATACTTCAATTGATGAAAGGGAAAGCCCTGTATTTCCGGCCAGCGGTCCAGCAAGACTTCTGTGGTATGAGCGGTTTTTTCTAAGAGAATAAGTGTATATGTTCATGAACAGCTAGGCAGATAGCACGCACACACACTTAAACGTGGGACATTGTCTATCTACAACATGGTCTTTCAAAATTTCGGGGGGGGGGAACAGTCCCCCAAATCTCCCCCCCCCTGCTTACGGCCTTGAGTGCTATGGTGTACTGCTTTGAAATACGAGGACTAATGAAGCCGGGACCTACTGCTTAAAGTCGATTCCGAACGACTACGAACATCCATGTCAAAGTGGGATTCGAACCAACGAACTCGTACCGAAGATCAGCAATCTAACCATTCAGCCATTGTTCGGCCACGAGTTGAAAAGGACGCTACGACCTGACTTCAAGCTGTATATTCTATGAGATGTTTTAATAATAATATTTTGACGTACTAACCTTTAATCGTATTTGTTTCATGTAAGAAATGTTAATTATTGTATTGTCAACGCTCGTCATGACTTGTAGGTTCGAATCATCTTGACTCTCCATACATTCAAATATTCGATTCATTGGTATATCTATGTTTTTCTCATTTACCAGCTTCCTCTCTTATTTTAATTTCTTATATTTCCTATAATCAAGAATGTTGACTACAGAGCAGGATGATCAATCCGTTATTTAGTGTCAAGACACAAGTATTTAAAAAGTATATTAGGCGTTGCTATATTTCGGAAACAAATTTTCTTCAGATTCAGTAGAAAGTTTTCTAAAAAAAATCCCAATTCGAATAAAACAACTTTATTTTATGCACTAAAGATCACAAAAGTTAGTAAATATATACATTTAGCCAGAGAAAAGGGGTGAATGGGTCGTAGAGTCCGGAATTATATTATTTAAGCAAACCCTTTCATCTTTTGATAAGATATGTTTGCATACATTGTTATGCTATATAACAGCTATTAAACGTAATGATATTCTGTAGTGTTGGAAAATACTAGTAGGCCAATTCAATAGTTACATTGTGACAAAATTTAAAATTGTCATCTTGAATAAGTCGGATTCTACCCGAAATTGTTTTCCGGGTATGATTTTGATTTAGCAACAGAAATTGAATTTTATAATGGTTAAACGATACGAAATAGCCTTACTAGACAAAAACTTCAATATTTATATATATATATATAGAAGAATTGGCTAATATTTTAAAATATACTTCTATCTCCTTCCTAACTATTAGTCCCAAGCTATTTTGAGTAAATTTAACCATTTCTAATACAATATTTATTACTGCGACCATAACTGTTGTCATTATTACCAAGATTTTGTTAAACCTAAGCATCAATTTTTCATTCCTAAGCAACCGCTACTTCAGTTTTTAGTTTCTATTGAATTTATTACTATAACTCTCTCAAATAGAAAACCATTTAATTGTTTCCTGAAATGTTTCCTTCTCTCTCTCTCTCCCCTTTTCCCTCACTCTCTATCTCTCCCTCTTTCTTGTTGTTTTTATAACACCTTTCCTATTTTTTGATAACAATCTCTGTTTAATTTTTCAGAAACATAGAACTACAAATAAACTATTTCGTTTCAGATCACCAGACTCAGCTATTTATTAATATTTAATATAATATTTTTATATCTTAAAACAAGGTATAATTTCAATAGATATTTTATTTTTACGTTGCTATAAAGAACATCAAAATTAAAATTTCAATTTTTATTTATTTATATAGAGTTATTTTACTTGGAAGTGCATGATAAAACGTAATCTCTCAATTTCTAATGTTTTTTACACGAGCAGTATATATTAAGAAAATGTGTGTAGGATGTTTTTTAATATGTTAAAGTATAGATAAAATGTACAAAACTTTTTTTTCATAAGTTTTGCATGTACATATATATGTAATCGATAGCAATTTGCTCAAAGTATTGGTTTGATTTGCAACGCTACAGTCCACTCGGGCAGTTTTTTTTTTTTTAAAGTTTGAGTCATCTTAATTTCTATAATTCTTAAGTACTTTAAGTTTTTTTTTTCAGAACAGTACTATTTACAGGAAAAAAACTTTCCTGTGCGTCTATTACATACATTATTACTGCATTTCATTTAAGCTTATATTAACTGAATGTCCTCTTATTCTTTAATAAAGACCACAGTTACACAACTGCAAAACTCCGTTGTAAAAAAAAGGAGACCTTAGCACTTCAAACTAAACCAAATCAATTGTTAAAATATGAGTTTTTTAATAACATCTCAAATTATTCAATATTAATTCAGCAATGGATAGAGCTCAAGTACAGCTATTTGGCGAAGAACGATAGCTTTACACTATTTGTTATATTGAGATTTTTCGTTATGTAGAATGAAGATTGGAAGTGAAATTTCAGTATAAAACGGTTAAACGTTTTTGAGGTATACCCAGCAGAGTTACCATCCCTTAATTGAAATTTTTCGTTACATAGAATGCGGATTGCAATTGAAAAGGATTGTGCATAACTAGATGTTACATCTGTCCTACATGCAAAGAGGTGTTTAATAATACCTTAGAAAATGGACATATACAACTGATTAAACTCTACTTTTTCTTTCATTGACCGTTGCTGTATCGTACTAACCTCTCTTTGAAATTTGCCATTTTTAGTGTTTTGAACAATAGTGTTTTCAGAGGCGTAGGCAGGCGGGTGTAAAAATAATGTTACGTTGGCCTAGTGTTTGAGAAAGAAGAAATTAAAACTCATTAAGAAACACATGGACAATAGGTTTTGATTAAATGATTTTATACAGTTAAATAAATGCCTAAGGAATACAACTGGAATCAACTTATCATTTGTAGATATCGAAGACTGCTCTCGAGTCGGCTTCGGCCTTAAAAAAATATGGCGAAGGTTTATCCCGCAATCCGCGGATACCAGCCGTTCACATTCTACTCTTCTGTTAACAACCTTGTCAGCTTAAAAAATCCGACTGCCTCGCGGAGAAAAAACCGGAGTCCACTCCAGAACGGCGGGGGGTCAAAATTCCCCAAACCAAAGGACACTTCTATTGGTTGGGAGAAGTCCGAAGTTTCTTTCTAGTTCAAACCGCTCCTGTTTTGGTATGTCTTTGACGATGACCCACGGGAAGAGGTAAAAAGAACTAAACCGAATGTAACTTATTGTTACAGCGGGGTACCAACTCTAACAGGGATAACACGACTTTTTTCCTTAGACATATTGTCAACTGAAAACAATGCAGCTAAAGATATCCATTTTGATGACGTAATGCCAAAGTATGCAGAACAAAAAGTTAGAAAAAAGAGAATCTAAGAATCATGTTAATGTATAGTTTGTTGCATTAGACCCTAGAAAACAAAACTTGCAAACAATTGAGTTTTCTTTAAATTAATATATTTATAATATTAATAAAGTCATGCACTAGATGCTAATATTATGAAAATAATTTTCTTCCTTTATACATTAAGCTGGATTATTTATAAAAAAGTATTTTCTATTCATAATTTTTTCTTACAACATAATTGACGAACGATGGCCGAATGGTTAGGGTGCTGGCCTTTCGAACCGGAGTTCGTAGGTTCGAATCAAACTATGGCATGTATGTTCGTAGCCGTTAGGAATCGGCTTTAAGCAGTAGGTCCCGGTCTCATTAGCAATCGTGTTACAAAAAGTAGACCGTAGCACTCCAAAGCCAAGCCAAACCTTACAATATAATTAACATTTTGTCCTCTTTATAAACCAATTGTAAAAAAAAAAAAAATCATTCCATACTTTAGTAGACATAGGGATGTCCGCTGAAGTATGTTTGAAAAATAATGTTTTTATGTAGGAAATGTTTGTAATATTTTCCCATAAAAAACAGTCACTGGCTAAGGAAAGGATTTAATCGGTTACCTTCGATTTAGGGTAATGATGAACCTCTTTCGTTCATCAAAAGTTTAAAATCTGTGCCACCAGACCTTACTGAGCCACTAACTGTATTTAAGTCACAAAAAGTGCTGTCTTCGTTTTTCTTTGATAATTTTTTTGTTATTACAAATTTAAATACAGGTGGTCTGCGTGCTATTAAATATGACAACCAGCATTCTAACACTGAAGTATATGGATGTGCGTAGCCGTTCGAAATCGTCTTTAACCGCTTCAATTACAAATTTTTTTTGAGTAAAATTGAAAAAAAAAATCATCAGATTTTTTAATTTTATTATTAAATACGAGGAAACGAAACAAAACAAAATGTGTAGGTTTTAAGTTAAATTTTTAATTTTTTTACAGGTGCAAAAGCATTTACTTTTACTATTAGTTTACTATCCCGAGTTATCTCGGCAAATGGAAAAAAGTTAAATATTAGTCTTTATATGATAGTTTTTGAAACAAGGGGCAACACAAGGTGATACCTGACATTCTGTACACTGGTCTCTTTTTTACCTCTGGAATCTCTTTTACGGGAGCACAGAGTACACTCTCTCGTTGGATTTTTTTTTTTTTTTTTTCAGTAGCAGGAATAACATCTGGAATATACCATGAGTTTAACCTGAATGGTGAAGGACCAATTCTGTGTCTTCCTGATATGCGAAAAAACTCGTCACGATCATTTTTCGCAACAATCCTTCTTTATACATTACTTATCCACAAGCCGACGTATACTATACAAAAGGAAAAACACGTGACCAGTCCAGCCAAAAGAACCCCAAAACCTATAAAGCTACCAATCAAAACTGAATATTCCCTTCCCTTTTCTCCAGGCCGAGTAAAACCGTGATAAAACAAATCGTACTGACAAATTCTGCTTCGCCCGAGTTTTCTCGGGATAATAATTAACTGCAATATATACGAACCCGAGATAACTTGGGATAACCAGGCAAGCGGTTAAGGAGTAGGCCCCGGTTTCATTAGCTCTCGTGGAGCTAAATGGTAGACCGTAGCACTCAGTCCAGCATCTATTTGTTAGAAAAAAAGAAACCTCAAAATTATGGTTTTTACTAATGCTCTTATGTTGTATTTGACCTGCAGGCTACTCTCTGTATATTTTTAGTAATTTTTTTTTCCATAAAAAATAGTCACTGGCTAAAGAAAGGATTTCTTCAGTTGCCTTGGCTTTAGAATACCAATGAACCCCTTTGGCCGATGACTGTAGACGTGAGCAATTTCAGTCCTAAATTCAAAATTTCAATATTCTTCGTCTAATCGTGTTTGAGTTATGCGAGATACCCATTTATGTACATACGTCCGGACGAAACAAGGAAAAGAACATTCAGAGATAGCCACCATGGATGTTTAATATTTCAACGTTGGAGTTTTCCCTGTTTAAACTAATCAAAATGAATTCAGGCATAATCATATAGGATATTACCGTTGAGATCTGTACACCGGAAGTTTTGCGATTAAAATACATTCTTTATTTCGTATAAGTAAGTAAAAAACTATAATAATCACACCATAGTTTATATTGTATTGTTTGTACTACACTGCTACACAATTTTGTACAATATTTTACCTAACAATTTATATATAACAGGGGTGGCCAAGCTACTTAATAGTCCGAGCCATTTTTCAAAATTTGAAATTTTTCGCGACCCGCAATTAAATACGTATTGCAAAAAAGGTATTAAAAATTTTTTTCTTACCTGAATTATATTTATTGAATGTCATTTGAAAGTTCTTCGTCCTTTAATTTTTCACGGAAATTTTTGAATTGTCGGTGATTTTTTGCTTTGGTGCGAATGTAATTTACAATGTATTACACTGTTTTCATAACATCCAGATATTTTAAATATCTTGTAACCAGATGTTCTCGGTGAATTATTCAGTGAATAGGTATGAAATGTGGAATTTGAGGATCATCTTTTAAAAGCTAAATAAGACCAATTTTTTTACCCAGCATTGCCGGAGCTCCATAAGTTGTAATTTTTTTTTTAAATAACACAAAAATGAAAAGGGAACTCAGGTACATTTATTGAGAGCCACAAATAATCCTTCAAAGAGCCGCATGTGGCTCGCGAGCCGCAGGTTGCCCACCCCTGATATATAACATCCTTTAAGGCAAACGCTGATTATATGAACATTATATATCCTAAATACATATGCCACTTTAAAGTTATTTTTGTAGATTTAAATGTATTTTTCTCAAAGGTATAACTGTCAGTTTTTGCTTTTAAGGAACTATTGACATATAGAAAGGTAAAATGGTTTTATAGTATGTCCCAGTTACATAAAGCTGGAATAGAATACAAACATTTTTTTTTAATCATAGTCTGAAATTGTCCCGATCCGTCCTCGCTAATTTTTTGTTATTTTGGGGGAAAGGAGATTTTACAATATCATAGTCTAGAAAATTCTGTTAAATAATAAGGAATTTGTGCCGGTGCGATGAATAAAATATAATTCTTTTTAAACGATAAAAGGTAGCTTAATCTAACCTCGAAAAAAAAAAAAGAGAGAAAAATGTGTCGTTGCATGAAATATCTAAATATAATAATAAAAGAAATAAGAAATTCCACCGAACAAAGTGCTTTTCATTTAAAATGTAATATAACTATATTTTTTGTACGAAGATTCCTTATTTGATTGGTGGCTCATAAAAATCTAAATTGAAGAAAGAAGTAAAATAATTAAACATTTTTCCGAATGCTAAAATTTGAAATTTCACCGAAGTGTTTTTTTTTATTTAAAATGTAACTATATTTTTCATTTTAGCAAAAATTCCTTATTAGTGAGAAGTAATAAACGAATGCTTACCTTCGAATCGGCGTTGGATGAGAGAGGGGCGTTCACGGCTCATTCCCGGCTATTCCGATGCGCGTATTATTTTCCTCTCGACTCGTATGTCCGTTCGGGAGTTGGGACCCGCGAGACCCCTTCAGGATTTTCTCAAAACACAATGATCTAGCAAACAACTGTTGTCTGACTCATAACTCTTAGTACCGCTACCTCGGTGCTGAATTTTTTGGAAGCGGGAATCTCTGTTTCGCGATAGGGAAAAAAGCTGTAGGGATATGGGGAATTTTTCCTCTTGAAATTGAAGATAGAGTTGTATGCTGATGAGTGACTTCCTGGGTTTGAAATGGCAGAGCAGTTAATATTACAGCTGGTGCGATGGGGCGTTGAATGGGGCAACCAGGACTTGGGTGTGAGTTGGGGAATTGCGGCGCGCTCCAGACAGGGAAAAAAAAAAAGAAAGAAATACCGTTTAATCCTCGATGATCGGAACCACAGGTGGGAATGCAATCGTCGAATTTGGAGCAATATCTGAAAGCATTCTTTTTCCCCCTTCCCCTCCCCTCGTCATTTCTTACTTTAAATGAGATGACATATCAGTCGAGAGGGGATATCGAAATAAAAAGAGCTATCTTATCAGATTTAAAGACATGTTAATTTATTGATAGCACCATCTCCACAAGCCCGGCTATAGCAAATATTCCGCTCCCCGCCCTCTTAAAGAGAAAAGTTACAATGAAGAGGGATAAATGTTTGATGGATACAAATTTATTTCGAGAAGCTGTTCTCTGTACTTGTTATAGTTATTGGCAAATAAAGCAATAACAAGATTTAAAGCAAATTTACTTTGAGAATCTGTTCTCTCTACTTGTTACAGTTATTGGAAAATGAAGCAATAATTGTCCCGTTTGGGTATCGAAATCAGAAGTATGATACTGAAGTAGTTCGGAAGTATGTTCTCAATGGCGTTAATTAATTGCTCAAAAACAACGCACTTTTAATATAAAACACCTTTTATTATATTTACGTATGCGATATCTTTAACACAGAAAATGTCACATAGAAGAATTTATGGCGTAAATAATATTAACATATCAAAACACAAAAGCAACTCAAGAGCCATTTTTTCTCGCATACGAAAGAACAACCATGTTTTTACTACAAAAAATCGTTCGTTGCCACTCGCAACTTACAAAGAAAAAAAATAAAAAAGATAATATGCGGGTAGAACATCAATTTAACAGACGATGTGACAATAACAAGATTTAAGGCAAATTTATTTTGAGATGCTGTTCTCTGTACTTGTTACAGTTATTGGCAAATAAAGCAATAACAAGATTTGAGGCGAAATTTACCGATGAAATTAATTTCAAAACTTCAAATTTTTCTTTGTTTAATAAATCCAAAACGAACGTTCTTCCATTTATAGCCCGTGCTTCGGTCAACACTTCTTCCAGATTTTCATAGCAGAGATTCCCAACCATTTCTGGACGACATTACTCTTCGATAATAGTTAACTATACCAAATATTAAAATAGTCTTGCATATTATCCATTTCTGTTTCATCTACCTATCTATCTATTAAGAATCACAAAGTAGAAATTAATTAAAAGGACCATGAAATATAATAAAAAACTGCATTTAAAAAACTTAAAAATAAGCAGAAAACTAATAAGAAATAAAAGAAATTAATAATATGGTTAGAGCTTGTGAAGTTTTAACGATTTTTTAATGTCGGGTTAACATTATTTGGAAATTTCCCCGTTTAATAATATTTCTTTCCTTAAGCACTCAATTATTTACGGCATTGAACCCCTTTTCAGCCAAATGCTATGAAGTAAATGTAATTAAAATTTCTGTACTCTAACCCACGGGTGTCCAAACGGCAGCCCTTAGTGAAATTCTCGAAATTTATAAGTGACAAAAAATATTGTATTTTTATGGTAATATCGGATTTATTATTTAAGTACAATATTATTCGGTTGATTTAAGGATTAATTTTATAGGCATTATTCATATTTTTGAAAATATTATTCCTACTGGCTTCCCCTCTTGACTGCATTAAAGCCCCATTTGACCCTGAAGCCGTTAACGCTTCATGGATGACTTGAACGTCCACTGGATGTGTACCGCCCCTGTTAGGAATCTATAATTTAGAGTGTTGAATTAATAAATTTTTAGAGGTATCATTTAAATCAAGTGTTGTACAAAAATTGAAAATTGCCGTGGGTAATCATTAAATTAAATTTACATTCCAAGCCATTATTAAATCCCTTTAGTGTTAAAAAGCAAGATACTTATACTGGATGGTATTTCAATTAGGCTAATAAAAAATATAATATAAGCCTTTGATAACACTCAAAAGACTAAATCGTTCACGCTGCAATGTTAGAGATCCTTTTAACATTCTCTGTAGGAGATATTTTTGCTCCTGTCACCGTACTCACTAGAGGGGTTCTCAACCTCTCACCGAGAGGACATCCAGTCACAAATTTATCCTGCATCTTTTCTAGGTGTACAGGATAGGTGTTCCAGGTGTACAGGGAGGTGTCTCGTGCTTCTCCCAGTATCGAACCCGACAACCCTAGTTTATAGCTCCGCGTGCTCACCTCTAGGCTTGTGGTTCTCAAACTTTTTTTTTCTCTCAGAATCCTTTTTTCACCATGTGCATAGTAATGGAACCCTTAAAATATTACTGAAAGATAATCTAAGGGTCTATTATTTATCATTGGTAAGACCTAAACATAAAAAATAAACAATTTAAAGAAGTATAAAATAGGAAATAATACTTTTAAACGTGAAAGAAATAAGTTTTTTAATGAATAGGATACAAGTAAAATGATACATTAATGAATATTTCCCCCTTCTTGTGTTGTAGTTTCGCTTGTGGTTTGAATGATTCATTATCACATCGCTTTTATCTTCCCTAACTTTATGCTTCTGGCTTGTTAGTTACTATTATTAGTTACATGTTAGGAATCGGGAAAAAATTAGAGAATTAATTTACAGATTTTCTTTAAAATTTTGATCATGCTTAAAAGTTTCTAGAGGAAACCCAGGGTTTTGCGGAACCTTAGGGGAACACATTTTGAGAAACCTTACTCTAGCCCAGGGATGGGCAAACTACGGCCCACCGGAAGGCTTTATCCGGCCCGCGGATAGAATTTTAAGTTGCCGGTTCGAGACAAATTAAAAGAAATATATATTTATACCTTATATATCTATCTCCTTTTCTACTTTGCTTAAACATTATATCCCAAATTTATCTTTAGCTCAGAAGATCAGCGGTATATTTGCTTCTTTTATGTGAACAAGTGTTTTCAACTTTGAACCTTAGAAAGAATAATTTCAGAAGTAGACTGACAGATGAGCATTTAGCATCCTTCCTTAAAGTCAGTACATCTCACTTCGAACCTCAGTATAAGGAACTTTTTAAAATGAAATCGCAATTTCATTCATCTCATTAACGTATTTAAACCGTTAGGTACTTGTATATTGTTTTTAAAATTTTAGAAAAATTTATCTTGGCCCGCCAAACTTATTTTCTTTCGATTTTTGGCTCGCGGCCGAAAAAGTTTGTCCATCCAGCTCTAGTCCACCTCGTTCCCTTCTATAGAAATATAGCCAAAATATAAAGCATTCACATTTTCGTAAGGGAGGGGTGTAGCTCGCGCAAAATTTACTAAACAATTACGAACGAAAATTACAATTTATATAAATTACAATTTATATAATAGAATTTATTTCAAAAATACAATTTATTACAAATTTAAATCAAAATGCCACTTTGGACGGGAATCTGGTTTATCTGCTGTTTGGGACCCGCACTTCTCTATTTTATTGTCCTCTCTGTGAAATATTACACAATCAAACTAATATATATGAAATGCCCATTCTCTTGGTATAACTTTCATGTATGAGAGCATATCCCAGCATCTAAATATGATTCAATAAATATCCAATTGCAGGAGAAAATAATTCTTTTGCTTAGTGGAAATCTCTACGTATCAAAAAAGTCTCAAAAAATATACTTGCGTTTGAATTGAGGGTATATTTGTTTCATTACAGGAAGACATTTAAAATTCCACATCTGGTGCTCTGTTCTAACCACAGCAAAAAACCACTTTGAAGATACACAGTGAAAAATCAAGCAAAATAATGAATCAATGAAAAGAAGTTTTCTTGTTTTATTATAGAATGATTGTTTTTACATTCCAGACATACTACAAAATAATCCATTAAGGCAGTTGTATTTTTTTCTGGCACAGATTTTAATGGTCTTGTTTGCGTAAATGGCTTGATTGAACAGACTAATGAATGTTGTCACGTAAGTATGAATCTAACAAATATTGTATCTATACTAATGAGTATAAATGGGTTATCTTGCTACAAGCAAGCTACTATTTACGAATTAAAAATATTTCACTTGAAATTACGAAATTTAATAGTTAATAATTGAGACAGCTGTTTCCGTTTAGGCCAGTCATGGGTGAACTATGGCACATGGCCTATAAGGTAAACGAAACACTCAACCAACAAAAAACGAGTTTTTTGTTTGTACGTAGGCAGTAGCGGATTCAACGGCAAATAGAGGGCGGCTAGTAGACATAATATCTATAAAAACATAGATGATCTTTATAAAAACACCAATAAAGTAATTGAATAACACTGTATTTACCATAAAAAATGCGATACTCTTTTCTTTAATTATAAATTTCGTGACTTCCACCAACAGCCACCGTTTGGTCACCATTGGGCTTGAGTACAGAAATTTTATAGCATTTCTGTCATCTTTTTCCGCTGAACATGGGCTCGATACAGTAGCTACTTGACTGTCTAAGAAAAGGAACATCACAGAACCTGCAGATTTACGAATGGTGTTAAACGTGATTGTTAACGTACAAGTTGTTAAGTCTTCACCAGTATCAAAACTATATCATTAATTTTTTTAATTATTGATTTTATGCTTACTTTTAAATTTTTAATAAGCAATCTTTAGTACATTTTATGGCCGTTTAAATCAGTTTCTACTGTAGGATTCTTAATAGATAGGCAGATAAAATATATATAGATAATATGAAACAATATTTTATTATTTGATATAATAAACTATTATGGAAGAGCAGAATACGTTCGAATATTTTTTTCCTTGTAAAGGAGGAGGTAGTTCAGAAAATGTTGGGAACCTCTAGCATAGACAAATGTCCAGGGTCCGGTCAATCTGCTATTTTGAAAAGATAGTTTGTTATTCTGTTGGAGAACTGTACCGAACAAAATACTTTAGATAATATTAATTACGATAAAATAACAAATAATTTTATTGTATTAAGAACTAGATAACAGAATTTTTAAATACAGTTTTTTTCTTATTTTTATTCTTATTTTTGTTATATGTGTAATAAAATAAATTTCACTTTTTTTAAATTTATAAACAAGCTGTTTAAACTTTTCTAGAAGAAACTAAGATTTATAGTTGTATATTAAACAATTTTTATTAATAAAAATTTAAAGTTTATTTCAGTTTTCACATTATTTAGTGTTATTTAAAGTTTTATATATATATATATATATATCGTTCTCTATTTCTTGTGGGAGAAGGAAGGTCCAGGTAAGAAGCAAATATCGTGGGCCCCAAAAGGATTTAAACCGGCCCTGCCGTGGTTTAACAAAAGATTTGGTGCTACGGTCTACTCTTTTGTAAAACAAGGGCTAATGATCTTGGCTTAACTTGTTAACCCGTGGGTTAACAAGATAATCCTGATGCTGACAACGCCTAACGATGGTCTAATTGTTAGGGCGTTGCTCTTAGAACCGGAGTTCGGGGGATCGAATCCCGCTGATGGCATGGATGTTCGTAGCTCTTCGGAGACGGCTTTAAGCAATAGGTACCGGTCTCATTAGCCCTCGTGTAGCAAAACAGTAGATGATAGCTCTGCAAATCAAGCGAAACTAAACCAAACCTGATATCGATATTGTAATCAGTTATTCCATTAAAAAAAAAAAAAAAAAAGCTGAATTATTAACACCTTCTATTCTTATTTCATTATTATTTTCTCTTCTGGGAACTGTATCTACAGTGTAAATAATCAGAAAAAATAATTGCTTCCTGCAAATCAAAAAGGTAATCCAATTGCCAACATGACTATCAGTTATTCCCATTTTTAAAAAATATAGTACAAATAACTTAAAATCTATGTTATTGTTTCATATTTTTGTATTTAGATAAATGTACATTTAGTATCGAAAAGGTAATCTCTTACAGTTCACATGATTTTCATAACCGAGAAGGTAATCAGTTATTCCTATTTTTAAAAAAATATAGTACAAATTTTTTTAACTTATGTTATTGTTTCATTATTTTATATTTAGGTAAATGTGTATTCAGTGTCGAAAAAGTAATTACTTTCAACTCACATGATAGATAGCCCGATTACCGACAAGGTAATCAGTAATTTCCAATTTTTATTTTGGTTTGGTTAGGAGAACTATGGTTATTCTGCTACAGAAGGATTGATAATATCAGGACCTACACTGGTGTGCAAAACTTAAGCAACAGGTGGGTTTTCTGCGATGACACCCACGTGAAATCATCTGAAAGACATGAAATTCAGAAATGAGGGAGAGTATTATGTAAAATATGACGAAAGCAACAGCGCTGAAAAAGGAATACAATGCATACTGTATGGAATCAAACAAAAACAAGTTTTATTGAACGTATAGTATCGTGACTCATGATTGTCTATCCAAGAGGAAGGACAACAAGCAGATATATGGGATATGCACTCCCCTAACTGCAATGGTTTCTTCTCACCGTCTCCACATACTCAGAACCAGTTGGTCCAACATTTCTTGAGGTAGGAGTGCCCATTCCGAAATCAGCATCTGTTTGAGTTGTTGGGTATAAGCTTGTTACAATGCTTCTTCCCAAAGTATCCCAAACATGTTCGATGGGATTTAAATCAGGGGAGTGCGCTGGCTAATCAGTTAGAGTGATATGAACGCCAGTGTACATTTCATTAAAAAAGAAAAAACACGTTACAAAAACTTAAAACTTCTTTTAGTTCTTTTATTATTGTTTTCAGGTCACTGTACATACAGTGTTGAGAAAAGTAATTGTTTCTAATTAACTAAAAACGTATTGAACCCCGAAAGATAGCTGCCTATCTTATTAGGCTTAAAGTAATGCCATGTGGATGTATTCACCCCTGTAATCCGATTGGCAACAGTGCAATTCAGTTATTCCCGTTTTTAAAATAAGTTATAAAAGCCAAAGCTGCTCTATCATTTTAGTTGCCTTTGGCAAATTCCAAAAATCTCGCTTTTAAATTTTAAAAAATCTTAATAAAAAGAATTATTAAAGAACTATATTAACAAGAAAATTGATAAAGTTGAATTAAGACAATACTACTTATACAGATTTTGAGTTCTAGTTTAGGCGGTTTTGCCACTTCTAAATTTTGCCAGTCGCCTAACTTACCGCCTAACAAAACCTTTAAATTTCCATTATTTTACTAACATATAGCCCGTCATACGACGGGATCAGTAAAATTTTTAATTTTCCAGAATTGTAAAGTACTCTAGGAGGCAGGTAAAACAATGGTTTGTTTTTTGGCTGGTACACTCTCAATAATTTGTTTATCTTGATCCTCCTCTAAAGTCTCCCGATACTGTGAATGCAGTTTATCAATTCACAGTATGAATTCATTTAGAAAGATAATTCAAACTTTTCTTAGCTACATCGAAATTATCGTTAAGTTCTTCCCAATTTTTTGCCACAGTAATTAATGGAAGTAAAGGAATGAAACTATCATTTCCACTACACCCTGGAGGTAGATACAATTTGTTGTTAATACCGGTGATTAAATTTTCGTTTCAACAAAAAATAATAAATTTAAAATTATCACATATGTACCTAATCTATTATTTAGGCCAAATATAAAAGAAAATTATTTGCTTAATATCTAAGTTCGGTGATAAAACGTATGAAAATAATTCAGACGATATTTAAATAATTAAAAATAAGAAATGATTAAATGAGACGGTTAAAGAAATGACGTCATAATGCTAGAAAAACACGTTATTTTTACATATTGTGTGATAAATTGATAAATTTAATCGCCTACTCTTAACCGGGGAAAATAGAGTTCGAAATAATAGCATTAAATGCTAAAACAGGGGGGAAGGGGTGGATTTCGAACGTTGCTAACTCTAACTCATCAAGAATCCAATATGGATGTCTCTATCCATTCCAGGTACATCCGCTTCATAAATTCGAAGACAGATGGCTAGATAAATAAGGCTATTATTATATAGGGGATAATTGTATAATCAAGGTAGGAAAAGTAGTCACTCCCAGTGAATAAAAAGGTTAATCCGATTATCAACAATTCAATTAACTATACCTATTTAAAAAAAATAAGTTACAAAAATTTCAAACTTGTATTATTTTGTTATTATTTTACATTTTGGAGCTGCATTTTCAGTGTACAAAAAGAGGGGAAAACCTTAACTGGCAGCGATTATTTCGTTGGTATTTTTTTTTCCGGCCCGCAGATGCAACACTTCTCCTTTCTGAATAAGAACGGTATTAAAAGCGAGCGCCAGAAATTTGCAGCTGTAAGTCACAGAACCGTGACACGACATCCAACCTGACTTTTACTGACAGTAACGAGATACCGACGCAGAAAAACGATACCGGGGTCGGAGAAAGCCCAAACCAACGACCTTACTCCGTTTTCTTCCTGCCCCGAAAGTATTATAATAATAACGACAGAAACAAAAAAGAAGTACAGGACGCGTTGAAATCGAAGATTCGGCAGAGGAAAGGAGGGAGAGGAGAAGGTGGCGAATGAAAATTCATAAACCTAGAGGGCAGCAAAAACAAAAGGCCGGCGTAATAAGTTTCTCCCAATTTATATGTCAGCCGACGAATGCTATATGTCCCGCTGACAGGGAAGGATGAGGTCATTCTCGGAACCAAAACCGTAAGCCTTTGGTCGAAGGTTGGCGGTAGAAGTTGAGACGTTCCAAGCGACTTCTAAAACTTACGGGTGATACACGGGTGGCATGCACACGGGCAGCAGTCCTGCGAACTTTTGAATATTGAAAATAGTATCACTTGACAACTTTTGAAATCAAAAATTGTAACAAACTAATTTGCGAGGTAGGTTGGATGACGACTTTTTACTCCGTAAATCTTGGGCAATCGCACGCGTGCCGTAACACAATGCACATAATAAATCAGGGGTGCCATCCCCAAATGGTACCAGTTCTTTTTTTCTCTTGATTGTATGTGTGTAATTAGACTCAATATTTGTGCTGTCTGGGAGTATCCCAGCAAAACGTCGGTCATATAGGATTTTTAGACACCATGGGTAGATTATTGTCTTACGTGTTTTGTTGAAAAAAGCGCGACCGAAAACATGGAAAGATGTATTTGAGGTAGACGGCGTGAGGTCTTTCTCGACGGTGGTGAGTAGAGAAACCCTGAGCAATTCCTCTAAGACAGGCGTGCCCAACCCAAATCGGTGGTGGGTGAAAAAACAATTTACTGAACTGAGATGGGCCGCACATATAAAAATAAAACCACAAATTATTCAAAATATTTTATTATCGTACAATATTCAAAATATGCCTTTTTACAATGCCAGCAGTACTGTACATAAAAGTTGTGTTATGCATATATCATAACTACAACGACAATAAGCATTATACTGTATTTATAATCACCTCCAACACCTTACCTTCCTCCCTAATCATGAGGATTAAAATATTATTATTATATTTATACTATAAATATATATTGTAGTTTATTCACAAGAACTACCTCAAATATTATTTTAAAATTAATGTTGAGATTTGTTGTTGTATTTTACTAGAGATTTTGTTAATATCGACGGATAATGTAGTCAACGAGCATCGTAGCTTATTGGTCATGTTTTTATCAAGACAATTTGTTTTTACCAGGTTTAATTTGGAAAAAAATGATTCGCAGCTATAAGTAGAGTAGAACCTCGATTAACCGAGCTTTAACCCAGGTTTCTGTTTACGGTCTAATTTTTTTTCTCCTTTCCATAATGAGCTTGGAAAAAAATATACACATTTTAGTTCGTTGTCCGTGTTACAGGCACTTCTTCCCCAGAAAAACACACAACTTCCAAGAAATTATTTTTGAAAATGTATCTTTAGATATTTAACTAAGTTTAGTTTAAAAAAAATTCCATTTTACTTTTTAAAATTTACTACTAGACTTAATTTCCTTTTAAAATATTTTTAGCTGTGAAACATAAGTTCATATATGTTTATTTTTTATACATGGTTTCTATTAACCGAGATTTCCGATATCCGAGGTTCTAGAGGTCCCAATTAGCTCGGATAATCGAGGTTCTACTGTAGTTCCAAATGCTGATATAATGCCCATTGCCAATTGTCTTAAATTTGGAAATTTATCTTCGGCGATATATGTTTAATAATACTCAATCTTATTCCCTTAGTAGAGGTATTTTAGCTCAATGTTTGATTGTAATTCTATTAGCTCCATTTGTAAATTTGGAGGCGCTGAAAATGACTAAAACTATATAGACAGTTGAAAACTTCAATTGGGCTGCATGCCTGTACTAAATGATTGTGTGTATGATGTTTACTGCCCAAACAAAACAATCAATTTCACTAAAGTATCTAAAATCCCATATAAAATTTCAAACAGACAATATTTCATTTTCAAAATATCATATACATTTATATACACTTCTGAACTGACCCCCCATAAAAAGTGAGATGAAGTATTTTATTTGGATTTATTTTGGTTGTATTTAAATGTTATTTCACAACTTAACATTTTTATAGTAAGAGATAATAATTTTTAAAAAATCTCAGAAGTATACTGAGGGAAGAACACAGAAATATACTATTACATTATAACTAATATTATCAGACAAAAAATCTAATTTTTAATCCAAAAATTTCTACCTTAGGGAGAGTATGGTGTTGTACCATAAGTAACACGAAAATTCATCGAAAAAAGTTAATTACGGATTTCCTCATATCGCTTAATTCATTTTAATTTTCCAAATGCGATGTAATTTTTTATTCCTCTACATATTTTTGACGAAAAATAGTATTTTTTCGACCGATTTTCTTAGAATCGTAATTACTTGCTAAATTCGTAGAAACTACGATTTTTTCGTAGCAGTTGGCAGGTCTGGTGGGCAGTGCCAACGCCTCCTTTGTCTTTGGGACGTTTTGGCAGTGTCTGTTCTAGAGGCATGGGCAGCTGAAAGGCCAAACAAACCAGACCAATATCCGCGGCGGTAAGTTTTTGGAGCGGCATTTTGGCCAAAAAAAATTATATAAAATTATGATTTTATAGAATATAATTATTTATAGTTTTAAAACCTTGAACAAAGTTATTTTATATTATTTTTTTTATTATTTAATTGAAATTCAATCAGCGTAAGTATTTTATTCTATATTTTTTTTACAATAGATGACTCATTTATCGCCTTTAAAAAATTATACCATGTGATAGAACAGTAAATTCTCTAGGATGCTATTTTCTCCCTTTTTCAAAAACTTCGAAAAAAGTACATTACATTGCCAATGATGACCGGTCACTTGTGATTTTAGACATTTTGTTGAATATCTAGAAAAATACAAGAGGAATTATCCTGAAACGTCAGGCGTGTAAACAGGATTGTAGACGTCATATATTTCAGCTAAGATTTTTTCCGGAAACCCCATAGGGGACCGTCAACAAATTGAAGAAAAACGAATATGTTTTGGATAACCCTGTGAAAAGTAATGTATGAAAAGCGCTGAAAACTTTAGGACATGATTAGTATGCTTTTTGTAATAATTCGTGTTTATTGAAGATAGCACTTATACTTGTGGAGAAATCGAGGTTTTTATAAAAACAATCCCAAATTTTTCCAAGTGTTTTGCTTGTAATTTGCAGAGTTCTCAATATCAAAGAATGTTATTTTTAGGGTACATGACAAACAACATTGTACTCAATACCCTGCAATTGGAATTAAAAAATAACAAGTATTGGCTGAAAAATCAACAGATTTACTAAATAAGGTTTCACTGTGCATGCGCAAATGCAATCAAAATATAATGTACATAACGTATTAGCTAAATGCATAGATCAACTTTTGTGAAAGTACCAAAAACATAGCGAAAATTCTGAAAGTGATCGTGACAAGAATAAGTTCATAATCTGTTGTTCTCAAAAGGGAGCAGAAAGATGAGGGTCAGTGAAATCTTATTTAGTAAACTTCTTCATGTTTCATCCAATATTTACTATTTTTAAATCCGATTTGCAAGGTATTGTGTGCAATGTTGTTTATCATGTGCCCTGAAAATATCAATCTTTGATATTGACAACTCTGCAAATTATAAGCCAAACTCTTGGAGAAGTTTGGGATTGTTTTTATGAAAACCTTGATTTCTCCACGAGTATACGTGCTATCCTCATAACAATAAACACGGATTATTACAAGAAGCATACTATTATTGTGCTAAAGTTTCAACGGTTTTCATACATCGCTTTTTACAGGGTTATCCAATACATATTCGTTTTTCTCCAATTTGTTGATGGCCCCCTATGGGGTTTCGGAAAAAATTCTTTGAAATATATGACGTCTACTATCTTGTTTACCCAGCCTGATGTTTCAGGATAATTCCTTTTGTATTTTTCTAGATATTCAACAAAATGTCTAAAATCGCAAGTGATCGGTCATCATTAGTAATGTAGTGTATTTAAGAGAAATTTTGGCATATTCTTAACACAGAAAAAGAACATTTAACAGGCATAAATTTAACAAAAAGATAGCATCGTAAAGAATTTGCTATTCTATCAAGTGGAGCAAATTTTAAAAAGAATTCTTTAAATGCGAGCCAGTCATTGGGAATTTTATTTTTCCTATAAGGTCACATGGTAAGTAAGACCTACCTTAAAACAGTGATAACCAAGCTACGGAACACGGACCAAATGCTGCCCACTTATTTACTTGTAATAATTACTAATACTAATAATAATAATAATTACTAATAGTAATAATTACTAATAATATAATAATAATAATAATAATTACTAATAGTAATAATTACTAATAATATAATAATAATAATAATTACTAATAATATAATAATAATAATAATTACTAATAATATAATAATAATAATAATAATTACTAATAGTAATAATTACTAATAATAAATGCTGCCTTATTTACTTGTAATATTTTATCTAGCTTGCCATAGTTTTTGAAAAATTAACAGAGAAATTTTCCGTAACAACGATAATTTAATTTTACGTTTAACTTTTGTGTATACAAAAATTTCTTTCGAAATTAAAATATTTTATTTATTTACTTTTGCATCTGCAAAATATAGTTGCGCAAATTATTGTTGAAAATTAAAAGAAAAAACTTTAGCGTCTACACAAAACGAAACACGCTGTAATAAATCTGCATAAGATTATAAAAAATGTGCTTATTTTCTTTTCTAATTCCTTAAAAAATAAACACGAGATTTTTAAACAAGAATTTAAATTGAATGCATACATTTATACACATACACACGCATACATATACATATATATATTTATGTTATATATTTTATTTTTATATCCTTGTGTTATATCCAGATTATCATAGAATCTAATACAATATGTATAGATATATAAATTAGTAAAATGTATAGTATTCTATAAAAAAAAAAGAATTTTAGATAGATATTTTAGGTGTATTAATTTTATACGTATATATATATATATATATATATATATATATATATATATATATATATATATATATATGTTTTGCCCTTCATCTATATATTCTAGTGTTATATCTATAACATTAGAATCTAATACAGTATTAATATATAAATTATTACAACGTATAGTTACTATATATCTGCCATATGCATATCTATCTATCTATGCATATGTATATATAATATATATATATATATATATATATATATATATATATATATATATATATATATATATATATATATAGAGAGAGAGAGAGAGAGAGAGAGAGAGAGAGAGAGTGAGATGTGTATGTATATATATATCATACCTTTCTCTTCCTCTCTTTCATATATATATATATATATATATATATATATATATATATATATATACATAAAGAGAGAAAGAAAAAATAGATTATATAGGAATTGTAATAGAGTAATTTATAGGTACAAGATTTTATAAAACAATATACATGGCTTGGAATCGATTGGACTCCAACGGGTGTTCTAGTAACGAAAAACTGAGTACTCAGTTGGTACGCAGTAACCCGTTTCTACTGACGGTAGCAATAATAGAACCAAATTTTTCCAACAATTTATGTTTATAAAGAAGATAATGAACTTTACACCCATCTGTGTTTATTCTATAACCTATGACACTAGCGTTCGGATCCCGAATCTATTGTTTTTAAACCACTGTTGGTAGTTCGAACTCTCGTAGCGCGGATTTCAAGATAAGAGGTTCTGCAATAAACACATTCGTGATCTACATGCGAAAAGACGTGAGAAAACTATTTATATGTTATTACTATATATATTTGTAGCTGTAGTATGTATATGTTTGTGTGTGAAAAAGAGTAAGAAGAGACGATAGATATTACTGGATTTTATGAAAAAATATATATGGCTTGGAGTCGAAATGACGTTAGCAGGCTTTTCAGTGTTAAAACACTGATTCACAGTTGGTATGCAAGTACGCATTTTCCTCAAATGGCTAGAATTATATAAGCAATTTTTTCATTTTGTCACAATTTCAATTTCTCAATTTTTGCGATAAAAATAATGAGCTTCGTTGGTGCCTCATACTGTTGTGTCTATGACCTATGGCACTGACGTTTGAATCCAAAGTCTACTGTTTCGAGTTCCCTGTTGGCTGTCCGAATACAATTAGCAGCTTTCGTTGCAAAATGCTGGTCGTTGCGCTAATGGTTCATTTATTACGAAAAGAAGATAATGAACTTTACACCCATCTGTGTTTATTCTATAACCTATGACACTAGCGTTCGGATCCCGAATCTATTGTTTTTAAACCACTGTTGGTAGTTCGAACTTTCGTAGCGCGGATTTCAAGATAAGTGGTTCTGCAAGAAACACATTCGTGATCTACATGCGAAAAGACGTGAGAAAACTATTTATATGTTATTACTATATATATTTGTAGCTGTAGTATGTATATGTTTGTGTGTGAAAAAGAGTAAGAAGAGACGATAGATATTACTGGATTTTATGAAAAAATATATATGGCTTGGAGTCGAAATGACGTTAGCAGGCTTTTCAGTGTTAAAACACTGAGTTCTCAGTTGGTACGCAAGTACACATTTTCCTCAAATGGCTAGAATTATATAAGCAATTTTTTTATTTTGTCACAATTTCAATTTCTCAATTTTTGCGATAAAAATAATGAGCTTTGCTCTCTGGTGCCTCATACTGTTTATGTCTATGACCTGTGGCACTGACGTTCGGATGCAAAGTCTACTGTTTCGAGTTCCCTGTTGGCTGTCCGAATACAATTAGCAGCTTTCGTTGCAAAATGCTGGTCGTTGCGCTAATGGCTCATTTATTACGAGACCTATTTATATCGTGACTTCCTTATTTGTTACATTTCCTCCTGCAATTTGTTTTTACTTTTTACTTTTCAAACTGCGAGGGGAATAATACCATTGCACTAAAAGTGCATCAAATGATGTTGAAATTGATAAAAATTTTGTAAACTTCAAAACATCTCAGTAATAGATACGTTTAAAACTGGCTATCTCAAAACTAATATATCGTTTTTTTTATCATTTCCTTGCATTTCTGGTTATTTTCTCTTGCCTTTTCGCCCGTTGATCACGAATGTGTTTCTTCCAGAACTTCTATATCGAGAAATTCTAGCTACGAAAGTTCGGACTACCAACAGGGGACTAGGAACAACATATTAGGATCCGAACGCCAGTGCCATAAGTTATAGACGTAAACACAGATGGGTGCGAAATTCATTATCTTCTTTATAAACATTAATAAAAAATTTTGTTCTATTATTGTTGCCGTTGGATACGAGTTACTGCATACCGAGAACTCAGTTTTCGATACTAGAACACCCGTTGGAGCCAAATCGACTCCAAGCCAGGTATATTGGTTTATAAAATCCTGTACCTATAAATTATTCTATTATGATACCTATTTAATCTATTTTATCTCTCTCGCTTTATATATATATATATATATATATATATATATATATATATATATATATATATATATATATATATATATCTCAGGGCCGTAACTAGGGCATGGCAAAGGTGGCATTTGCCACGGGTGCATCAGTCTTAGAGGCGACGCACCGTGAGGAAAGGGGTCCGAAAGAGGAAGATTCGCCCCTAGTAGAAATAAGGAAAAAGTAAAAAAAAAAATGTTTTTAATTATAAAATCCAATATGTTTAAAAATTACTTTTTTTTACGAATTTCCTTAAAAGGCTTCTAGAGACTAAACTTGTTATAGATTCATATAAAATGCTTACCAAACACCACTAATATGCTTTAATATAATTCTAGGTATTTGTATAAAATTTTAAATTTATTAAAGTTATTAAAAGTAAATTTACATTTAGAAATTTGCTAATTTTTTAATGAAAATTCAACGTCCAAATGAAAAATATTCCCCTCAAAGTATTCAACTCATAAGCAAAATAATATCCCCAAAATGTCAAAAAATACCTAAGTATTAATAAGGTAAAAATAAAAGAAAAAATTATAAATTAATATACTAGGAATATATTCTCACTATATTTGGTGGTAGGGGTGCAGACTAGTTTTTTGCCACGAGAGCTAAAGGACCTAGTATCAGCCTTGGCATACTTTCACTGAACTGGCAAACATCAAGTGAATTGGTAAATACTTTTTAATATTTTTAAAAATGTTTTTAGCTTTTATGTTTTGTATCTTTATATGCATAAAAGTATCACATCTTTTAAGGAAAAAAAAACAGGATTTGAACGGTCAGCAAAAGTTTTTAAAAACTTCTTCAATTAGAACGAACCTGAAAATTTGGGTTTTTGAATTTTTTAATTTTAATGATTTTCATGCAAAAAAGTGACGTATTTTGTTTAATGTAAGATTCCATTCTTCGTATTATTTTTTTCATTTAATCTCTAACTAATCTCCAGCTTGTGTAGTTTTCGTGCTAAAAATGATTTTCATCAATTAAAGAAAATTGTGTTTCTATAATGAGATAGGCGGCAGTTTATGGATAAAATTTATCATAATATTCAATTAACAAAATTCCTATCGTTGGGCCGAACGATGGCTGAATGGTAGAGCACTTCTCTTCCGTACTGGAGTATGCGGGTTTGAATCCTGCTGATGGCATAGATGTCCGTAGCCGTTCGTAATCGGCTTTAAGCAGTAGTTTAAGCAGTGTTATTAGCCCTCGTTTAGCAAAACAGTAGACCGTAGCTCTCCAAACAAAACAAAACCTATTATTGAATTAATATTAAGAAGACATTTAAATGTATATATAAAATTTGAAAGTTGATTCTAAAAATGATTTTGTTAAGTGAAAAAAGTTTGATCATATTGAAATAGTCAGTAGCTTCTGAATAATAATTATTATAATATTTGATTAACAAAAAATTTTCAAAATATGCGTTCACAATTACATTTTGTTTCCTAGTTTATAAAAAATTTACATTTTAGTGCAAAATCTCTCTTAGAAGTTATAAATTTTTATCCTTAAGACAATATCGTATTAAGTAGGAAGAAGGGGCTGCAAATTTGATATCTGCCTACGATGGAAAATTTTGCCTCTGTTATCGGCGCCAGAAATCCATTACTGTTTCACAGCCGTAGAAATAAAAATCATAGTTTTGACTTTAAGAGAGTTTGATAATTAGAAGTTTTTTTATACATGTTTCAGTTATATACTCTTCTCATCTCATAAGAGTTAAGATGGCTTCAAAGTAGTGTAAGGTGTGATTTTTAAAAGCTCAAGAACAAACTTATAATAAATCTTTCTTTATAAGTATGTAATGTTCTATTATTACTATACATAATCGTATTATTT
>CM063501.1:126633166-126648166 GCA_032207245.1 Pardosa pseudoannulata
GAAGAGAACTGCACAAGTCTAATTAAAACTTTATTTTAGAGCTGCTAAAAAGGACATCTTTACTAGTCAACGACAGACAAGAGAGACACAAAAATCACTCTGCTCGAACAGTGGTGCACCCAAGAGAGAAGAAAGAAAGAATTTTCCCAAGGGTCAAGAAACTTAGTTAGCAAATTTAACTGTTAAGATCAGGAAAAAAGCGGAGCCATTTGCCAGCGACAGTTGGAAAAAGTGTTGAATGGACAAAGAATTTACATCTACAGGACGAAAAGTTTTGGGAAATATGTGGAAAGAATTTTAAGTCGAAAACACTCCTTTGATTAAGACATTTAGAGGCTGAGAAAAAGATTTTAAGGAATTAGAATGGGAGAGAGGAGGATTTTTAAGGAAATACTAAAGTGAAATAATTTTGATATATTACATATATATATATATATATATATATCCTTACTTGTGGATGCTTGACCTCTATCCTCCTGTTCCTGCTCTGACCACTTCTCAGCACGTCCAGATAATTATCGACTTCATCGGGGCATCTAGTGATATTTTATAATTTTCATAATTTTGATCTCAAAAATTAAGCTTTCTAAAAACAATAAAGAATACTGATATAAATTCTTATTAAAAAAAAAATTCTGATTTTATAAGATTTTGGGCAGTATTTTTTTTCACTTGTAAATAGATTAAGTGAATTTTGAACTGTTCTATTGTTACCTAATATTATTTAAATCATGCATACATAGCAATAAACTACACAAGTCGGAGATACATCTTAGGATGTTCTGGAATTGCAATGCTCTATTCTGTGGCTTAATAAAGGCTTTAATAATTTACCAATTAAGATATATTCAGTATTTATTTTTCTTCCTATGAAAACTGAAATTAAAATAATTTAATTAATTTTTTTATTAAATTGTGTTTTTTTTTTATACAATCAGAAAAGTAAAGGTGAAAAAAGACTCCCATCGTTTTCGAAGTAGATACTTTATGTGCAGAATATTCTTAAAGTAAAAAAGAGATTTTTCCAGAATTTTATATTTCCAATATTGATAACTTCAGGTAAAGTGTATTATGATTATACATCTGACTTTTAATTTAGTTAATTTATATCCTTCTTAAATACATATATTTTCTGTTTTTACCAGAAGATGGCAGCACCAACGTATAAGATATCTAAATCACAGATACTATAAAGTTTAATAAAAAATACTTTTCTATAAAATATTTTAACAATACAAAATTGAAATTCAAAATAATAGTTCTGCTCTAGACTTAAAGTAATGTTTTGTATTAAAATACGCATTCTTTTTCCATTAGATTTAATAATTTTATACGTTAAAAATAAATGCTATTTGGATTAAATGTATCTGTACATATATGTTTATATATGTGTTAATATATCTGTATATATATCTGTCTATATGTCTACTTTTCTGTTTATGTGTATTAAATACATACATTTTGCCTAAGAAAATTTTTATTCAACCTATTGAAATCTGTTCCCAAAGAAATTGATACATTTAAAAAGTTTGTATCTTATGTCATTTTACGTTTATATCTCCACTTATGTATTAGTACTGATCACTTCTTCTTTTCATTCTTTTTTTTTAATTCGAACTTTAGAATCCATAATTCGAAAATTAGTCCATGACTCGAAGATTAGTCCATAAATAAGACATATATATCCCATACTACATTTCATTCTTCTTTATGAAGTTTGTTATATATACAAGGAACATTATTGATCATGCATTAAAAAGACAGAAATTTCAAGGGTTTTTTTTTTTTTTTACATAATTTATTTCAGATACATTATGTGTAGCGCGATCGATTCTGGAGCCGACCAAAGATCGGCCGTATTCATTAATTGTGCCTTGAGCACTTAAAATAAATTCGAGGTCGTAATGTTCTCATAGTTCTCAAACGATATCTCTGGAGTTAGCAGACCAAGTTCTTTTTTTTTTTGGGGGGGGGGGGGAGGGAGTGTCTTCTACTTCGTCCCCGCTTCTAAATTACCAGCACATATTCTTAAGGTTAGTCAATCTTCAGACCTCGTCGCTCAAACTGAATATATATATTTCATATTATCCTTAGCCATGGACTAGTCTCAATATTAGACGGGCCCTATGGTTTTTTGCCCTAGTAGACAACAACATTTTTAACTGTCGAGTATTTGGGGCTATTGGTAATAATTATAGAGCTCCAAACCATTATGCTGTATACAAGGGATATATTAGTCACTCCCTACAGGATATATCGCTTAATATAAATTTAAAGCGTTCACATTTTTGTGTTGTACTTTTATAATGTTTTGGAATACTACATAAAACTTAAACTTCATCTGGAATCTCAAGAGAATATGACAAACTAAATATTTTTTGGTGAAAAAAAATTCCTAAACTTTTTTTTTCCATTATTTGACCTGACTGGCAAATATTTGAAAATTCAGTCACCCCACCCCACCCTACAAATTTCTCAAATTGTCCCTTAAAATCTGTAGTACTGTGGATCTTGATCAATTTGCACATATAATCAATTTGCATATAATTAAACACTAATTCGACGTTTATAAAGAATATCAAAGGAAATACACTGTCTGTTAAAAATTTAAAATGCATAAATTCTGTTCCAAATTCACTTTCAAAGCTCATAATTTTTTTTGTTTAATTGTACAGTCTCCCCATATCATGAGGAACGATTATTAGCAATTGAAATTAAATCATGTAAAAATATAGAATTATCAGATATTACTGATGAACAGTCAAATAAGAAGAGTGTAGTTGATGAGGGCTTTTTGTTACTTTTGTTTGGCAGGACATATAATAAATTTATAATAAATACAAGATTTATATATATATATATATATATATATATATATATATATATATATATATATATACGTTTGTATAATATTTACAAGGCCGGTAATGGAGTTAGCCGCCTGTGTGCATGCCCGCACTGTTGTATTCTCTAAATAATAGTCTTTGGGAGAGCTTTTTAATATTCAAAAATAATACATTCGACATCGGCAGCAACTTCCATTTTTTTTTCATCTTCCTCTTCTTTGCCAATCGCGAGAAACTAAAATCGAATCAATCTCGAGCTCGCGACACGCACTGCACACATACTATCCAAGCCCCTTACACACATTTATATATAGTTTGGCTTGAGGTCTACTTTTTTGGACACGAGGGCAAATGAAATCAGAACCTACTGCTAAAGCCGATTCCGAACAATTACGAATACCCACACCTATAGTGGTATTCAAACCCACACAACCAGGATATCGAAGGGCAGCGCCCTACCCATTCGGCCATTGTTCGGAGATCCATATTGATAAGAGGCTACCAAGTACTATTCCGCAAGCAGGTGGCTAATATTCCAGAATTAGTATATCAAGATTTATATGCAAAATGATATATTTTTATCCTTTAAAGTTTTAAAATTAAATTTCTATAGATCTTACGTAACTGATCAACTGTATTTCATTTGTTTCTTCAGTTGTATTTCTCTCCTCATGTCTCTTTCTTTTGTTTATTCGGCCAGTACAGTGCGTTGTTTCCGGGTTTCGCAATGTGTGGTTTGGTTTGGTTTGGTTTGGAGCGCTACGGTCTACTGTTTTGCACACGAGGGCTAATGAGACCGGGACCTACAGCTTAAAGCCGATTCCGAACGGCTACGAACAACCATGCCATAGTGGGATTCGAACCCACGAACTCTGGTACCGACGATCAGCGCCCTAACCAATCGGCCAGCGTTCGGCTTTCGCAATGTGTGATCAGTCGCTTTTTGAGATCTCCCGACCCCAAAACGATCCTTTTTCACAATTTGCGCATCTACTTATTGGTATAAATGCAGATACGCAGATATAAATGCATAAAGCTAAAGATTCATTCCACGAATTTGGAATGTAAAATTGCTCCGTAGTTTGTATTTTACCGTTAACCGTCAAAATATATCAGCTATTCCTACACAATTTTTCGTTTAACACATTGACGGACCGTAGGAACAAGTGAAGTTCGAAAATGAACACTATATGATTTTATAATTTTTAGAATATTAGAAGTATAGTTTTGCTCTTTTTGCTTAAATAAACTTAATTTTGATTAATTCAGTGCTTATAATTAGATTGCTGTTATAACTGTCATAACTCCAGCGGACTGTAGACACTAAGTAATAAAACGATCGTGGCTATAACAGCAAAAATTTAAAAACGTAAATGACAGATTTAATAACTCAAATAAAAATTTTTTTTGTGTGCTACAAAGTATTTTTGCGAGTTTTATACGGAATCAATAACAACTATAAATTTAAGAGAAAACAAAATTTCACTACTCCCTTCACAACCACGTGTATACTGTAGCTTCAAGTGGTGTAACAGGTGGAAAACGGAATTCAACCAAAAAAATTGTTTCCAAAATATGATGCTAGGCTTCTACTTGTATGCCGGTAAATGCACAATGGTGCTGCTATAGCCGTAGTGTTTAAAAACGACCGTTTCGTTCTGGACGGCTATTACCGTCGTGCCACATAGTGAACTTCGCTTTGACGGCTATAGACGCATGTGTCCTTCAACGTGTTAATAATGTTGCTTAATCCTTTTCTTTAACATGTTAGTTAGGAATCATTTGGAGAAGAAATTTTAACTCCGTGCTCTTAATATTAAAAATTAACATCTAAATTACTTTATTTTAAATTAATTTCATCCTTTAATTCCTTTATTCCCACTTTTAACACAATTAAATCTTACCGAGCGATCGCCGAATGGTTAGGGGGCCGGCCTTCGGAACCAGAGTTCGCGGGTTCGAATCCCACTATGGCATGGATGTTCGTAGCCGTTCGGAATCGGCTTTAAGCAGTAAGTCCCGGTCTCATTAGCCCTCGTGTTGCAAAAAAGCAGACCGTAGCACTCCAAAACCAAACCAAACCAATTAAATCTTACCGTAGCTTACATACACTAAATTATCGATTTCATTCCATTCCGTGTGTCTATTTAAGCTCAGTCTTTGGCCACCTACTCTCTTAAAAAAATAAAATTTTTCTCGGATTTAAACGTTTTAGAATCAAATTTCACGAGTAATAAGTTCTGAATTATAATATTTAGCATCGTTTTCAACAATTTTTGTTCAATTCTATACTGCATGAGTCAATTTTTTTCCATTCCAAGTAGTAGATGTTGAAGTGCCTTAAACTTGGCACTTAGTCACCAGATAAAAATTTCTTTTCGTCAATACTGATTTTGAAAAGGTTTTTAAATTTCACTTATTATGGAATGTTATTGGCATTAGCTTGATAATTTACAGAATATTTCATATTTTTCACTCTTGAAAACTTCCGAATTAAACTAAAGATCACTTTTATCAGTCATAAGTATTTATTTCTTAATTCATTCATATCAGTCATAAGTATATATTCTCTTAAAAAACTCGGGATTCGATCCAGGTGCGCCGACAAATAGTCTCTAATACGGAAGGAATTTTAAACATTTAATACTCAAATTATTTATTTTGATAATACAGGTTGTTGCTGATTATACAAGTGGTTGCCGCATTAATTCAATCGACAAATACAGTGTAACGTCACTGGATCCTAGGGTAGCTTGTGGGTAGTCGAAGTTGTACTGACACGACATACAGCTTATAAGAATAACAACTTTTATTATTGATTTAAATATAAAGCTATTTACAAATTTTTCCCAATGGAGATCACATGGCTCAGGTGAGCTGGTACGAACCTAAAAGTCCCAGGTTAACCTAAAAAACATTCTGCGGTCAGGTTCCCAACAGATAAACAGTTGTACACGGGTACAACTTGGACTCCTTGAGTCCCACACAAAACTGGAGATTGGCATTCCAAAAAACAAACCGCAACTCCCTTCGCCTTCGCTCGTTCTCTTCTTTTTTTTTCAGAGTCAATCTTCCTCCGAAAAGTCGCTTCGCCTGACTTCAACTATCGCCTCTTTCCATTGGCTTTTCCTTCCCGCTTCACCGTCCTGCTAACCTCCGATTGGCCCTTTCGTTGGCGCCTGACAGTCTGTCCTTCCCGAGTCACGTCCGACCTTCTTATCACCTCGGACATCTCCTCAAGGCGTGTAGAACCGAAAATCTTTTGTAGTTTGTCAAATATGCAGACTGAATGTCGTCTTGGCCTGGGTTTGAACAAAACCTCCTTGTGAAGCCAAAGGGTTACGTAGCGACGTCACAACAGAGAAATGATAATAGGAAGCACAGGACAGAAAATCACCATAGTTCATGGGGTTGCAAATCCCATTTAAACGGTGAAAATTGGAAAAAAAGTCGCGTAAAAGAAAATAGACCAGTAAAAAAAAATAGAAATTCATTAAACTGGCCTAAACAAGATTACGATACGGGCAATTCATTAGTTCAACGTCAGAGACGAGACGAGAAAGTTTTAGAGGAATTTATCTAGTTGCTGCCGCGAAAGTCAACCGAACACAACCGATACCGGCGGACTAAACTGACGGACGCAAGCATAAATTCCCTATAAAACTTTCACCGAATAACAGTTGAATGGGTAGGACGTTGTTCTTCAGTACCGGAGTTCTTGTGTTCGAACTCCACTGATGCCATAGATGTTCTTAACCGTTCGGAATCGGCTTTAAGTAGTATCTCCCAGTTTTTTTTTTTTTTTTAGTTCTTGTACGTCTTCTCATTTAAGACCTTGAACCAGTGGCAGCTCATCTACTTGTGCACATGAACCTCCAATGAAAAAGAAAGAAAGACATACAATTGCAAATAAAATAAAACAATATTTAAACACACTTCCAGATTTTTGTCAATTTTCAGAATGAATTTCTCCCCACATTAATAGATACTCTAATACGTATTGATCGTAGTATGTTTACGATACTATAGCACAGAGTACTTCTTAGTGCGAAAGAGAAATGTGCCAGGCAATTGATGTATGAGAACAGAAGTGGACAAATTAGTAGAAAAGGAAAGGTAAAAGGATCTATGATACTATTACATTCGCACGTTTTCACTGTACTCCAGCTGGCATTTTATTGTATTTATCCCCGTGGATTGCTATATTCGTTTATTCTTTTTTTTTTATTTTCTTGTTATAATTTTATCATTATCATTTTACCCTATACACGCTTTACGAACTAATGTAAACACAAGTTAAGATAGCACTTAAAACATGTATGCGGGACACGCACTAGTACGTTTTCTGACGATTGATACTTGAGCTCGGGACACATACTAGTACGGGTTAGTGTAACAACATGGTTTGTTTGTAGGTACAAAAATAACGGTATACACAGGAAAACGAAGCCGACTGTTCTTGTCTACAACATAGATTCTGAAAAAATTAGATAAATTAGTTTTTACATCAGTCGATGCGGAACTACAGAACGGGAAAATTGATTAAAAAATCAATTTAGATTTAAAATTAACTTTTTATTTACCCTTGCGAAAATGAGTGAATTTAACGAAGATAATTATGATAAAATTTTCGCTGACTCATTACAAGATGTTTCGTATAATAGTGACATCGAAAGTGAAGATTTCGAAGAGACCAATGAGGAAGAGCTTATTCCACGCCCTCGAACTATAAATCGCAAAGCTATTAGTACCAGTTCAGAAACAAGTTCGGATGACAAAAATCTTATGGTTGTTATTTATATATTTGTTTATATATTTCAATATAAAATACGAAAAGTTGGTTAAAAAATTAAAGAATTTTCGATCTATTGAGATTTAAGTGAATAACTAAATTTACTCGCAAAACGGCCGCTCCCGGTACAATTCCGCTGCGAAATGTACACGCACATAATGTGTTAATGAAACCAGTATTTCGAATCTAAAGCCATTACATTTGTTAACATTGCGTTTCGAAAAATTGAAAAGATTTCATAAATATGACTGATGCCATTAGTATTTCTTTTTACAACTTATAATAGGCAATAACTTACAAACTACGTTTTTGGATCCCTAAAGAATGTTTCTAGTCACTGTTACTTTTCTAATAACGACTGCTGACAGATGCCTCTCAACTCAAAATGTCTTAAATGGTTTTAAAGACAATTTTTTAAAACACTCTGAGCGAGGACAGCTTAAACTCTCTAACCGCTGAACTGTAAAAAAAATTAAATGGTTTGTTGACCTTCAAAGTCAAATAAAAGGACGAGTTAATTTAATTTACATATATTGTACTTAATTATTTTGTAGACGTTGTTCAAAGATATATTGCAGTCAATATGATTTTATTACATTCCATACTAAGAAATAAAATGTTATAATTTTTTAACCTATGAAAGTTTTTTTTTCTTTTTTAGCTGCATTGATTTCCTTTAACTTGTGAAAACGCAAGCGCATTTTAACTTCTAAGTAACGTCGTATATGCATATTTAATTTTATAAATTTGTTATATCAATCTCCATTTAACCCCTTAACGTGCGCGCTCGAGTTAACTCGAACTCGCTAAACTGGCCAAACTGTGCATACTCGAGATAATTCGAGCGGCGTTGTACTTTTGTAGATATTGCGCTGTGTGTTGTGCTAAAAGAGATAGCAAAGGAAAAAGGAAAAGAAAAGAGAGTCGTTACATGTGTAATAGTTGCAATGTTGGGCTATGTGCTGCACCTTGTTTCGAAATATATCACACAAAAGAAAATTTTGATTAATTTTATAAATACTAGTATTGTTATTATTTATGTTTTAAAAGTATAAATAAGTATTTTTACCAATAATACTGTTTATTCTGAAATGGGAATTCGAAAAGAAAGATTAAAAAAAATCGATGTGTCGATATTACAATATTCGACTATTTTCTGCAGTGTTACCAAACTCCAAAGTTGCAATAAAATTTTTTATTACTTTTGTATTTTTGTTATTTTCTTGGCAAGACAGCGTTTTAAAATGTGTTTTTTAAATTAAAAAATTGATTCTTTTGGCTGACCTTTTGAAGAAAAAAAATTGTGCATTAAGAGGTTAAAAAAGAGATTCCTAATCTTTTTTAGATTATCCATTCGTTTACAAGAAAAAAAAATATTTGAACCTCCTCTTCTATACTAGTTAATTATTCTTAATATATACCTATTTATCTATTAAGAATCTCAGTATAGAAATTAATTAAAACAAATGTCATAAAAAACTCCTTGGTAGAAAGTTAAAAATAATCATAAAATGAATAAAAAGCAAAAAAGTAATTAAAAGATTGAGGTTATCGAAGTTGTAACAATTTAATAATTTCGGGTTTCAAATCCGTCAATATCATTTGTAAATCTACATGTTCAGTGTTGTTCTCACACCAATCTCATCTGTCTCGTTCATTTTTTAAATTTCCTATTGATTTTGCATTTGCTTTTGATTCTTTAAAAAAAATGTTTTTTACTTCATTTGATAAAGATAGTTAAATAGATAAGGTGCTGCTCTTCGGTCCCGGATCCAAAGGGTATTACGGTTTCGAATCCCACCGCAAGCATGGATTTTCATAGCCATTCGGTATTGGCTTTAAGCAGTAGGTTGCTGTCTCATTAGCCCTCGTGTAGCAAAACAGTATACCATAGCGCTCCAAATCAAACTACATTCTTTGGCCGTTTTAATTAATTTTAATTAGTTACTCTTAATAGATAAATAAGCATATAAAATAGATAATAGATAATATATAACAATATTTTAATATTTGGTTTAATTAACTAATTGAAGAAGAAGGCTTTCAAAATTTTTTCTTTATAAAAGGACCCAGAAAAAGTTGGGAATTGGTTTAGGTATTTGTAACCACCCAAAATTATTTTCGTTGCTCTTTCGTGGAGAGTCTGACTCCATATCATAATTTTTAAATAGCAAGTAAAACATTGAGTGTGACTCTACACGATTTTTGAATTCATGAATTACTTTTCTAATTGTTTGTCTCAATTAAAATTGTTAGGTTGGAAATAAATTGGTATAACTGAAACATTAGTTTGAACCAGATAACTGGGACTAAGAAAAATTAATTTTGAACTCAAAGAGTTGAGTAGTAGATCCTTTATTATCCAGTGAATCTTTGCGTATCAAAAAATAACTAAAGTCGTAAAAAAAATTATGTAAAAATTATGTATTTACAACGAATGTAGTAAAGTAAAAAATGACATTTCAAAAGTGTGGTTAAAATATTAAATATTTTAGAAAGATACATGTGCACTACCTAAGCTTTTACCTTTTGTTCTCAAATGATACAAAAATAGTTTGTTTTAACCTTGAACACATTATCAAAGCAACCATTAACAGCTGCTTCCCGATTATCAGCTTTTTGTTTCTGAAGTGGAGACGGAAAGTACAAAAGAATTCCATTATCCAAGTGTAGAACCAATATTTTACCCTTATGCATACAACTTTGGAATCTAATGTTTTTATATTTACTAATGTTATAAAATATTTAAAAGCATTTTATTCCAATAAGCCAGAAACGTCTTATTGAACTCAACCCAGCCTAGTGTACCCTTTTTTAAACAGCTAAAATATAATTTACAGAATTTTTGTTTCCTCGGGATGAGTTTTCTTTTTCAGCGAAGGTAGATGGCCATCCTACAAACAATCTATCAAATTATCAAGCGTTTGCTATTATTTATAATTTTGTGCTTTAAATCGACATTTTGTGATATTTAGAGTCTTGCATATATATTTACATTTACGATACATTAATATTTAGATACATCGATTGAAATCATGACAAATAGATTTATTTATTGTAACGTTTAATGAGCTACGGTAGCTCATATGGCTAATGCATCAATCTCGTAACCGGAGGGTTGCGAGTTCAAGGCTCGAGCCGATTAAAGATCCTCCATGTTTATTAATGACATTTGAGGTTCATAAAATAAGTTTATGGTTACAAGGTCCTCCAAGTTTTCAAACGGCACCTCTGAAGCTGGCAGGTCAAGCCTTCTTATTGGTCCTTTCTTTTAAATTACGAGGATCTACTTTGTGTTTTCCCTAGAGAGTAATGTTGGCTGCCTACATGGTGCTCCCAGAATTATGATCTCAACAAATATCTAAGGCTTAGTAGTTCCGTATGCTATAAGAAGCAAGTGACCCCGCTATCAGAATACGGCCTCTAATTTTACATATTTCTTTTTACCAATTAGCAACAGTCTGCAGAATGTTTTGGATTTTGAAAGCGGATATAAAAATGTTTTGTATATGTAATCCAGTTTCGGTTCTCTGTCTGTGATGTCTGTGTGTGATCGTCTAGCAAAGTGAATTAAATATATGTGCTTTTTAGAAGATTTCGCCTCTACCCTTAATGGACAATGCATAATAACGGGTAGATATTATGGTCACATTTATGAAACAGGTTTTGAAAATAATAATAATTATTATAAAGCTACACTGTACAGTATTTTGCTTAGACGGGATACCAAATAAATATCTAATTACGAAGTTTTCCTTTTGTTATCAAATGGCATCCTATATTCCAGATTAATAGCTAAAAATGATAATGTGCGTTGACTTTGTTTTGAGCAGGGCTGAAACTGAACCGAAAACAGGAAAAAACCGTTATTTTGGTCCGAATAAAAACCGGAACTGAACCAAAAAAAAATATCGGTTTATTTCAATTCGATATATCTTCAGTCATTTTTTTTTACTGTAACCAACTTATCAATATTTTCTATTTAAACCATATAATTGTTGTTTTGTTGTCTTATGCCACTTGGTCAAACCGAGCACGATTGAGCCGGAGGCTACTCGTTTTAAGGCAAGGGGATGCACCTTTCGTTTTGACGAACGACTTAAGCACACATAGGTCCTCATAATTTTGAAGCAGGGACCAAGCTGAAAACCCATAGACTTGGCCTACCACCCCCAGAGGTATTGATTGAGAACTTGGATCACATTGTGACCACGAACATATTTTACGTGCTCCCGTCACCTTTAACAAACAAGGCGGATCTTAGGCCGACTCGGGCACCGAACCCGCAACCTATCAATTACGAGATCGGTGCCTTTGCCGACTGAGCTACTGCGGCTCAAACCATATAACTATCATCATTATATGTTACCGATTAGTTAGGGTGTTGATCTTCGGTATCGGAGTTCATGGGTTCGAATCCCATTCTAGCACGGATGTTCGAAATCGGATTTAAACAGTAGGTCCCAGTCTCATTAGCCCTCTTGTTGTAGCAAAAAGTAGACCTAGCTTTCCAAGCCAAACCAAACTACATGTACATTGCTTCTCGATTTCATGCTTGGATGTTCATTTGTACTTCTCTGTTTCAGTTTCGCCTGAAACTACTTGTAGAAGGTAGATTTAATTCAGTTGAATGTTCAGTTTCAAATGCAATTTTGATAATAGGTAACATGCCAGTGCTAGCCGTTCTCTTCTCACCGCATGTATCGCGCATTCTAGTTAATTGAATCAATTCACATAGTGTACCAATTAAAAAAAGAATAAAATCTTCTAAATTTTAATAGAATTTCATTTTTTTCTTTATGATAGAATTATATTTTTAGTAATAATAAGAGTGTACTTAAAATAAAATTATTCATTCCGAATTGAATTGAAAACCGTTATTATTGGCGGAACGAAAATCGGAACTGAATCGATATATATATATTTTAGTTGAACCGGAATGAAATAAATTACGGTTCCAAACCCTGGTTTTGAGCATTAGTTCGACCGATTCTATATTATTCTACAAGACCTACAAGATGATATATCAACTGGATTTCATGGGCCGAGCCTTCTAATCCAGAGATTTCTTTCAATAAACACAAAATTGAAGGCGAGCAGAAAAGTAAACAGCTAAAAGGTGAAAGGGACACATAAAAATAAACGAGAAGAAAATCTAAGGATAGAAAACATGAAATTTTTATGTGTCCAGGGATATCCGTACAAATTACGTGAATTTAATAAAATAAAAAATATATATCCAAATATATTAGAGTCGTTGTCTCCAATAACATTAATATTACTCTTGAAATAAACAAAAGACTCTATATGGCAAATAGTTGTACTCATGGACTGAAAAATCAATATAAATCTCGATACATTAGCCCTAGCACCAAAATTAATATATATAAATATGGGCGATATTAAGACTTGTCCACTAGGTGGCCTGACACCAGCGATGGCATCATACTAGTCCAGAGGCAGCCATGGTGATTTGACGTGGCGCTCTGTGGGATGCTATGATTTTTCTGATGTGAAGAGAAGCGGACCCATCTCAAATTCTTTTTCTTTTAATTGTTTGTGCACGTCGTAAGCTTCCAATGCCCATAGATTCCTAGCTGTGAATTAAAGCCTAATTTCTAGCTCTGTGAGCTTTGAATTGTTTTAAAAGCAAAACTGTTCATTCTTCTACGCTTCGTGTCACAAGCCAACCCATTATATATATATATATATATATATATATATATATATATACATATATATATATATATAACCCTATTGCGACCTGTGATACTTTATTGGAATGCTGAGTAATGACTAAATCTATAGAAAACAAACTATTTGCTTTTGAGTGCAAGATAAATACTAGGAATATTTGGCGCAGTTCGTGAAAACAGTGTTTGGAGATGAGATCAATGTTTAACTTTGAAATCTACTGAAAATATAGACAACCAGACAGTAGCATACGCAGAATATTTTCAAGGGGGGTTCATAATTCTAAAAAATAATAGCCCACATAATTTCTACTAAAATTTTTATTTGTCCTTTTGTCTGAGCTCTAGGGGGGTGTTTAAACCCTTAAACATCCCCCTTGCGTACGCCCCTGTAACCAGACATCGCTAAAATCATAATATAGTCATAGGATTCGTTAGCTAGGACATTTATTCAGAGCTAGAATACCAACCCAGTAAAAAACATTCACATTTACTAAACCTATGAGAGCTAAAAATCGGGGGGAGACCAACAATTACGTGTTTTGACTCTGTTGAAAGCAACTTAAAATCAGATAGCGGAATATGGTTTGGAGGGCCTTGGCTTGTAAAGAGCTGTAGTGCCTTTGAAGAAAAAGCTTTAGCTGAGTACTGCACAAGGAACTAATTAAACCCTTGAACGCATATTCTCATTCATGACTGCGGTCTGGACGTATGGGAAAAATAAACTGAAATCGAGACAGTAAAAGTTTAATCATTATGGTATACGTCAAGAATTTGTCCAGTGCTATGGCCAAGGAATAAATGAAAATAACATACTTCAACTGGTATATAAATCTGATACATAATTAAATGAGTTTGTGATTAATAATCTACTTGTAATTGATGGAGGTAATGATATTTTGCTGTTCAACTAAAAATTAAAAATTCCACGTAGTAATATATTTGGTATTTTTAATTTTTACATTGTACCGTTTTTTATTTTAATGTCTCTGTTTCATAAAGTATAAATTTCAGAATGTCCAAGGTTTACAGTAAAATATTTTCGAAAATCCAGTGGCTGAGCGAATGGGGTTGTGGGGGTTGTAAGCCCTCATAAGGTTTACTACATATATGTATTATATATGTAAAGATTGATGTATCGATTTTCATACATTAATTAAAGGGGAAGAACCCACTGAAAATTTTCTCGCTTCTCTCCTGTCGGAACCCCATTAAGAGGTGTCAGGGAGATTTAGTAGAAAAGTAACACAAGAATGTTGGGCTATTTATAAATACATTTTGGACCAGTGTATAGGGCTGGCCCTTGTGTTTTTGACGCCATTGGATTAAATGCGTCTCCCCGAGCCAAAAAAAATTAAATTTTTCAAATAAAAAATAGTATTATAAAAAGTTGTAAAATTACATACAATTGAATTATGACAATTATAATACAGATTTACAAAAAAATAAATTTATTGAAAAAACAGAATTTATGTTTTTAACTAGCGAACGACAACAGATTTACAAACTAAAACTAACTTACTGTATAGAAATACTCCGAAAATTTATTCCTGCTATATTTGATTAAGACTATTAATTCGAATTAGTTGTAAACTCAAAATATAGCAATACCTAGAAGTCTCTCAGCTCCTGTTGTATTTGATTTTACTACTCTTTTATTTCTAGATTA
>CM063501.1:126653166-126774812 GCA_032207245.1 Pardosa pseudoannulata
GTCTCTTAGAAATATATATCTGCTAAAACAATGTGTGTTTTGATTTACGTTTGAAGTTTTTGTCATATTTAAATTCGTCTGGTGAATACTGGAAAATATTTGATTTAATCTCCAATTACCAGACGAATTCAAACTCAAGTAATTTTATTAATAACTATGAAAATAAAAATAAATGTAGAGAAAGAAATCAAGACATACTTTTATTATTATTATTTTTTTTTTTTACAAAATTCCATACCTTGTTCGAAAACAAAATTAAAAAATAGAGTATCATAACAGTAATTTATAAGCTACTGTTTCATAGTAGTAAATTATTCTTCCGGTTTTCATGACAATCTTGTTTAAATCTTCATCTGCATTTATAGTCATGCCTCTATGCACTGAAAGTAATGCTAAATTTGTCAATTTCTTGTGATCAATTCTAATGCGGAGAAATAATTTTTCCCTTTTCATGGGTGAAAACTATCTTTCAACACATGCTGTTGAAACTAGGGATGCACACAAATTTAAATAAGTATAAAAAATTCTTATGCACATATTAAAAATATTTCGGGGCGAGTCTAGATTCCTGGATCCTCCTATACATATATCCTTGGGTACCGTAATTTCGGTTAATAAGGTCTCTTGTCGTATACGCCGCACACGTCATATTTGACTTGAAGAAAATTAAAATTCATCGGCTAAACCGTTCTGGTATATAAGCCCCACATATCCTAATCTGCAAAAAGAAAAAAGAAAGTCTATCGGACCATCGGCCCTCAAACCAAGTTTTTAATTTCCATTTGTTCAATACCTTGGCTTGAAGGTGAAGCCTAACTGCTGGAAATTAATAATCCTCGTCAGCTCCTCTTATTTTCTTTTAATTGGCTTCCATATCTGTTCAGGCAGTGACGCTAGTCCGACGACATGATTTATTTTTAGGCATTTTCTCTATTTTTTTAGAGCGTGTATGTGATCGAATCGGTAGGGCGCTGTCTTTCAGTTCCAAAGTCTTGCGTTCGAATACCATCGTGTTCTGCATGTTCGTAACTGTTCAGAATCAGTAGGTCTCGGTCGCGAAATTCCAAACATTCAACACAAAACACGTTCGGTGAAGGAGATATGTAGCGAAATTATTCGGCGAAAAAAAGAGATATATTCAGCTCATGTACTCTTAGTATTGTTTGTTGATTATAGTATGGCACCAGTAGCAATAAATTGTAGTATATATAATATGTGTGTTTAAATAAGATTACCTCTAATTCTACATTATAAATATACAAATTGGTAAAACTATCAACCTATATTTTTGTTGAATTTCAGCAAATTCTTATAAAAGTTTCAAAATGTGTCGTACTAAAAGAAAAAATTTAAAATAGTCTTATGTCACTTGTTTTTGTCCTTTCTGGGTGTAAAATACAATCAAAATACTTTCTTTTTTATTACTTTTCTAGCGTCAGATATAGTATGGATACTTTTAGAATGTTATCAATTAAGTATAATATTTTTATAATTTGAGTCATTCATTATAGTTGTGCTGTATAAACAGTTATAAATCTATTTTAACTGACATAGTAAAGCGTGCTCCGCTGAATAGATGTCTTTCTCACCAAATAACTTGGTTGCATGTCTCCTTCGATATGTGCTCTACGTTTGAGCATTTGTAATTTCTTTTGTGAGGTATTAGGTGATTGAAGTGTGGTTTTTAAATGACTTTGGAGCAAATGCATTATAATGATGGTAGATTATTTCAGGTCATTTCCTTTACTGTGCTAAAAAGCAGTGAATTCATGGTTTTAGATTACTTTTTGAAAAGTTGATTAATATGTACTGATCGATCGGATTCTACAATTACTAATCTATTAGCACCTGTTTCAGCCATATATCCCCTGACCATTACGTTACCTCTTCGGTATTTTACAATTTGTCTCATTTGCTAGATTTAATTCTTTCTTAAGTTTTACCCCTGTTCAGTCTTCATAAAAGACTTACTATTTTAATTTTAATTTTTAAATAATTCATAATAGTTGCTTCATTTTTATTCTGCATTGTCTGTGGTTTCTGTTCTAATTGTTTGCATTTCAACAGATGGCATCACCCTGTATCGGCTTTTATTGTTTTTGTTTTGTTTTTAGTATTCAAGGCGAGAAAAGAAGGCTGTTAGTTTGGTATTCGGTGTGTTTTTAATTCTATTCATTTAATCTGTATTTTATTCATATTCATCTGAAAAACATATATTAAAAACCTAACATAATTCTTAATTCATTTTGTGTACTGTGAATTCTGCATGATGTGTTGCATAATTAAAAGAAAGTTGTGTTCGACAATAGACTTCTGTTTTCATCCATAATTTCGGTTTCTACAGATCCTTCATAGCAAATCACAAGGATAAAAAGAAGGTAAGCAATTACCTTATTTAATTGTTGATTATCATTACTGCTGGACATTTCAATTAATTTATTGACTTAAAACCAAAATTCAAGATTCATGTTTTATTTAGAGTAAAATTCTTTCTATTCATTACAACCCCATTTTTATTTTTCCTATTAAACTTTTGTTTCTTTTAATCTTATAAAATTAAATTGAATAGAAAAAGCATAGTGTACGAAATGTACTCACTGTACTTTAAAGATCTTGGTTTCAGCGATCACTGTTCCTGAAAGCAACAGTATATAACGTACTGTAATGAGCAATAAAATCAACATAACTTAATACATTTACTTTTTGCAAATGAAATAATAAAAACCTTATTGCTCTGATTAAAACTTTCTTTTAAACACGATTTTCTCTCTAGAAGAAAACCAACTATTCAGAAAAAGTTTTTGTTAGAATAATAGGATCGCGAAACTGTAACTAATAATGCTATGAAAATCATTCCTAAATCGGTTGTTCTCTCATAAAGTAGAGAATGGTGAAAGGTTCTTTGCATTAAATGGTGAGACTTTAGTTTCTGTGCATCTTCTCTTCAGTGACCGATTAAGCAATTTTTTGGTCTCAAGTGCAACCTAGAGTTGAGGCATCCTTATTCGAAAACCAATTTTCTACTTGATAAAAAATTCTCATCCGCTTTCCTTTAATAAAAACCTAGTTTTAGTCGCACTTACCGTGATGAAATAAAATGCCAATTACATTTTTTATTATTTATTAATGAAAGGTCATAAAATCATTACATAAATGACTTATAAATAGAATTTTTGTCATATGCTGTTGTATATTGTGTGAATTTTTCGGCAACGCATTTCTATTCTATTATGTCTTAAATCACTAAATTTGCCTATTGTTTTTGTTCTCTCCAATATTATATTAAACATAATACGAGTACATGATATTAAATATTATATCTCATTCTCTAGCTTAATGCACGAATGATTACATTCACAGATTCCTAGCTTGCTAGTCGTGCCTGCGTCCTTTTCTGCTAATGTTATGAATGTTATGAATGTTGAACATATCTTCGTTTGTTCAGCAATCGCTCAGATGAGTGTTTTTTTTTCTAAGTACTGGGAGGATGGAGAGCTTTTAAACAGTTTACAGACTATTATATATTTTAATTGTTATAACTTTTATCCCTCTACATTCTTCTTTAAAAAATGCTTCCTTATATATTTTATTGTAGCTTCTAATCTATTGCATTATTATTGCATTTTTATACTTTTTATCTCTTTATAACATATAGATATTTCTCTATATTGCCAGCTTCATTGGAAATAAAAAATATTAATTATCTTGGCAATATTTCAAAGAGAATCCGATATGGCCTAGTGGTCAGTGTTCTGGTACAGGTTTTGAGCCTGACAAGTGCATTAAAAATCTTGTATACCCAGAAAACATAAAGATAAATCTGTGGTTCTGAACGTCCTCTCGCTGGGGGATCGGCAGGTGGGAATAAAAGGTTGGGTGTAGAAGTCGTGGTATAGTACTACTCCTCCATATAAATCTGAAAATTGAAAAAAAAAGTATAACTAGATTAATATAAAAATAAACAAGGGATACTTAAAAAATACTTTCTTATGTTCTATTACAAAGTTATAACGATAGAAGACACTCGGGGCACAGTGAAATAATATCATAGAAATTATTCCCACCCCCAATTAAAATAGTGAAGTTAAACAAAATTATCGAAATTAAGCCTAAAAATATTAATAATAGAGAACGACCATTTAAAATATATCTAAAAACAATGCTAAGCTTGTTGCGACTTCTCTCTGAAACAAAAAGAAAATAATCATTAATATGTTTTAATTAAGTATATATGTACTAGCATATAGCCCATCATATGACGGGATCAGTAAAATTTTTAATATTCCAGAACTGTTAAGTACCCAATGAGGCAGGTAATAAAATGGTTTGTTTTTTGGCTGAGAATTATCTGGTTCACTCTCAATAGTTTATTTATCGTCATACTCCTCTAGAGTCTCCCGATCCTGTAATGCAGTTTAGAATCACATGGAATTCATTTAGTCAAACCATGTGGTTATGTATAACAAACAAACAAACTTCTTAATTTCCAAATATATATAAATTAAAAGTTAGATATTTAGTAGTCCTCGACTTATATGAAAAGAATTTATTGTTAATACCGATGATAAAATTTTCATTACAACAAAAAATAATCGATGATTGAATTTAAAATTATCACTTATATACTTAATCTATTATTTAAGTCAAATATAAAAGAAAATTATTTGCTTAATATGTAAGTTCAGCGATAAAACGTATGAAAATAATGCACGCGATATTTAAATAATTTAAAACAAGAAATGATTATATGAGATGGTTAAAGGAATGACGTCATAATGCTAGAAAAAAAATGTTATTTTTACCTATTTATTACGTGAATAAATTGATAAATTTAATCGCCTGCCCTTAGCCGAGGAATCCATTCCAGGTACAACCGCTTCAAAAATTTGCCGACAGACACCTTAGGCTATTATTATATAGGGGATACGGAGTGAGAAAATGGTTTAATAACTTTTCATTATCCCAGAAATTTCCTTCAATCAAGGATTTTGCATTATCTTATCAGTCACTCTCACATTGCTGAATTCTTAAAAAAAATTCCGAAGAAGCTTTGTTATCTCAGCAAACGGAGCATTTTCAAGGCATTTCACGCCTTATTATTCTATGTTCAAAAGGGAGAAATTCAACTATTTGGTCTTCTCGTTACAGAATTCGCCAAGAGTCCAAATACTCATTTTTTCTTATAGCTGGCCTCTGTAATCCTGTCATGCCTTGCTAAGCATTCCATTTTAGCCATGGGAACGTCATTATTGACGGTTATTATGACGGTTATTGGTCCTGACTGGTTATTATGGGCCTTCTTGTTAGTATGTACCTTGCTTGTTGCTATCCGGTCGGAATTGAAAACGTCTTTTCACTCTACACTCTTTTCAAAACTTATTTATTTTACTTTCAACACTGTGGGGGATTGAAATTGAGGGAATATTTCAGCGTGGAATCACACACCTCTTACACCCGTCATAATAACTAGCCCGTTGAGAAGCATAAATGTAAAGGAAAAGACATATCCTATCTCGATTCATTTTAAAGATGATCATAAAGAAGTATATCATGTATGGTTTGTTATGTAAACAAGCTCAAATAAATCTGTAATACAATAGGTGACTAAATCATTAAAAACATAATTCAGTTTTTTTTTTTTTTTTTTTTTTTTTTTTGTATTTTCTAGTTTATCTGATATATTTTAACAAATAATTGGTTTCAAGTCTCGTAGGTATTTTTATTTATAACATTATATTATATTATTGAGATCATACAAACAACAATTTAAGTAGGTGAAATTATTTATTATTTTCTTGAAAGTAGCATGTTTATTAATATAAATTTAAAACAATTACCTCAGTATTCAGTGCAACACTTTGTTGCAATTACAGCTTGTATGCTTTGGGTTACCTTGTCTATAACTACTTCTGCATTTTATTTATTTATTAAGTTTGGTATTGTTCTATACTTTATAGTGTATTTTGATGAGAGTTTTAATCAAACGGAGGTTGATGTTGATCATTTCTTTGGCAATTGTCCGTTTAGGAAGTTCTTACAAGTTTTTTATAACTTTCATGCTAGGTGAGTTCCCTGGCCAAGGTAAAATGGTAACACTTTTTCTGGCTATAAATGCAATAACACTCTTGGTAGTATGGTGGCAAACAATTCATACAGATTCATTCTTTATCACAAAAGAACTATTTTTCGTGTTCTGGCACTAGTCGAGTTACTAGTACTCTCGAGTACTGGTCTATCCTCATTCTACCTTTCACGATGTTTAGGTGTCCCTTGCCCTTGAACGATATTATAGACTACACCATGAAACTTATTAAGTGTTAACCCTCTCCTCAAGGCAATCTTTATGGGACTGAACCCAAAGAAGAACTACTTGGACAAATAAACATTTTTCGACCATTCTCTGAAATTTTGATTCACCGGAGAAACATACCTGTAAAAATTACAATAATAATGAATCATTGTTTTCGAAATACCTGCAATAGCGTTTGTACCATCTCGCCTATTTTTACAGGAGCAGATACCGTGGGTTCTTTTTAAAAAATACAGTTCCAGCATCAAAAAATCTCACTAAAGTGAGCTATACTAAAGACAATTTTTTCACGGACATTTATGAACATAGAGGGATAGTACATAAAATAAAATCAGCTCACAGCCCAAACATCGCAACAAAATTATGCCTAGCGGTCATTGCCAATTTCCGACAGAGTCTGGATAATCCGAAAGGCAAAAAGGAAAAACCTCCTACAGTCTTCGGTGTCGGGTAGCAAGATTGTCTCCTCTCCTCTGCTTTTCGATACCGTCGTTCGAGGATTCGAATCCCACTGCTGGTATGAATGTTCGCAGTTGTTCAGAATCGACTTTAATCAATAGGTCCCAGTCTCATTAGATCGTAGATCGTAGTACGTTAATAACGTAGATCGTTAATCGTAGATCGTAGTACTCCAAACCAAACCTCCTCTTCTAAGGGCATGGTAGGAGTGGAATGCACCTCCACTTGGGTTGAAATCTCGCCTTCTCTGGGAACAGGACACTCTGCCCCGCCTAGCTTAGACCCCTCTCTTCGTGTGAGTCCGAATTTCGGCTGCACCTTTGCGATGTCACTTAAACTCTTGAGAACCGTTTATGATGCGTCCAACATGTCCAAAAATCCTACATAACCGAGTTTACCGCCGTCAGCAGTGGAGGGGTGCATCTCAAGACGGCACAACTCTTGAGTGTCGTTACCCTATTCTATTTTAAAAATTTCTATTTCCTTGACTCCTGTCGTCATATTACTGTGTTGTCTGGCCCACTGCAATCGCTTCTTTTCTTCTTGGTGGCTATGGTAAAGACCGATTAGCTCCTCCTCTTCTAAACACCTTTCAACTGTCCTTATAAGAATCTTCAATTTTATCGTCACTTCTCATAGTAGTCAAACATTCCATACATTTTTTACGATTATTGCAGAAAGATCACCTTGATTTTACGATCCATTCGAATTTTGATCTTCATCCTTGCACATTTTACTACATGACACACTTCTAGGTGCTTAATTTTATTTGCATGCATTTTTATTCTAATTCGATTAACTGCAGACTATAAAATATTTTTAGCAGTTTTACGTCTGGCTTGGAATGAGTGATGCAGACTTGTGTGTTCCTATATAATGATACATTTTCTTGAAAATGAAGTCTTAAAATCTTGCATATACTAATATAAAAAATTTCAAGAAAATCAAGTATAGTTTAAATAATATGTAAGAATATATTGTTCACAAAATTAAAATTCTTCCATAAAAGAGCATAAAAAATAGATATTCTTTATATTTTGATTATATCTTACAGAAAAACTTTTCCACATAATTCTGTTTGGTTTACTCCATCAGCAGTTTTTAATAAGCAGCCACTGTCCACCCGGATTGTGGTTATCGTATTGTGCTCCCACCCTCTGAGCTTGGGTTCGATTTCCGAGTAAGGCTTGGATGTATTTGTGTTGTCTCTTCACGATGATGTAGGACTTTTTCTTTAGTTTATATTGCTCAAATTTATACAGATAATTAAATTTAAATAAAATGTGACATTCGTTGTAATGAAAATAAGTTTTTTTTTGCTTTCATATTTATTTATATTGCCAGTGCGTAATATAATCTGAAAAATAATTTAAATTTTGAAATAAATATATTCTTTATTTTGGATCCTTAATTACCCAGGTCGCAATTTGGACGTGAAGTAAGCTATCGGTTAATCAAATAAAATATTCGTGTGTAACAAATTATAGTCTTTGGAAAAAGTCGCGAATATTTACCAATCAAGCGTCATCCTCACGTGACCACTTAGTTAAAAATGAAGTCCCCTTTTCCACTGTTGATTCTCTTAGCCTATTAGGAAATATCCGTGTGTGTGAAAGACGATGACAAACGCAAATGAGAAGAGATATCGTTATCAGTGTATGAGTCACTTGAATCGAGATGCAGCCGTGGACACACTTTGCCTTCGGGACGAGACACACAGTTATATAGCTTCTGTTTCACTGGTTTCTGTCAATGATTCCACATGCTACTACGACTTCTGATCTTTATTTATAAATACGGAGAATCAAGGGTACGGTGGAAAGATTTTTAGAAATTCTAAAGGAGACAGTACCTTTCGAGAACTAAAATATTTATTTGAACATTCTTTCTCCGATACCTCATTTCTGCTCTTTTTCGAATGAATTTTTTACATTCTCTTTAATTACACTCAATCTTTAAAATAACTATTTATTTAGTCATTTCAAGTAGCATATTTTTTAAAATAGCATAAAAAATATACACCAAATTCACGGTCCAATCGGCCTGTACATTAATGAGGCTTTTAATAGATGTGATAAGATGCCGCACAGTGGCGTACTAAGGCTAAAGCGGGCCCTATACAACATTGTAATTCCGGGCCTATTTTTTAGTAATGACGCATACTTTGCGTTTGATAGTTTGGTTTTAAAGCATATGGTATGTAGTTCTATTTAATTATAGGATTCCGAGAAAAAAAAGGGAAAAAATAATATATATGTACAAAAATTAAATAAACATAATTTATTAAAACAAACAATTCTGAAACAAATATACCCAGATTGATTAGTTATACTGTCTTTTTTCTCATTTTTAATTCTGCAAACTCGTCAATTAGTTTGTCATAAGTAATAGAGTTATTTAATAATTCTTTTTCTATATACAGTAATGATAAACAATTTTTGTTGGACTAATGTGGATCTTAAAAATGTTTTATTTTGGCCATTACTAAGAATGATCTTTCAACGTTTGCATTGCTTATTGGAAGGGTTAAATAAATTCTCAGAATTATGTTTAAATTAGAGAATGTCGCAGTAGTATTATTTTCCTGTATGAATGACTACATGGATACAGGCGACATAATATTTTCTTATAAAAATCTTAAATTGCAATACTTCATTTTTCTGTTGTGCCAGATTTAAATCTTGTTCATAACATTTTAATTCCTCTATTGAAGAGTCACTAACATCACTATCATGAAAAATTGTATTGAATTTATTGTTAATAATTCTATATCCTTCAGATCTTTTTTTAATGTAAAGAATCGCATACAACAACAACAACAAAAAATATTAACTTTAAAATGTTCTTTGCCACTGAATCTTATTTCATGCTCTGGAATTTCACATAAGATGCAATACGTTCAGGAGACACCGATTTTTAATAGCTACGCTTGACTTTTTAAACACGTGCTGACGTGTATAATAAAGGTTTGATAAGCGCATGGCTCGATCGTATGTACAGACATTTTTATGTTTAAAAATTATTATTTAGGCCCTTTTCGGATTTTTAATACAATTTATATATTTTTAAAACATATATTTTTATTTTTCCAAAATTTTTAATTTTTTCGATCTTGATCACTATTGTTCTACATTTTCGGCTTTTTTTCGTACGGATGTCACTGGCCACAAAAATATTTTATGTTTTTCTATCCCTAAACTCTCTACTCCCTAGTTTTGTGTTATGAACTCACGAATCCACCCTTCTATCTCTTTGCTCTTTTATGTGTTTATTTTTCGCTCGTTGTCATTTTTGTGCTTACTGACAGAAGCCTCTGGATTGAAGGGCTCGGCCCATATGGTCCAGTTGCCACATCACCTTTGATGACTTTGATGTATGTACAGACATCGACACTCTCGGCTATAAGCACGAGAACGCTCGTCCACACTTGTCGACTTTATCAATCAACGATTCGGCAATTAATACGTTTCAGCAATAATTATGAATATCACTTTTTTCCGTTAAATATAGATAAAAATTAAAAACCTAATTTTCGGGCCCCAAAAATTACGGGCCCTAGGCACATGCCTAGATTGCCTAGGTCTTAGTGAGCCCCTGATGCCGTAGTTGCTAAGTCGGTAAAGGCATCCATTTTAAATGTTTACATTTTACATTAATCACTATTCAGTACTTTCTCTATAACATAAAAACGCGAAAAACCCAAAATTTGTCGAGGTACCTAACTTTCATTGAAAAATATACGTTTATTGGTTGAAAAAGTAATTTTTGTAAAAAGAGATTTTTTTTTAACCTTTTCTATTAGACTGGAAAAATTAGAGTATCTTACACAAGATACCAGAAAATATCTTACGTTTACAATATAGCTTCACAAACATGATTTAATAGGTTAAAAATTATAAAAACAGGAAATAGCTTATAATTTTTATATTAATTTTTTTAAAATTTAAAACATATCGATAATAATTTATTTATTAAGTGTGTAAATCGCAGTATATATGCACTAACATCAATATTTAGTTTGTTGTAGCTATAAGAAATTGTTTGCAAAATATTGAGCTCAAGAAACTAAAATATAAAATGAAATCTGAGAAAAAAATTGTTTTGCTTTTGAAAATTTACTTAGGTCATCAAATATTTGTTCTTATAAGTGGAAGTTTCGTATAATCGATTATTCTTTTAAGTAATTAATTAATTACATAGACCGTATGAGAGTTTCGCCTTGGAACAAGAAATACTTCGTATAACTGAATATTTCATGTAAGTGAATTTAGTGTAAATGAGTTTTCCCTCGCACATAAATTTTTAAGAACCTAAAAGAAATAGTTCGTAATATAATTTTTAGATAAACCTATCGTAAGAGATAACGTAAAGTTTGAACGATATTAAATATAAGTAAATAATTTGTTACATATGCCATATGGGAGTTCGCCGGAGAACGGGAAATACTTCGCTTAAGTGAGCCTCGTATAAATGAGTTTTCACATTTATATACATCAGTACACAAATTTTATTGAAACTGTTAGAAATAATTCGTAAGATAACGTATAGAATCATGGTTTAAGATATCGCATAGTTTGTAAGATATTCGTATAAGTAAATAATCCTATACTATAATACGAGGAATGGTTGTCAAGTCGAAAATCGCCCCAGAATTAATAAACTGTAGTAAACTTGGGGATCTGGGGTTTTTGGTCACGAGGAATCGATTGGCATCGGTTTTGACGCGCTAAGGTCACGTAGTTCGGCGCTACAGATAGGGCCGGGTTCGAACCCCGGTGCGGGCAAACTTTTTTCTCATGCGTCCAAACCAAGTGAAAATTGGTACCCGGGGGTTTTCGACCACGAAGAATCGATTGGCTGTAGTTCTGACGAATTAATAATAATAATAATAAAAGTCTTTATTGATTTGTCTTTATTCCTTGATATCGGTTTCCATTTTTATTTTCTATCAACTCTAAATATTAAATTAATGTAGCAAAGTATATATAACACATAAACGATATAGTAAAAAAAAATAATGCAAACAAAAATTTTGAAAACCAACCACAAAAAATTAAAACATAATGCTTCACTAACGTGCCGAAACAACCTCGCCGTTCAATTTCCAAAGCCACACTAAACACAGTGCATATAACTTATCAAGTCCGTCGCAGCGTTAGTGCGTCGTCGGCATACCAGGAGGTGCCGCTCTGACGCGCCAGTGCGTCGGTGGCAGCGAACGTGTTAAGGAACTGATTTCGATTTCAAATCACCGTCAACAAAGTTCGACATTTCAACATTCATCAGATTTCAAGCTACATTTTCAACATGCAGAACGCACCTCTACATGAAATGCTTCAAGAAGCCGGAATTTTGGAACAACAAGCGATCAACTCAATTATACCCGCAAATGGACAACTAGAAGATACCGTCCTTGTCAGAATGCTTCTCCATTACGCCGACAAGCTTACCCGACCGTCAGAGTTGCCGTACTTCACCCTGAATTTGTCGCACGCTTCTACGTTACAACAGCGGATGGCGCTTATGAAGGAATGGCTCTTCTCAACGATATCAGCGACCAGAACAAGGCTTCCAACTATCTATACGGCGTTCAACAAGGATTCGACGTGCTACTCATTCCCATTCACAAGAGAGCTCAAATGGATAGAGGCGAGCACTGGATGCTAGGAATTTACGAAGCAAGCTATGGAAAACGTCAACTATTAGTCTGCGATCCAGTCGACAACCCGCTGCCCATCGATGCTGATTTGAGAAAAATACTGCGACACGTTTTGAATACCGCTGTTACGAATGAAAAGCTGAAAGGATGCATCGTGAAACCTCGCAACGCTTACAACCACCAAGATGATGCGTCTTCCTGCGGAGTTTACATCGTCTTTTATGCTCGACAATACCTCTCTCATCGACGCCTTTTACTGGACAAGAATTTTCAAGAAGCGGATGAACGGAAGCAAATTTACAAATTCGTTGTGAACAGCGACCAATTGAACATGCCGGGACCATCTGAAGCCGCATCTTTCACATCTTCGACCAATATGCACGCTTTGGATATCCAAGACCCGATGATAACTGTGTTGCGCCCGACAAGAGCAGTCAAGCAGCGTAGCAAGGAACGAATCTCGGATATATTGATGGAACTTGATGTATCTCAACGAGAAAAACACCGCGATTATGTAAGACGCAGAAGAAAAAACGAAACAATGAGGGGCCGCAACATTCGCGTAGAGGAACAACGCCGCCGTAATGAAAGACTCCGTAGAGCTGCGAAATCTCGGCCTGCGTCAACCTACAAAAATGCTGCAACTTCTGACGTGGAATACCAAAGTCTTGGTCCGTTTAACGTCGCTTGCATCCACGATGGCGCTTTGCATTTCCCAGAAGAAAGAGTGAAGAACAAAATACACGTAGATTCATTTGGCGACTGCTGCTTACATGGAAGAATCAAACTACCAATGCCCGAATTTTTCCCCGAGCGGAGCTCGGTCACCCGGTACTTTAATTAAAAAGGCCTTGTGGGAGATTGGACAAGGAACAAGAAATACTTCGTATAACTGAATGTTTCGTACGAGTGAGCTTCGTTTAGTTGAGTTAACGCGCACACACACACACACACAACAGTACACAATTTTTAATGAAGCTATTAGAAATAATTTGTAAGATAATGTATAGAAGTATCGTATAAGATATTGTAAAGTTTGTAAGATATTTGTTTGAGTAAATATTTTATTAAATGATCTTAAGGAAGTTCACCTCAGGAAGAGAAAAGCTTTGTATAACTGAATATTTTGAATAAGTGAGTTTCATATGAGTTTCCACTATGCATATATATATATATATATATATATATATATATATATATATATATATATATATATATATATATATCAGGGCTTAGAACTGGAACTGAACAGAAAAAAATATCGTTTATTTTGGTTCAATATGTCTTTAATCATTTTGTTGCTGTAACCAACTTATTAATATTTTCTAATTTAACGTCAACCACATAATTATCGTCATGTACATTTCTTCTCGATTTCTTGTTTTGATGCTCACTAGTACTTTTCTTTTTTAGTTTCGCATGAAACTACTTTAGAAAAAGGCATAGTTAATTTAGTTAAATGTTCAGTTATCAAATGTGATTTTTATAATGGATAACAGTGTTGATGTTCGCCGTTCTCTGCTCACCGCTCGTACGGTATATGCTGGTTAATTGTATCAATTCGCATAGAGTACCAATCTAAAAAAAATAATAGTAAATTCTTCTAAATTTTGATAGAATTACCTTTTTAGTTTTGATAGAGATATATTTTTAGTACAAATAAGAATATTTATAAAATAAAATTAATCATTCAAAACTGAATCGAAAACCCAAAACCGTTATTTTTGGCGGAACAAAAACCACAACTAAACAGATATATTTGTAGTTGAACCGGAGAGAAAAAAAATTATGGTTAGAAGCCCTGATATATATATATATATATATATATATATATATATATATATATATATATATGTTTATGCTTATGCATCAGAACACAAATTTCGATGAAGCTTTTAGAAACTGTAACATACCATGCCCACAAACTAAATATATAATATATAAAAACTATAAAAATAAAAATAAATAAAAATCTAAAAAGTAGCATTTTCAAGTTTTAATTGTGTATGAATGTGACAGACGACGCAAATAATTTAATTCATTATAACTGTCGTTATATTCGAGATATCAAAATGTGCAGTAATGCACATTTTGATCGAAAATTTAAAGTCATCCAATCAGATAAAAAAAATTTTTTTTAGCAATTCAAGTATTGTTAATTTTTTCAACTTTTTCTATCCAGTGGTGATTCATTATAATTTATTTCGAACTCTTTTAATGATATCTGATGTCTTATGTAATAATGAAAATTATTTTTCATGTACTTAATTAATGAAACATTTTGTATTAGTAACATTCGCATACCACAGCTGTTTACACACAACGCCGTTTGGATAGTGCCAAATAAATGAAAAACATGTTTAGAAAAATCAGCTTTAGTCATTCTGAAGCACTTCGAGATTCTGCCTTTTAAAAGCCGAAAGTGCAGCTGTGCTACAACTATTCTAACATCTGGCTTAATCGCTTGCTTCTTTTCAAATCCAAACTGTTACCGCGTCTGCTACTCAAGTAGGAATGCCCCTGCCGAACAACATGAAATACGCCAATGATCTTGTTATATGCAAATCGGTATTATTACTCCCTTTGCTGAGACACTTTGAGTTATGTTTACACACCAATGTTCCCGTATAAGAATATACAAGATTAAAATTTTTATTGATAACAAAGTTTTACTAAAACTGCGTTCTAAAAATATCTTATTACATAAAGACAAATTTTGATTTGTATATAATAATTATGCTCTTGTAATAACTACTGTATCATACAAATATTCATACATAAAAATTTTTGTACCACTTTTACTATGGTATCCCCTATATAATAATAGTCTAAGTTGTCTGTCCGCGAATTTATGAAGCGGTTGTACCTGGAATGGATACCGGCATCCATATTGGATTTTTCATGAGTTAGGATTAGCAAAATTGAAAGCGAGTTCGAAATCCCCTTTTCGAGCGTTTAATGCTATTTCAAGCCTTATCCTTCCTCTTATTCTATACAAAATTCATTCTTGATAGGATGTCAAAGGCAGAGAGTAATATCTAGATTTCTGGACTGTTTCTACTTAAACCTTCATATACTCTAATTAGTTCGCTCTCCACTTGCAGGTGTTGTACGTTTGGCAGAATGTCCGTCGTACTTATAGGATTGACGGTTCTCACCCCGAAAACAGCCAATTTTTTTTAATGTCTAATAAATTTAATATTTTCTGTTTTTTCTTTTAAATTCTTATTCCGAAAGTTGTTTTATTATTTTAAAAGTCGTTTTATTATTTTTAAAATAAATTTTACTATTTTATCACCTTTTTATAATTTTTATTATTTTTATTTTATTAAATTCACGTATTGCTTTACGGAGTCCCTGGCCACATAAACATTTCATGTTGTGTATCCTTAAACTTTCTTCTAGTAATGTAATAATAGCCTAAGTTATCTGTCCGTATGTCCTCGAAGTTATGAAGCGGTTGGACCTGGAATGGATACACACATCCATATTGGATTTTTGATGAGTTAGGGTTTGCAAAATTCAAAGCGAGTCAAGTTTATCTTTTCCTAAAATATAGATCCAATTCTGAAGTAAATTGGTATGAATAGGTTTCGTATCACAGCGAAAAATACTGTCCTCTGTAAAACGTTCAAAATCCACCCCGTCCCCTTTTCAAGCGTTTAATGCCATTATATCAAGCCCCATTTTAAGAGCAAGCGATTAAATTTATCAATTTATCACATAATAAATAGGTAAAAATAACAATTTTTTTCTAGCCTTAAGACGTCATTCCTTTAACCATTTCATTTAATCATTTCTTATTTTAAATTATTTAAATATTTTCTGCCATATTTCCATACGTTTTATCACTAAACTTAGCTATTACATAAATAATTTTCTTTTTTATTTGACTTAAATAATAGATTGAGTACATATGTGATAATTTTAATCGATTATTTTTGTTGTAAGGTAATTCTCAGCCAAAAAAAACAAACCACTTTTTTACCTGCCTCATAGGGTTCTTTACAATTCTGAAAAACTAAAAATTTTACCAATCTCGTCATATGACGGGCTATATGCTAGTTTTTTAATAATTCCCAAAATATAGAACAATCAAATTATATTTATTTTAATAACATATACAGATATCACAAATTTTTACTTTAATAAAAATTTTGATACAGAAATACTGATGTTTAAATAAACCTAAATACCTCCAAAGGGTGATATTACCTTGTTTCATTGCACAAAATCACATATATTTATTTTTATTTTGTATTACAATATTTATTTATTTATTTTGACAATCTAACGTAACATGCCAATGGAAACATGCCAAAAATTCCAATTTTTTTTTCAGAAATATCCTTTATTGTAGTCTTTAAATTTTCATTTAAACGGAATTTTAAAGAATAAATAATATTTCTTAAACTTCGGTCATAATGAGACGTTTAAAAGATTAAGCTGGCAGTAGATTTTCAAAATTAATTCTTTTTTGTTTTGGGGTTTTGAACTTATGGAATTAAAATTTAAAGTTAAAATATTCATTATTTGGTTGGATCCAAATTTAAGAAGTTATCTCAAATTTATAACAAAAACCCACTCTTTTAAATTTCCTTGCTAACGTGTTTTCAATATGGGCAGGGAAGTTGCATGCTTTTTGAGAAGTAATTTAATTATATGTTGTGGAAAATCGGTAGCTCAGTCAGCAAAGGCTCGAGGGATACATTTGAAAACTTATGAATACAGGCTAAACTTTAATAGGCCAAAATCTGTAAAACTCTGCAAGTAGGATGGAGGTACCAAAATGAAATAATATGAATAGTTCAATTAAAAACAAAACCAGATTGTGCTCATTTTAGTTGCTTAAAATAGTTGGAAATCCCTGTTATAAAATACGGTTCTGAACCTTATGACCATTTATGTAATTGAAATTTTGACAACAAGGTGTTCTGCCAAATTGACTATAGAGAGCTAAGTATAGCAACTCCCATTTTTACTCATCTCCTAGGTGTGTCATTGTTTTGATTTATATTAATTTGGAATACTGCTCTCCTCATGCAACCCCTTTCAATAGTATTAAATGCGCCTAAATTTCATTAATTTTTAAATTTGTGAGACTAATTCGGCGACTTCACCGAAAATTTAAACTGGTTAAACTCTTATTCTGAACCGTGGTAACTCAGTTGACAAAGAACGATGGCCGATTGGTTAGGGTGCTGGCCTTCGGATCCGGAGTTCGTGGGTTCGAATCCCACTATGGCATGGATGTTCATAGCCGTTCGGAATCGGCTTTAAGCAGTATGTCCCGGTCTCATTAGCCCTCGTGTTGCAAAAAGTAGACCGTAGCACTCCAAACCAAACCAAACCAGTTGACAAAGGACTGAAAGGTTGTGGGTTTGGGGCTGAAATTCGAATAAGATCCGCCGTGTCTGCTTTGTATTTGCTGGGGCACGTAAAATATGTTCATGGCCTCCAAGTTCTCAAACGAACAGTTAAATTAAGATAACAGTGTAATAAATGTACTTCGCCACAGCACCGTGCTGCCACCTGTATAAAAACACACACAAAAAAGAAGACTTTCCCAAAACAGTTGGCCTTACGGACTTGGGAGGCGCTGCAACCCTTTGACCTCCCCAGGTCCTAATTGTATTAACTATTTTGAATTATGTAGATTTGGTTTGTTTAACTTTATTTTTTTGTTTATTATTTTTGTGTGCAAGCTAATATTTTATGTTATTAAACTTTATTTGCCCTGTAAAGATGTTTTTTTTTTATCGAACCCCACCCTCACAAATATAGCTTAGCCACAAAAATTTGGCGCCCAAACGTGGCGGCCTTCCAGTCCTTAAGACCAGCTCGCTTTTTCAGCATTTATTTTATTAAGGAAAAGTCTTCATCCTGAAGAGTGACTACAAGAATTTTGTATTTTCATCCTGAAAACTGATTCCTCGATGAAAGGAAAGGTAAGTTCCGTTTTCGTTATGTCGTTATCATCATGATACTCGAAATAACTTTTAAAAGCTGAAATTAAAATTAGAAGTTCACTGGGATCACCCTGATCCAGACAAATTTAATTTTATTAAGTCATCCCGACTTTAAAATAAAAAAGTAAATAATTTTATGGAATAAGGTTAACTCAAATTTATCTTGATTGTACAAATCGTAAGTACAGTTTATTTAAATTTAAATTGTCACAACTCGTGATAATTTGGAATGTTAAAGTAAAATAACAAATTTTCAATAGTGTTATTGATTTTGGTGTGCTGAAAATTTTGAAGAATTTAAATATTTGGTTTTGCTTCTTAAAACATTTTTGCGTTTCTAACGTTATTATATTATCGCACCCTGTGATATTATTGTCTGAAAGTCACCATATTGCAAATCGAAATTAAGTTTCATTGTGTATTTAAGTGTAGAAATGTATATTTAATGCACACAAAGGATTTATTCACGAGACTGAAAGTGTGTTTTGAGTAAAACTTACAAAATGTGAATTGAAAACTGTGTTTTAAACCCTTGCATATGTTTGTAAACCATTGTATTGTCTTAAAATCATACTTCATTGAAAATATAGCATGAAAATAGATATGTATGCAAATACTTTATGTAGTGAAATATTGAATCTATCCTGGTATTGTATATCGTTTCGTTTCTGATAAGCCTTTTCTGTTCCGAGAAAATCGATGAGTCAGCACTGATCGTATGTTGTTAAAACCGGAAATCAGTTTAGAAAGAGATTCCAGTTAATATGTTTTTTTTTCTCTTTTCTTCAAAACAGAATAAATTATTCTTTTAGAATATTTTCTTTCGTGTGAATAAATGTCATTTGTTTTTCTCTTTCTTTCTTTTCTTGAAGAAATCAAATTGTATTAATGTTCTGCACGGGTATATGTTATTTTAGTGTCATTTGAATGTTAATGAAAAGTGTCAGAATTAGTGTGATATATGAAAAGTATATATTTTGAGTAAATGAAAGAGTTATGTTTTAAAGAGTTGTGAATTTAAGAAAGAACTTAAATCATTTCACAAATTAATATTTTTTTTTACCTGTGAGTAAAGAAAGAAATAGGGGTGTGTGGGGAAAAAAAAAAAAAAAAAAAAAAAAAAAAAAACCTTTATAACCACCATGGCAGCATATCTCCAACGAGCTAGAAAAGTAGATTTAGTTACTCTGGCTGAAGAACGGTGCCAGGAAGTGGGAGAGCATTTTAAAATTGCGCAACTTGTAGACCTTATTATCAAAGATCCAAATTATGATGAAGCTGTCGTCAAAGATATGCTTCAGAACATTACTGACGAACGCGTGGCTAAAGAAAAAGTTTTGGCTGATGAAAAAGAAAAAGTAGATAAACAACAGCAGTTTGAGTTAGAAAAACTCCGACTCCAAATTGAGTACCAACGGGTGGCCATCGAAAAGGGTCATCCACCCCAAATGGTAGATGTCAATACTTTTAGCGCTCTTCTACCTAAATTTGATCCCAAGCAACAAGAACTAGGAACATTTTTTACTGTTTTCGAGAAGCAAGTAAAGTTTATGAACTTACCCGAATCTTCATGGATTCCCTACCTGTTAGGCACCCTGCCATCGGACATTGCAGCTCTCATTGTCCGCGAACTTGAAGAATCCCAAAAATATATGAAGGTAAAAGAAATGCTCCTTAAACGATTCAAATTTACTGGTGATAAATTCCGCCAGTTCTTTGTACAACACAAAAAAGACCCTGAGAAAACTAGGAGAGATTTCTTTCAACGTAAGCAGTTATTTCGATGGGTGGTTAGAGGAACTGAATGTTCGTGACTTTGAGAAACTAAAACAACTTATCATCGCTGATCAAATCAAAAGGAAAGTACCTCCTGAAATAAAGGAACACTTTATCGACAGTTGGACAGAATGGATCACTCCGATTGATTTAGTGGAGAAATTAGATGCATACGAAAATGCCCGACATGGTATAAAGAATCCAAATCTTTCTCCGCATCAAAAGAAACAATTTCCTCTTAAACACGAACCTGGAGAAAGAAAAACTCGATTTTCAAAGCCTGAGAATATTAAGGAAACGAAACCTGATGTTGCATGTTATGGATGTGGCACACCCGGTGTCATAAAACCTAAATGCCCTATCTGTAAAGGAAAAGACAAGAAAAATGGTATTCTCAGCTCTATGATACTTCAATCGGCTTCTATTGCAACTACCCAGTTGGCGAACCTAAGAGTGACTATTAATGGACAAATGGTTACTGCTTGCGCAGATACTGCTGCGACTCATTCGATTGCTGGAGAAACTCTATACCAAATCTTGAAAGATCAAGGGACCACCTTTGAAACCAGTACTCTGCTAATGTCCTTGGCAGACGAAAGCAAGACAACAAGAGAAGTCCACTCCACCCAAGTGAAAGTTCGTCTTGGAGGTCGAACATTACCTGTGAGCCTTGTTGCCATCCCTGGGGCGAGAGAGAACAACACCTTGTTGGGAATAGACTTTTTAGAATCCTCCGGGATCGTTCTTGATATGAAACGGAAGTCCTGGTTCTTTGGAGATAATCCTCAAAGACGGTTTCCTTTCGTGAAGAATGTACAAGAAGGTCTGAGAACCAATGTTCCTTCTAAAACCTGGAAGATCCCTTTAAATATAAAGGATCATCTATACGTTAAAGGGAAAGATTTTTTAAAAATTATTAAAATATTACATTGAAATAATTGTAAATGGGGTTAGCATGTCTTTACTGAAGGTTAAAAAAAACCCATGAAAGTACAGTATAAACCCTCCTGGCAAAAACCATTTTCCACCTTATTTTTCAAAGCAGCGAGGAAAAAAAAGATGTTTCGCTTAGGGGGATGTAACTATTTGAATTTTTACTAAGTTAAACTCTAATTTTATAGTATGTACATTATTATTTTTTAACATAAAATAGTCAATACATCGATGAAACAGTAATTTAAATCTAAATGCTATTAAGCGTACTATTAAACAACTAATTCTTATGTTTAGGTTGTTTTTTAGAATACCAGTTTTGCTCTGCTAAAAGTTATACCTAAAGGTAGTCACAAACAAAAAGTAGAAGGAAAATGTTGCAGTTTTTTTTTTATCTAGTAATAGTAATTTTTATTTTATTACAGTTATTACTCACTTTTTCTTGAAGTAGTTTTTCTTGTTTCTTGATGGTACAAACAGTAGATTAAAACGTTATTAATACACACACACACACACACACACACACACACACATATATATATATATATATATATATATATATATATATATGTTACTATTAAACACAATATTACTACATTCAATTGGGAAATAAAGAAAGCAGTACTTGATGTCATGTCTCCATCATATTACAAAATAGATTATGTTTATACTTGTATCTTGATTGCTAATATCAATGTAAGTTATTTTAAATTATAAAATTTATTAAAAAAATACCTAACCAACATTATGATTTAAGTCTCACTTGCACTCTGTATAAAATTTATATTGTTTTAAATCTAGTCAATTTTTTTAATTCTTAATTTTATCGGGTTTTACAAGAATTTTTTTCTAGTTTTTGCCACTATCCAAAAAGTACCATTAAGACTTACCCTACATTCGTCTCAATGTATAGCTAATAATATTAAATGCTTAAGTATATTAGCCAAAAACAAAATAAATTACTTTTCTAAGTCCTCTGTCCCTTTAAAGACAAAGAGCTTCACTTATTTCCTTCGATCGTACCGATAGATCCGGAAGCAGAGAGTTAATATCTTGCTTTCATTTTCTTTTGCACTTCTCCATGTTACGTTGCCTATTACATTCGTAAGTGAAGGAAATTAGAGTGAAGCAAAAACAAAAGCTTCGAGTTCCGCCTTCAATTAAAATCCAAAATTCTAATTTAGTTTTCCTTCGGAAAGAAAAAAAAAAACATGTTTCCTGGTAGAATGGAGTTTGACAAAATTGCAGTTAAAATGAAATAAAAAATTAATGGAGTCTTATGGTCAGCATATTGTAACTCGACGTCATCTTACCACAGCGTTATCGATCAGAACCGGCTTATACTTTTTATAGAAACCTTTGTGCATGGTGAAACAAAGTACGTTTATTTCCACTGATCCAAAGTTCATATATATATATATATATATATATATATATATATATATATATATGTGTGTGTGTGTGTGTGTGTGTGTGTGTGTGTGTGTGAGGTTCCCACTAAATGACACTAGAGTCCTGAGTACATTTTCATAGCTTTATTCAAATCTCAGAGCACACTAGTCATCAATCCTCTTCAACGTCGTCGCACATTGGCGCGTAACTTTTAACAAAGGCAGGCTTAGCTGTCTCGGGTAGCTACAGCTCTGCTCTGTCTGCGGAATGGAGCACACTGCTCTCTGCTCTTGATCACTGCGCGTGAGCCGTATTTATGTGGCTAACTCCTTACGTCGAGTCACTCCCAGTAATGAATCCCTACTTAAAATCCTTTAAAATTTATCCACAATTTAAATCCTGACATATATATATATATATATATATATATATATATATATATATATATATATATATATATATACATACATATATATATATATATATATATATATATATATATATATATATATATATATATATATATATGTGTGTGTGTGTGTGTGTGTGTGTATACATAATATAGATATATATGTGTGTATAATATATCTAAATTATTGCCCCTAAAACAGATATTTAAAAAAAATTTTTCCACGGTTGAGCGATTTAAATCAGCCTTATTTAAATGATTTAAATCACTATTTAAATCAATTGATTTTAAAAAACCCATTGATTTAAGTCAATTTTTAAAGATTAAGTTTTAAAAAGAAAGCTGTTAGTAATAAGCACAATAAGAAAATATTGACAACCCAGAGTTGCTCCCAGATGGTTTCAGGAGGCTGCTGCACCCTGCCTTTCCTTGTATTATTAAAATAGCACCCTACCTATTCATTTCTTCTCTCCTATCTCTTTTTTATCTCTTAGTCAAATGTTGTTTCCGTCTTTTGTATTGAAAAAATTACTGGCACATTAAAAATTTCATTAGCATACCTTGAAAAGAATGCCCTGACTTTTTAAATATTAAGTGCCTCTAAAATATAAAACAAATGCACCCAAAAATGTAATAAGTTTTATCCCCCTCCTGCTGTTATTTATTTATTTTTATGAACCTGGGAAAATTTCTGGAATTTATATCGTTTTACCTAGTTATAAATCTTGTTTGGTTGGAGCATGTAGCAAGTTGTTTCTCAAATTCAGATATGCACCTGCAATCCAGGGCTTCTTCTATCAAGACGATTTTTTCAACATATGGATCAGTGCAATCTAAACTTCGAAACAGACTTGGAAACGGCAGAGCAGCTAAACTTGTTTTTATTTATAAATCATTTAACATTTAACCACTGTCACAAAATTAAAAGTTGATTGTAAAATTTTCATAAAAAATAAAAATTATTGTGATTACTTATCCCTTAGTCTACCCTCATCTTTCTAATACTTCTATCGTTGAAGGAGTAAAATGTATAAATTAACATGAAGCATCCTTTATTTAAATTATGATATAGATAATTAAAACAAGCAAAAAACCCTATATTGCAAGTAATTATTTTTAATGATTTATGAATTATTCTTATATACTATATTTTTTTGTTTTATGTATTTTTTATTATATATAAAGAAAGAATTTATTAATTGATTTAGACATCTAACTTCAATTTAATTTGCTTGTATCAAATATCATACTTAAATATATTTAAATTTCAAAAATCCTCTTTAAATCAAAAAATCTGACTTAAATTTAAAAAATCCGATTTAAATAAAAAAATTCGACTTTTTTGATTTAAAAAAAAAAATCATGATTTTTATCAACTCTGCATTTTCCCCCCTACTCATTTTTTAATACCCTAATTTTCCAGTCACAAAATGCCAGATAGAGGAGTGTTTTACGACTTAAATTGCTTAAAAACTAACTTTGAAATAAATACTGATTTCTTGTCACCTAGCCACATTTATCGACTGTCCCAGAAAAATGGTATTGATTCTGCAATAATTACATCTTGCCTCCCAAAAAGTGCTGATCCATCTTAAGTCTTATGGGACCAAAATCACGTGATTCGCTTGTTGAAGGGCTAACAATAGGGACAAATGTATATAATCTTAGAGAAGTCTATGAAAAGCGGTTGTACTGTAAAGACAGTCGGTAACCCGATGCGTTTGGATCCTCAATATATGTCAAGTTTTTCAATGATTGACTTCGTTTTCTTTGATGGCTTCACGACTTCAATTGACTAGAAGATCTTTTTGCCTAGCAAGGACGCGCAAACTATATAATAGGGGCTATCTCCTGTGTAATCGGTGATGAGCATCTTCACTGGTTACACACACACACACACACACACACATATATATATATATATATATATATATATATATATTATATTTATAAGACATATTATTTCAAGTTAATGTTCTTTAAAAACTAAATATAAACTTTAAAAAAATTTGTGTTCTATTTGGCGATTATTACTTGCACTTCACTAACATTAAAATAACTACATTTTTGGCGAAATTATAAAAAGAATCGAGGTAAATATAAGAAATTTAAAATATTAATAACGTGACGTAAATAAAAGGTTTTAATTTTTTTAACGAAGGCTCTGTTTCCCATGGCAATGGAGTCGATTGCTTTATGACAAAACGGAGAAATAAAATTAAAAAAAAATGATGTGCCAAATAAAAATTGAAAATATCAGAACTAAATTAATCTTGTTATATTTGCATCTTTTTAAAGCAAATTATAAACACTATCCCATTAATTAAGTTACTTAAAAGATTTTAATTATCTTAGGAAGTAATTAAAAGAAAAATAAATAAAATGGCTCTAAAAAAGAGTCACTAAAACTAATTTAGGTTTTAAAAAAGCGTTCTATCATGCCCTTAATTTCCAAAAAATTTGACCTGTCTAAAACTTTCCCAGAATTGTTCTTAATCTCCATGCAAATTTGTGTGCAGACTGATAAAGAGATTTTGTGCATAGCCGTTTAGGAAAGTATAGCGAACATACAAACACATACTTACATAGAAAAAAATTGTATAAACTCATTCGATTTGCAGCTGCATTAAGGGCAACAAGACTCCTTCAAACTCTACCTGTCTAATACATGCAATATGGCATTTAATAGGATAAGGGATTTTCAAACTGACACAATTCAATCAAAAACACTAAAGCGTTTTTAGTTTGCCAAGATACACATGCATATCATAATCTAGTTAAATCTTTTAATTCGAATGATTATTTTATTTGATTATAACATGCATTTATTCTAACTTTAAAATTTTTTCCCTTATCGGTAACTATCAAACGTTCCAGGAGCATTCATTCCCTTTTTAATTTCTTTTACTTAACTTCACATGTGTCAGTTGATATTTTAAAATCAATTTTTAACTAGCTTTCTGACTAGCTAGATATTTGACATTTCGCACATAGTTTCAATACCGGTGACAATAAAATATTCAATCATAAAAAAAAGTATTAAATAAAAAAAAAATCAATTTGGTAATTTTTTTTTTTTTTTTTTTTTTTTTTTTTTTGTAAAAGCTGTTTTTTGTATTGAAACTCAATTGCAGAAATTTTAAACTAGTATTGCCATCTATTTGCAATCGGCAGAACTTACAACTTTTTAGAACTTTTTAGTGCATTTTTTATCTCTTTTCTTGTTAAATAAAAGGAATTAAAAAAATACTTTTTATATTTTACTTTTTCTCAATCTCGTTCAATTTTCTTAGACATTTACATTTACATGTTTGTTATAAAACTGAATATGATTTTTTAAAATGTTCAATATTTTATCGATTTTTCATTGTCATTTTTTATTGCTTTTCCTGTTAAATAAAAGCAATTTCTTAAAAATACTTTTTATATTTTACTTGTTTTCAATCTCGTTCAATGTTTTAGACATTAACATTTACCTGTCTGTTATAAAACTGGGTATGCTTTTTTAAAATGCTCACTATTTTGTCTATTTACAAAGTAAGCATAACCGTAAAAAAACGAAAAACTTGCTAAAGTATTCCACAAGAATAAATGTTTCATACATCCACCGGTCACAGTTTGTAATCGACCAATTTCATTAGAGAGGAAGTTAAATACCTGGATGTGTACCTTGATAACCGTCTAACTTTTAGAAAAACAATAAATCATTCTGTAGATAATTTTTTTAAAGCACTCAAAGATCTCTTACACCTTTTGTACCAGAATAAATGGGTGTGGGAATAAACTATTTCTACACAAAACGGTCCTAAGGTCCATACTTCCTATGCTGTCTCGGTTTGGCGATCGTCAGGAAACACTCAAATTCAAAAATTGCAAACAGTGCAAAACAAAACGGTTCTGCAACAAAAGACTTCTTCAAAACCTGAAAGTGCGGAATTGTTTATAGTTCATCAAAATACAGCATAATCTAGTTATTTTTTTTAATTCAAATAATTACTGTATTTGATTAATACCTGCTTTTTTATCAATACATTCTAATTACAAAACTTAAAAATACTTTTTATTGTTTCATTTTTTTGTTCCTTATTGGTGAGTGTCAAACGTCCTAGGTGCATTCCATTTTTCTCAAACTCTCAATTGTTTAGACATTGTCTGTTTACTTGTTTGTTATAAAACTGAGTATGCTTTTTTAAGATGTTCAATATTTTGTCGATTTACAGAATAGACAATATGGTAAAACAACTAAAAGAAATTGCTAAAATATTCCTCACTAACTAATTGTTTTATGTATGTTGTATTTAACGAAAGTACAATTCGATGCCCAAATTTAATTCTCTATGAATTCGAAATATACAGTAAAATTCTGAATGCATTATTGGCTAATATACAGTGCTCTAGGAACATTTTTAATGAATTTTTAGTGAATCTTAGATTATTAACTTTTTTATAAATATTTTATATTTAAATCAATTTTTTTCTTGTAGATTTTAGTGTCTTACATATTTAACCAAACACCAGTCTTAATTCTCTGGAAAACTATCTTGTCAAAAAATTGAATATTTTTAAATAAAAATGTCCCTTTATCAAAATCAGAGGTGGGAAGAACATAGTGTGGCTTCGGAAGACTATACAGTAAGATACAGTTTTGTCCTTACTTTACTTTTATGCATTATGGCGTTGGTCAGTAAGTGATTTGTATTTTTAAACAAATACTTTTAATATAAATTAGTTTTGCGTTGGTTCTTTACCTGTTTGCCATCGATGATTTCTCAGGCTTTCCTTAGAACTTGAGATGAATGGGGATCCGTTTAGTTAAGCAGTATTGTGCAGGTAAACTCAAATTTTGCTACCTGCGGCACTACTACTTAACCACTAGAAACCAGTTTCAAAATCATTACAATTTAGTCAATCCATGGAGCCTATTTGGGTCGCAATCCAAAACCTGAGTATTCAAAATTCTGCAGCTTCATTTTTTTTTTTCCAGAAAACTGAAATTTTTTAAAATTATTTTGTAGACACACAAAAAAAAATATATAAATAATATATATATATATATATATATATATATATATATATATATATATATATACACATGTCAGGTTTGGAAATATTAGAATTAAAATTAAGAGAATTATTAGGAAAACACATGAAACTAATTAATATTACGTCAATGAGGAGACGCGCGAGTGTCAGCGGAAGAATACAGAGAAAACAAGATAGGCGAAAGATTATGTCACGAAAAAAAGAGATTAAGCAAGCAAGAGTTAGACACTTTGGTTATTGTATCTGGGTTGGAGGCATTTGCACGCTGGTTGTTAGTGCGAATGGAACAAAGAAAATGAAATTGATGGCGTAACCATTGTCTTTCTCTGCACAGATCCTGGAATAAAGAATTTGGGAGTGTATTGGTGTACTGCCTTCTATGACGACCCCTGTCATATATATATATATATATATATATATATATATATATATATATATATATATATATATATTCGCACAGAGGGTACGAAATTTCCGCTTGGCGAATAGCTATTGGCGACCAATTATTTAAGGCTGGCGAGTAAATTTTTTTCTTTAAAAATGCTGTATTTCAAATCAAATTATACAAGCTCGAGCTATCGTGCAACAATCCAGCGGAGCGCGGAATTGTTTGGAAATTAAGCGACGGCCTTTATCTTCCATATGAAAGATAAATGTCGTGTATGGAAGAAGGTTAGAATTTCGCATCGAGAAGTGCATCTTTAGACGTGATTATGTGACGGCTGTCCTGTATCGTGCATTGTGAGATTGTACAGGGTGTTTCATATTGAATAGGACAAAAAGTATAGCGCAGTGTGACTGACATAATGTATTTATTCAGCCGATACAAATTTATTCTGCAACTACAATTATACAAGTTTTATATGGCAACAGGGAAAAATTATCGAATGACGCTAGATGCGCTGTTAAACAAAATGTCGTCCATGCAGGAGAAAGCGTACTGCGTTTTCGAATATGCCAAAACCTCCTCGGTAACTGTTGTGCAAAGACATTTTCGCACAAAATTTCGTAAAGAACCACCGCATCGGCTTAACATAGCAGTTCCAGGATACCGACTGCTTATGCAAGAACAAAAGCCCAGGACGAAAAGAAACAAAACCCGCTATGCTATCACGAGTATGGCAGGAGCTTGATTAACGTGTAGACATTTGTCGTGTCACCGGAAGAGCACATATTGAACACCTGTAGAAACTTGAATAAATGTAGTTTTCAGGTAAATTTGAATTTTCTAAATATATTAATTAAAACGTTCGCAATCATGTTTTCTTTTTGTCCCATTCAATATGAAACACCCCGTACATTGCAAGAGGTCTTGCTTCCGTATTAATGGAGAATAATGATAATAGAATCATTCATGACAACTACTTGGAGAGTTACGGATTGTTCTTATAGAGTGACCGGAGTACTCGTCTGACCTTAAATTCATTGAAAGTCTGGAATATTTTAGCAGATGCAGCAACGTGTAACGTTTCCCACTACAGCCATTATTACAGATTTGTAAAATGCTCTACGTGAGTACTTGACCTCATGAAAAGCAGGGATTCACATGATAAACTTCATATGCAAGTGAAGGGTGCTCACATACTCTATTACTGTAGGTTTTGTTTGTTTGTTTTGGCTTTACACATCTGTTTATTAATGACCTTGACTTATAAAAATTCAGAATTATTTTCATCTTTGAATATATTTATTTTGTTTCAAGCATAAACATATTTGCTAACTTCATATCCAGCCAACCAACAAATATACTTTCGTGTAAATCAAAAGTATAGTTGTTGATTTTTTCACTTTAACCATTTTGGCAGTAAGTGTAGGATATTTTTTATATGAATTAATACTTCATAAGGTATAAAAGGCATAACAAAATTTCGGAAATAATAGGTTATCTAATTATAAGAATCGCTATATATTGACACTCTAATTTATGAAATTATAAAAGCATAATTTGTTTCAAGAAGTTTAGTATTGTCTACTACAAATAAATTAATTGATATTTTACTTTATCGATTACGTTTTTCGCCTTGATAGTTACATCCCTATTACGACTTAACTAAAAGGTCTGTTTTCTTTCTGAGATTTAGCTTGGAAAGCTTTCCGACAAATAAAACATAATTTGCTATTTAAGAAAACTTAACTCAGTGAAATTAAATGAATCGCTTAAGTAAAGGACTTTTATGCTATGAATAAATCTAAACACTTTAGAGGTGATTATCGTTTAAAAAATACTTCGAATTAGTACGTTATCTTGCAAATTTAATATATTCAACTTAAAAAAGGGTATTAAATATAACCACTTTTCTTATACTCCAATTCTTTACAGTAGAAAATTCATTTTGAAATCAGAAGTTGCAGGAAGCAGTCTACCAAACCGTTGTTTATTCTCGGAGAGTGAAACAATATCAAAACGAAACTCGGCAGTCTAAACTCATTTCGGAGAATTGTATTAGCTCCCTTCTTTCTGCTCGGAAGTGTTGAATGACCAATTGGAATTCTTAATTTAAGATGAATTTTAATGAGCTGGGGCTAAAATTTTAAAAGGAGATGAAAATCTTCACGTAAAACGGATAAAATTCGATTTGAAATATCGAGAGGGACAAATTCTTCATCAATTTTAAGACAAGTGACTTTTTTTATTTATAGGAGGGAGAAATTAAATTTTCTTGGTATTAATTATAAATTATATTAGTGCTGCGCAAACACCAGTTATTGCCGGTTGCACCAATCGTTCCCCTCATTTATACTACTATTTCAGTTATGCGCCTCTTCTTTTTGGTCCTGGCGAAGTCCTACAGATCAGCAGTCGCAAAAACGTAGTCCACGGACTAATAGTGGTCCGTGAAAAATTTTTAATGATTAGCAGAAAAAAAGGATAATTATTTATTATAAGCTGCAACACAACTAACAAAAAGTTTCATTAAAATTCGGATTAATTAATGAAAACTCATATCTTTATCACTAACTCATTTTTGGCTTTCTATAAAAAATGAATACCTATCACACAGTGTTTTAAGCACTGATAATATTCGATTTTCAACAACATATTTGTGCTTAAATATTTTCACCCGTCACAGCAATTAAAACTCGATATCTCTCTGGGCTGGAAATAAGCGTAGCTCTCCGTCTTGAGGGGGCGTTGTTGGAGCAAGAACATACATATACCTCACTAAAAATGTGTAATGCATAAGTAAAGTTTTTTAAAATTACAATATAACTTTTTTTTACTTTTAATATGTGCATTTTGTGTTAATAAAATAAATTTTTCTGGTTATTATTATATAAATACATTTACTGTCTTTTTTATTTTAAATTCATATAATTGGTGGTCCGCCAGATAAAAATTATATATGTAGTGTCCTTGAAGATCTAATGTTTGCTGACCGTTCCTATGGAAATATGTTGAATCGTCTCTCAGTTATTCGACTTTACATGACTATCTCACTGTAAGACACTTTTTGGGGTTAAGAAACGCAATTTCCTCTTCACTTGAATGACGACAATTTGGTCAAACTAAATATTTATCAGGATTTTACAAGCTTTTTCAGTTATCAGGAATCTTGTCTTGTCTTAGAATAAATTAGAATAAAGAGAGATATTAGTTTGGAGAGGAGGAAAAAACAATGTCAATGCTACCTTTTGCAGTTTTATTTGTGTGTATTAATGACACTTATACTTAACTGTACAAGGGAAGTTGAACCTTAGTTCTTAAAAACTTCAATTTTAATATTTTTATAGTAAAAATAAATAATATTGTTTCTTAAAACACTTAAGGAATTAAAATATGTTAGAAAATAGATTTTGAATAAATGCAAGGCTATTAGATGAAAATTCAAGCGTACAACAACATTCCATTAAAATGTTCCACAAACATAAGAGCCAATCGCTTGAATGTTTTAACTCTGAGTTTAGAATTTATATAAAAACAAAACTGGATATCGGTTTTCACTTAAATACTGTATACATAAAACAGTTAATGCAAATTATACAATATTTACTAAATTGTTTACATCGTTTTACGATATCAAAACATCTGTATCGAGAAAAAATACACTACCTTTTAAAAAAATAATACATAATTTCTGAATAAATACAGTAATAGACCATATCCAACATTTTGAAAGAAAAATACCAAAAAGTAATGCTTCTGGAACATTGAGTGACTTAATCAATACCAAAATTCATATATGCCAAATTGTATAGTATGATTTTTAAAAGAATAAAATAAGGTTATGAGACAAAAAACAGGTTTCAGTGCATCGAAACAATCCTTTAATTGGAAAAATATATTTTACTAATGAAGGATATAATTAGTCTTTCTTTTCAGAACAAGAAATCTATTTCTATTTTGGGTTGAATTATGTCATTTTCAAGGTTAAATATGACAGCATAAAAACTTTTTTACATTTTGAAAGATATGGTTTGTATTTTAAATAGATCTTCAAAGTAATTTTTAAAAAGTCTGTGCCATTGGAATACAGATATTAATATGACACCTTGAAATGGGTTGCTATAAATTTGGAACGGTAAAGAGTTTTACTTATTTTGGATAAATTAATAATAATAATAACAGAATATCTCTTGAAATCAAAAACCGATTATATCTGGAAAATAAGACTGTCGATGGACTAATGTGATTTATTAAATCCAATTTCCTCTCTAGAAAGAGAAAGTTTTCAATTTACAAAACTCTAACCAGGCCTGTCTTGACATATGCTTCCAAAATTTGGACCGTGACAAAAATGGAGGAAAATAAATACCATCGACATTTTTGAAAGAAAGATTCTGCGAAGTATAATTGGTGATATAAACGAAAACAATAGTTGGAGAAGCATATTTAGTTTTGAACTATACAGAAAATATAAATTATCTGACAGTATTAAATACGTAAAAAATAAAGGGAATGAACTGGATGGCCCTAGAAATTCGAATGCATGATGACAACACAACAATGAAAAGGTCTTGATTTTTAGACCCACTGGAACCAGCAGATGGAGAAGAACAATTTGAGATGGGCTGATTCGGTTCAAAGAACATCAGAAGTCGTTATGGAGAAATCTTCAGGCATTAGACTAGCCCATAACTGGGCTTGCTAGTCATCTATGATGGTGACGATTGATATGGTTCATAGCCCTACTATAGCTTTTTAATGTAGAGAGATTCAAGAAACTTAATATAATCTTTCTAAAACTCTTTATCTAGATACCATGAGAGAGTCGTTTAAGTGTCAGATCACTATGTTTATAATTGTCCTCAAATTAGGCTCACATTAGGCGTCAATGCCGTTTCCTGTAGTCGTTTTTTTTAATACTGTGAAAATCTGTCAATAACAGTAGTGTAGGGACGTAGAAAAGATACTGTTATAGGCAGTGCAAACATTAGCGCAACCAATGTTTATGCAATATCTTGGGTTGTATTTAGACATCCAATTCAACTTTATTTAAACAATTTAAAAGCTAAATATTTAATAGAACAATTGTAAATTGATAAACATTAGTCGACTACTTAACCCCTCTCGCAAATTTTACATTGGGGAAAAGAACAAGAATACATTAATACTAGAACATCTGAAACCTTAAGACTTGTCAAAGAATGTCAACGGATGTGTGTGTGTGTATATATATATACACAGAAAACCACATTTCGTTTTATATACTTTATAAAGAGTCATACCTCATTTACATCGTATTAAACATCTTAAATCATTTATAATTTAATTAAAGTGATACACAAGTCTTAAGGGTTATATAAAATACACAACATTTTGTATTTTATATATTACTATATAATATGCATAGAAAAATATATAATAATAAAAGTAAGAAATTTCTAAAATGCTTGTTTCAAAACGTTGTTGATAAAGTGAAAATATGACATAAATGTAAAATATTTAATGAAGATCTTTAGTGCAAAATTGATTAAAGCTGTCCGCAGAAGTTATATATAACTTCTGCAGGCTTTATATTTTACTTAGTCAAATGTGAATCATATTTCGACTATACGAAATTCATTGTGGAGTCAATTACAGAAGAAGTTATATTGAAAATTGAAATAAGGCGTCCAGTAGCTTTCTTTAAGTGTGAATATTTGGATTCTAATAAGAGTTTCTTAAACTCAGTTATTATAATAAATCTGTGCTACGTTTGTAATTCCTCTTTCATGTGTAATAATTTTAGTTATCCGGTAGCTATATCAGTAAGTATTATTTCAGAAATTGATGATCAATGTGCAATAATATCGCAAATAAATGAATTTACATAATAAGCATGAGAGCTACACTGAACTCGAAGAAGAGCCTCATTTGCCCATTGTTGTTTTAGACTTCGTTATACTATGGTTTCACTGTACTAGTTTCTGAATTCTCAGGAAAAATGATCGATTACCTAAGTCCTTCGAATTAGGAGGAAGACTTTTCAAGTCGAAACATTTTTGCTGCCATATTTTAAGAGCTTGGAGGAAGAGGAGGTTTGCCGCATAAAATTACAGTTTGATTGAGGTAAACGAACTTACCTTTCGTTGGCGATATATGCCTTTCCTTCTGCACGCCCATCCACATTTGGCGGGAAAAGGGGGAGTAATGGAATCGGCTCTGTTGGAAATCGTGAAAAAATCAGAGTTGTGGTGACTACGCCGTGTCCGACGGAAAATGATACCGGTGAATGGCTGTTAAAATGTTGTACACACACACACATACACCACGAACGAATGTGCCCGGAAATTTGTCTGCAGTGCGTGGTTGCCGATAAAAGACCGACTTTTCACTTCCTGGAACCGATGTTGGGGTCCTTTTCTGCAGCGGCGGTCGGCCGTGTACAAGTCTGTTTCTCTCGCATAGGGGAAAAAAAAAGAGCGATCAGAGGATTTCTGCCGTTCTAGCGTAAAAACGGGGCAATCTTTCATTTAGACGTTGTTTTTTCAGCCGGTCACGGCTCTTCGGAACTATTTTGAATGGGGGATGGAACTGACGAATTATTTTATACACTTTGGTTTATAATCAGGGAGATTTCTACTTTTCTCCCTTCCCCACCACCAGAAATATGCACTGTGGTTTTTGTGAACAATGTTTGACCATTCTTAGATTTGAATACTGCTAATACTAATTAAGCGATTAAAGGATTTGCAAGTGAATCTCTTGATATTATTATTTTGTTCGTGTGTCAGAGGTTTAAAAAAGGTTAATAACATCTTTCATTTTTCAATTTGCATTTGATAAAAGAACTACAACGAACATGCACTTTCACTTTTAGCAATTTTTTTCCACCGGCCAACATACAAGGAAAAACGGCATTTTCTCTTTTATTTTTATAAAAAAAAAAAACCTGAATTATTATTTACAAATTATCACGACCCACATTTATTTTTACTATTATTAAAATTTCTGGTATCGGTGATTGAAAAAAAATAGAACTAAATATTTTGCTATATATTCATCTACAAAAAATATAAGACTCTCCTTCAAATTGCTCTAGCTGTCATTGGCTGAACGGTGGTCGAATGAGTAGGGCGCTGCTCTTCGGTACTGAAGTCCGTGGGATCAAATCACATTACTGTCATGGATGTTCGTAACCGTCCGGAACTTAAACTGCAGGACCCTGTCACATCTCCCGTCGTAGCAAAACCGTAGACTGTTGCGCCAACCAATTTACTAACCAATCTAGCTACTATTAATAGAGACTGGCATTCTTAAAATGGTTCTCTGACAATGGTTTTCGCAAGTACTGTTTTTGTTTATTTAAAGTAACATTATTATATAAAAGCCTAATGTAGCAGTTAATTAGTGTTAATGGCTCAAACCGGTATTCACAATCATCTCTTCCATCATCTGCCACCATTTTTGTTGATAAGTATGAAATTCAAAGGATCGAAAAAGAAAATGCATAAGTCTTTTATTTTTAGAAAATTGTTGTCATGTTTGCCTTTTTAATTAATTTATTAATTTTTGCAAGGTACAGTATGGCAATATATAAACACCATAGCAGTTTTTAAAGAGCAATATCCAGTGATTTTTAAAACTAGGTCAGAAATGAAAGGGAAAAAGTTATTGAAAGAGTAAAAATGAAGAATAATAGCAGATGATAAATTAGAACCAATAAAATCTGATGTAACTAGAAAATTGCCGAACGATGGCTGAATGGTTAGGGTGCTGGCATTCGGAACCGGAATTCGTGGGTTCGAATCCCACTATGGCATGGATGTTCGTAGCCTCTCGGAATCGGCTTTAAGCAGTAGGTCCCGGTCTCATTAGCCCTCGTGTTGCAAAAAGTAGACCGTAGCACTCCAAAACCAAAACCAGTAACTAGAAAATTAAATGTATCGCATGCACGTATTACTCGTGAGCCGTGGTAGTTTAGTCGGCAAAAGCAGCGATATCGTAGCTAAAAGGTTGTATGTTCGGGGCTGGAGCCGGCCTAAGATCCGCCGTGTTCGATTAAGGTGACTGGGGCACGTATGTTCGTGGTCACAATGCCCTCCAAGTTCTCAATCAATACCTCTGTATGTGGCAGGCCAAGCCTGGGGGATCTTCTGCTTGGTCCCTGCTTCTAAATTACGAGGACCCAGAAGGGGTAATGTTACTCCGTCCGTAGAATACCTTAAGAAGTTACACGTGCAACTCGGATGGTGATAAATGGGTAACAAGTTCGCAGCTTTGTTGAGGCGTTAGGATAATGTCTGTATCGCCTACTGCATTGAAAAAAAAACATATTACTTGCTATTCAGGGCCGTAATCTTCATTTAGCTTCAGAAAGGGAAGGGTTTGGGCTCAAACTGGACTGAGTCCTCACCGTGATATATCACTAGTTTTTAAATGATAAAAATTCTTTGGATTTAGATTAATGGATTTTGGATTTTTATATTAATTTAATTTAATATTTATTTAATATAAATATTTAATATTAATAATTCTATTAAAAATTATATAAAATTTAACACACACACACACACACACACACACACACATATATATATATATATATATATATATATATATATATATACACACACATATATATGTATGTGTAAAAGTTCATGCACAATCTTGTGTAATATGTTTCACTAAATATAACAAACAGTTTGTATCAAAATTAATAAGGTAAAACAATTGAAAATTTTTTAATATTAAATTGTGATTAAGTAAAAAATTAAAAAATATATATTTTGATATGTATTTCTATTTAATTGTTAAAGTGAAATAAGTAAACTACGGAACCTCGGGAAAAGGGCGAACACAAGTCGATGGAGACCTTCCTCCCTCTTCCTTCCATGGCTACAGCCTCGTTGCAATTAAATAAAATTACGAGCAATAGCTGAATCAGTTGTTTCTAGTTACAATACTTACTAATATGCTACCAGCTATCCTAACCATTAGAAAGTTAGTAATTTTATGACAGATCACCATTTGCATTATTAAACTATTTCTCGAGTATTTTTAGTGTGAAATTTCGAAAATCTTTGAAATGTAAATAGTGTAAACATCTATCTATCTGTAACTTCATTTCTGAGTCACATTTGAGTTCATCCGCTCTGTATTTTTCAAGTTCAATTATACATTCCTCCTCATTTCAAAATATTTTTATTTTATTAAACAATATTACTGTTTTGAAATTCCAGTAGTTAAATTTCCAGAGCGAACAGAAAGCTTTCATCTTCATCCATAAATAAATAAATAAATAATTCTAGTTTTATTTAATCGGTGTTTATTTACTGTATAATTATATAGTAACTAATGGTCGACTAATTAAACCAGATACCAAAGGTCATTTAAAATAGTCAGCTAAATCTAATTTAAATAAAATTAACTAATAAATAAGTAGTACATAATCGGAGTTTATCAATTATCAACCATTGTGTTAGGATGAATATTTTAATAAGAATAGATAATAGAATAAATAAGAATTTTAATAAGAATAGATAATAACAAGGAAGAATATGATATTTTGCAAATAATATTGTTTATCAAATAAAATTTGATGCATTTTTAAGTTATGTTTGGTATCTACACATGCACACAGCTAATGCACACCGGTTATGATTTTCAAATTTATATTTTTATATGGTCATTTTTGCACGCTTTCTGGTTATTAAATGAATCATAATCGACCTAAATTCTTCCAGAAAATGAAATTGTTGGAAATATTAAATTTACATTACCTCTCAGCAAGGCCTAGAGTCGCTCCCCAATCCTCCAAATTCCGGAGAAAAGGTTTGTTAGACATAAATAACTGACCATTTTCAAGCTCCGATAAGATCCGGCCTTTGACCTGTTTGCGCATTATATGTTGTTAAGAAACGCCACACTATAGTGCACGAAACTGTTATGTTATCAAAATTCTCGCGTCATTTCGTACAAACAGAAATTCAACCATTTTTCCTATCTTATATGCCAGTGGTGACCAGACTTTTAGCAACAAAAGGCAAAATTATCTAACAGAAAATCTTGGGAACAGCACCTAAAGCTCTTGATAGAAAAAAAAAATTTAGAATCATGATACAATGTCATTTCGTACAACCAGAAATTCAACCATTTTTCCTATCTTATATGCCTGTGGTGACCAGACTTTTAGCAGCAAAAGCACAAAGTTATCAACTAGAAAATCTTGGGAGCCACACCTAAAGCTCTTGGTAGAAAAAAAGATAGTTGCTTGGTAGCTAAAATGGTGTCAGTTCTATGGGCCATGATTGCAACCACCCATCGTGAAGTTCGTCTTATTGCACGCACACACACACACACACACACACACTCCTCTCTCTCTCTCTCTGTCTTTCTTTCTCTCTCTCTTTCTTTTTTTCTTTCTTTAAATGCAGACGAAGGTGTTTGAACAAGCAGTCCTTAAAAATCAGAATTAATTTATTTCTATAAAAAGGTAGTTTATAAATTAATGTTTATGCCATACTGCTTTCGAATTTTGATGTCATATGTTTACGACATATATATGTATGCATACAAATCTATGTTTGCATGTATAAGGCTTATGTATGTATGCACTTACTGTGTGTGTGTGTCTAAAAATATTTTTTATATGATTGGAAGTTCACTGTGTTTTGGGTGAAAAAATATGCTGACTACGTTACTGGCACATGTGATCCTTTCCCGCAGTTCTGCAACACGTGACAAAGAAGTAAGAAAACAAGGTCTTTCACAGTCCCAGAAAATCTAAGTTGTTATTTGCTGCTCAACGTAAAACAAATAAGAAATCTAAACAACTTTGTTGCATCATGTCCTCGTTAGTGAATAACTGTCATTTAGGAACATGATCAAATTAAAATTTAAACATAAAACAAATATGAAATTTAAACAACTTCGTTGCATCCTGTCATCATTCATTAGTGAACAACTGTCATTTAGGAACATGATCAAAATAAAATTTGAACATAAAACAAATATGAAATTTTAATAACTTTGAATGTTGCATCCTAAGTCAACATTCATGACAGTTGCCCTCATTATTGAACAACTGTCATTTTAAACATCTTAATATGACATTTAAAAAAACTAAAATTAATTAAGTCAAAAAATATTTTGCGATAAGAGATTTATTTAGTATCACATGTAAACACATTACTGCAAAGCGAAGATTAAAAAAAAAAATTCTCCAGATTTCGGTCAATGGACCTACCGAAAAAGTAAATTGATGTGCGAGGCTCAAAAAATATTAAAATGTCTAATATATCTAAATCCCAAAATTATAAATATTTAAGCAGATGCTCAAAAATTTAATAGGCTGTTTATAAGATTGCCATCTATCTTTACTGAAAATTAAACTTGTTCTGAAAAAACATAAAAAAATCTACAAACTATTTTTAGCTATCCTTAAAATTATCAAACAGATAAATAAAAAACAAAATAAGTTAGCTTTGAATATCCACTGCCGTCTGTCAATCCTAAGGCCCGTTTAGCATAAACATCCAGGCTTTAAGAACTCTTTACTATTTCTGAAAAAGAGAGAAGAAAGAAAAAAAGGAATGGTTTCGTTTCCGAAGTTAACTCATCATTTCACTTACCTCGCCAAAACTGCAAAAGAAGAGTGTTTCATCTACCTGTTTCGTCCCGCGGTAACACCAACAGGTGTTCTGTTCGTTCACCGCAAGCATCCCGCCAACGGTTTGTTTCTGCAGATAGAGATGTTAACACGCGTTAGGAGGAAACAGCTATCTATTACTTCGCCATTGTATTGGCTTCAAATGGTGGTGATAACGTGCTTCTATTGGGTATTACTGCGGAGAGAAAGAGAAAAACAAAATGAATCTGCAAAATGACTCGTTTTCCCTCATTCTAACTTTATGCAGTACACACGTACAAGTAATTTATTATTATAATGCTTTGTGCATCTTTCCCATTTAACGCTCCGTTTAATTTAACGTTTTAAAAAGGTGATATAAAAGAATATATGCAAATTAGATGCAAAGAAAGCATCCAGCTGAATAAAAGGTGCAGTGCAATATTAAAACTAATATTGATGATTGTCACTTGTATTTAGGAAAATTTGTAACGGAAGCATGTAACGAAAGTAGGTTTCACGCGTATTGCAATCAGTGCAAATAATGTCATGAAATTTAGGTATACATTGCCGAATTTTGCGCCAAAATTTAGTCTTCAAATTAGCTTTATGTCGAGAAAAAAATTGTAATGGAAATATCTGCATATATTTGTATATTTTTGCATACTAATATCTCCTTTTTTTCTTTAGTTCATTCAGTTTAAAATGATACAGTCGATTAAAATATTTTCTGTGCACAGGGCAGAAAGAAAAAGGATCTAGGAATACAGAGAGGAAAGGGCTTGTCCCCAGCCGAGGTGGACATTATTGAGTACTTACACACGCACACACACACACACACATATATATACATACATATATATATATATATATATATATATATATATATATATATATATATATATATATACATGTATATATAGAGAGAAAGAGCAATTTGTCGCAACGTCACGAACTACTATAATGTCCTTCCCATTCATTTTCATGTTTACAACAGCCAATAGACAAACAATAAACTGCCCTTCCATTTGAAACTAAAGCCAGAATTGTCATAAGTTGAGATATGCCCTGCTGCGTGAAATCGCCTTAACATATATATATATATATATATATATATATATATATATATATATATATATATATATACATATATATATATATATATATATATATAGAGAGAGAGAGAGAGAGAGAGTGAGGGGGGAGGAGGGAGAGAGAGAGTCTTATAGGAGGTTTGAATTGCTTGGGAATTTCGGCTGAAAATGCATGTGTATAAAAAATAATAAAATAATAAGCAAAACAGATAATGCATTTAGATCCAGGCTGTCAATCAAACTCATGACTCAGTGGATGCATGCGACTCACAACGAATATTTTGCAGCCCTACCTACTGTAACGATATATAGCAAAAGTATTAACTTAAATATGACTGAATTTTATAGCTTTTTTCATCCTATCATCTTAGTTTTTACGGATCTAGGATTGTTATGTCTCCCACGCATTCTCTTTGATACCTTATGGTTTCATATACTATAAGGAAAATTCGCTGGTGAGGTAATAATCGCGCATGCATGGATGAGTGAATGAAAATTGGTGAGAACATTTTACGAATCGTTTCTGAGCTATGCCCACACAACGAAAAATTTGAGTGTAACGTATTTGAACGTTACATTGACATTTTTTCGTTATATAGAGTTCATATTGCAATCAAAAGGAAACACGACTAGAGGCTATTTTTGTTTTAAATACAAAATTTCGACTGTCTGCAGCTTACACCCCACAATGTTAATATACGTTATATTGATTTTTTGTTATTTAGAGTTCACAACTACAGATGCCATATACGTACAAAATTTCTACCTTCTACGGCAAATAGTTTTTCAGTTATACCTCACAGATTTAAAACATATTATATTGAAATGTTTCGTTATATAGAGTTCATGTTGCAAATAAAAGAACATATGCACATCTAAATATTAGTATAGTCCTAAATACATTAATTTAGCATTGAGTTACATTCCACACAGAATTAATATATACGTTATATTAAAATTTTTCGTTATATAGAGTTCAAATTGCAATCAAAACAGAAGTATCACAACTAGATGTTATCATAGTCTATAAAATAAAAGTTTTCGACCTACTACGACTAATCAGCTTTCAGTTAAGCCTCCCAGCGTAATTACTAATTATATTGAAATTTGTCAGTATATAGAGTTCAGAATGCTGCTAAATAGGGAGGTGCACAACTAGACGTTATAAGAATCCAACATAAAAATGTTCGACTTTCTGCTAATAGTTTTTGACGTATAAGAGGTACATTCGTAAGTACGTCCCAAGAGCAAACTTGTCAAAACTAGTTCAGGAATGGTCAAATTGGATGTTTAAAGTTTCAGAATTAAAGTTTCTTTGTACTTTTACATAAAGAAGTAACGCTTAAAATATTCAAAATTCAATCTGTTATGGTCAAAATTACTGTTTTCTTTAATATTTGAGCTCTGAAATTTATTGGGGTTACATTACTTACTTTTACTTTGTACAGGGAAATAAAAATTGATCTTAAAAATGAATTTGTAACCGAAATGAATTTGCGGATTTTAAATCTTTAACAGACAAGTTGTTTTCGGATTTTTTGATAAACTTCGAGTCATTTCTTAATTATGCTCAAATGGATGCTTTCGAGATCCAGTGTAGTTCATATTTTAGAGGGAAAATTTGGTGAAATCAATGCGCGTGAGTGTAACAATTATTTTCCAGCTGGGTTTGATAAATATAAAAAATTTGCGCATTCCAGGCTTGGAATTATTTAGCGGTGCCATATTTTTTATTTATTTTTTTACACCTATGAATGGAAATGTCTTCTATCAGATTGAGAATTACTGGCGGCCATTTTACGTTACTTTTGAGAACAACTGCCGACGTTTTTTCTAAAGTAGGAATGGTAAAAGAGAGGAGAAGCAAGTTTCGGAATAAAATATAAATATATTGCATAATTTCTTCCATGCATTACTTACATATTTTTTTTTCTTTCGTATACTATACTGCTCGTAAAAAAACTACATTTCTATACCAAAAAAAGTTTTTATTTTTTACAGCCCCGTAAACTCTACCCTTTTTTATTTGCCCCTATATTAAACTATAAATTTGATTTGCTTGATTTAGATTGTATACTGTACTGCTCATAACTTTTATGCTTTACTTTTATGCGTAATATTAACATTATGAGGTTTATGACAAAGTGAACCTACAAAACCACGTGAAAAAATGCAACAGCGTGAATACTTTATAACACCACAACTCAGATTTGAAAAACTGTAAATTCTAACAATTTGGTACAATATTATCAATAATTATTATTTTACGAATACATTTTTAAAAAGTGTTGAATTACAAAACAATATCTTTTATATTTGTGTTATTCTGTGCATGCTTACATTGTAATTTTAGTGATATTACTCAGTAGTATTTCTATAATTTCATTAATAAATAAATTATGTCTTTTTTTAAATAAAAATGGCGAAATCGAAAATAATTATACACATTATTACCTATCACATACATTTTATATTGATATTTGAAAAAAAATTACCAGTAAATAGATGTTATTTTTTAGCTAAATTACTGATCTAATACCAATATTCAATTTCTATGTATTCAGCATTATTTAATTGTCATGTATGATCTCTAAACCACTTTCCTCCTTTCCTACTGCACTGCTGTTAAAATCGGCACCAACAAATAACTAAAGACCGTATCACCCGTGTACCTGTACGCATTAAAATATCTACAGATTCAGTAAACAATTCTTTTTCTCCTAAGAATACAGGGATTTATCATATAAAAGCGAAAAATTTTGAACCGGTTAATTTCAACCGACTTTTAATCGGTCGAAAATTTTTCGTTCCATATGAAAAATCTGTGCATTCTCCATCGGAAAAAATTATAATCTGAATTTTTAGCTTTTTCAACACGTACAAGTTGATATGTGATAAAGCCTCAAGATATTAAGCAATATTGACAATTAAGATCTACTTCTTTGCTACAAGACGTTAGCGAGACCGGGATCTATTAAAGTCGATTCCGAATTAAATCATTAAGTTAAAGTTTCGATTTTTGTATTTCAGAGTTAATTAAAAGAGATCTTTCTAATATTTATTTTGAAAGGAAGTGAAACAAGTAACTTTAACCATCAAAAAAATATTTTTCAGTTAATTTTATAGTTTTTAGAAGCTTAAAAAACACAATTCCTAAGAGGAGTTACTAAAAAATACAATAAAAAAGGTGATGTGAATATTAAGACTTCTTAGTATGTTTATTAAATTATAAAGATCATTTTAATTATAAATAAGGATGAGTCATAAAAATTATCTTTTGTACATTCCTTTAAAGGTTCAAAGTTAGTCTCGTTTCTCTGGATAACAGTGTTGCCTGGTTAAATTCATATATTGCCATCTGGCGGTGACCTGCAGTATTGACTATCTGATTTAGGATTTGTAGGAATAGGAATACATCGGCAAGTAACTTACCCAATAAATTAAAACATCCCCCTATGGCAATCTGAAATTTCTTTATAATTCGTTCACTGATTAAGCGAAAGCAATATGTTTTAAAACAAGCCAATTAAATTTCAAATATATGTCATAAAACGTTACCAAAATTTGGTACCTTAGGCATGGACATCTCTGAATTTCTAAGTTTAAAAAGTTATAAATGTCAAAAGTTTTCAATTTTAAAAATGCTTAACAAAACTACCGGCGGCAAAAAAATTCTACTTTTAATTATATCCAAAATTTAAAATAGCCAGAAATCTTCTGGTTTTTCATCTATAATGTCTCGTCATTTCATAAAATTGCTGTAACTTCCTTTAGATCACAGGAATTTCAATCACGTTTTTATCCTTTATTTAACGTTTAAATAAAATTTATTAATTCGTATTTGATTGTCGATGGCATAAACGAATTATGAGTTGCTGATACCAGCTTGAGACCTACTAAATTCTACGATGCTTAACTGATATAAAAGCTAGAACAGTGATAAAAAAAGAAATTATCTTTAAAATATATTGTCTTATACCATTCGAAATACAAACGAGCTAATTTTTTGGATAGTATTTTATCTTCATTTATCTGTGATAAGTTATCAGAAAATACAAAATTCAAAAAAAGAAATCAGAGAAAAGGGCATTACCTTATCTCTGAAAAACTTACCATCAGCAATATTGTGTTCCGGAAGCCAGCGGCTTGTGTTCTGGTTGCCAAAGCTCTTGGGTCTCCAAAAAATATATTAACGGATCTGGATTTCTGCAACGTGGCCCAGTCTTGTTTTCTCATTTTATGAGTCACATCTCTCAGCGAGAGTATAGTTCCATCTATAAAAGACACAGGTGTGCTGTTAGATCGAGAGAAGCTCGTAGCAGTAACGGTTTTTCTGTTTATTCAGCCTGCTAGGGTTTGGCGACGTTCTATTTAGCCACCTGCATTACGTCTCCACATTTTTCGCTATAATTGGACAGAATATTTCATCTCGAATTTTAGGCCATCATTTTGTTTCCGCCATCAAGCACTGCTAAGGGTTCGGACCGAAACTGTTTTCTTTGGTTATAAACGAGTGGTAAGCTTGGGTGCCAATGGAAGGGTTTTTTAAAAGTTCATTGGCTTATCCAAGAATTGAATAAAAATAAATGTTAAGGTTCTTTGACGTGACTGTATCGTATATCCAGCTTTATTTTTTTTTCTTTGGTTGCCCTATAAAATATAAAATAAAAGAATTACAGCGAATGATAAAAATTTAGATCGTGACATATTCATCCCAACAAGCTATATAAAAGAGAAATGAAACAAATTTTAAAATCTTATTACCTTTTTTAATGGCACTTTGGATGTTAAATTTTTGCGAAACTGTAGAACTACGTAAATTTTAATTTCCTTATTCGCTGTTAAGTTGAAATAATGTCTTATTTGATGTTTCTTTTTTAAGGTATTTTTTTAACACGTTGACTGCCAGACCACAGCCATCTATATAGTTTAGATGGCTGTGGCCAGACGCATTTTCGATCGTTTGCCCAAGGCTCCGACGTGCACTTTTCATTATGCTATGCATATTATGCTGAAATATTATTATGCCATTTCGTATATGTACCCAAGCAAAAAAACGCCGAGAAACGCGTTATTTCTGTCCAGCCTGTAAAGAGAAGCCAACCCTTTGTGTGGAAGATTGTTTTAAGAAGTTCCACAAACAATAAAATGTTATTTTATTTCTTGAATTTAAACTTTTATAATTATATTTTTTGTTCGTTTTTTGATAAATTTTCTCTTTATGCAAGGCATCATTGATTGTTTGTTCTTTTCCCTGAAGCCATCTATCGATATTAGCATTGATATATATTACGAGTTTATTCGTAGCTGGACAAATATGTCAAGTAAACCCGAGATAACTCATAGTTGGCGTCCTAGAATAGAACGAAATCTACGAGTTATCTCGTAGTTGGCAGCCAACGTGTTAAACCGGGAGTGCTTTCGCACGGTATAACACACCCATAATGCCTCAATTTGTTTAAAGTCTTATTTCTAAAATGGATGATTTCCCGTGTAGCTGACTTTAAAGTCATAACTTTTGATGGGGATGATCGATTAAGAAATTCTATAAACTCATATTTCGGAATATCATCGAATGGGTATGTCATATCCTGCGCGAGTATGTATGTTACATTTCGTGAGTACAGAAGCACGTTTTTAAATAATTTTATTAGAGCACTATATTGCAGTTATGATAGGGAAAGGAAATATTTTTATAGTTTATAGGCTACTGTACATTCGAATAAAGAAATATTTAATGAAGGTTGTGAAGACAAAGATTATAATAGAACAGAAATCAAATCAGATGAAGTAACTGAATACACCGATTCAAATGAAACTGATCATTTTTCGGAAGCGAAAATGTGTCAAAATAAAACAAAGCAAAATCGAATTTTAATCTTAGGAGGCCTGAGAAAAACATTATTGGGAACTTCCCTGGAAATAAATACACTTCAGAAAGCGTTACTTTTTCTTTGGAATCTAGGAATCAACTCGTTTTGAAATGATACATCATTTAGGAACTGCACTAACATCTTCATTAATCCAATTAAAGAGCACTTTTCTTGAGAAAGAGAGAGACGGCATATATAGTAAGAGATGTATAAAAGATGTATCGAATGCCCAAATGAAAACAACTGAAAAAATACATTTATTTCTGGAAAGTATGATAGAAAAATATGGATGGAATATATGACATGTTTTTGCAGGGAATGTGTAATGAGATATTAAAAACATTTTTAAATATGTGTATAAATATATTTTTCTCACTTTATCGTCTTTTTATGTTTAGGGTATTGATTTTATGATAGTAAATAGGAAAAAACATCTGTAGGTATGAGATACCCCGCGCATGTAATCCTGTTCGTTTTTATGCCGCGTGTAATTCTGGATAAAATTTTAAGAAACATAGCGAAGTACATTTAATTAGTTATACACACTTTTAAGAAGACGAGGGGAAGCAGAAAATTCTTCATGAATATTTCGTATATATGAATAGCACACATTGCCATTAGTAATACTTTACGCCAAATAAGGCTGGTTGGTTAGTTGATTTTTAGTGGAACAAGTAATTGTAATTAATAACAGTCAATTGCCATTTGTTCTTTTTCTGGAAGGTTGGAATTCTATGAGTGGGTCCTCATAATTGCGAAGCAGTGACCAAGCGGAAAACTCCAAAGCTTGGCCTACCACTTCCAGTGGAATCATTTGAGGACTGGGAGGACATTGCGACCACAAACCTACTTTACGTGCCCCATCCGCCATTAATGAACACTCTGGATATTTGTCCGGCTAGAGCCTCGATCCCGCAAATCTTCTGTTACGAGATCAACTGAACTACCGCGGCTCGGATAAATTAAAATTAATAAAATCTTAATGCGCCCATTATAAATAATAAAAATTATAAGCTAATTCCTGCCAGAATCGTTTTTAAGCAGTAGGTCCTGGTCTCATTAGGCATCTTATAGCAAAACAGTACTAAGTAGCTTTCTAAACTAAACCAATCAAATCTCAACAATAGTGACATAGAGGGACAACAGAATTTTAATGTTTGCCATTTTAATTTTTATTTGATTAGGGTTATTACCAACATCTCTAATAATTTTCATTTTGTCTTGCACAGAAAGTGTGCTCCTTTTCTATTTATTTATCGCCTGTTTACTTTGTGAAGTGTATCGAAAAATAAAGGAATGACGCTTCCTGCAAACAGAATACGAGTACTGACTTAAGTGAGAAATCAGAAGTAAGGTATACAGGGTATACAGTTAGAAAAAAAAACAGCATTCACGTCGCTCATGATCAAGAGAGGGTGTGGATAGCAGAAAGAAAAGGAAATAGCCGTTAATGCCTCAGAATCTGTCTGTTCGTAAACGATCACATGCCCCTTGTGAAGACTTCCCTTTGTCCGAGCACGCGTCAAAACAGCTGATCGTAGTACACCTGTTTACCTGGACAATAGCGTGGCGTCGCAGAGTCTGGGATCTTGACAATCGGACTGAATAGACGAATACGCCCCTGATGGATCTCGTTAATGAATGCTCGGAAATTTCGTGAAGGGACAGCCATCGAATGAGAATTCAGCTAAAAAATATAACTGTAACTTTTGATTGAGTTCTCAAGTAACTGGGATCTTAACTGACTCAAAAAACAATTGGCAGAACCGTAACTGACCTGTACCGTCGAGAGACAAGGCCTTCTGGCTGAACTACAGAAATGCTGTGACGTCACACCAAAGGGGCGACCATATGCGCGTTAACTGAACGTACATAGTACTGTCCACTGGAGTCGCCATTGAATAAGCATAGCCACGTGCGTGTAATTCTACTTCAAATTGTGGATACTTTACCGTAAAATAAGGTAAGTTTTTATTTATAATTAGGTAACAAGTTAAAATTTGCAATATTAAATGTTTGTTTACGTTATTACGATTTTTCAATAGCTGATTTTTAATTTTTTGTATAAACCATGTGATGTACGTAATGGCATGTTTGCTCTTACAACCTTTTATAAATCATTCTTTTTATAAAGCTTTAATTGTACCTTTTAAAATAGATGACTAGTAACCCCGATTGTTTAAAACATTAATTTTCAATCTTCAAATGAATTCAAAATACTGTAAGATTAAACTTATTTTTACATATTTCTACTAGCATTAAAACTTTATTCATTCAAATGAAAGGTAAACAAATATTTCTCTTTCTCTCTCTCTTTATAAATAAATAAATAAATATATGTATACATATATATATATATATATATATATATATATATATATATGTATATATATATATATATATATATATATATATATATAATAAGAGTTCAAGTTGGAATTTGATTTTTATCTAACATTGATATTTTATATTATTTTTCTTTTTTCTTTTAAATAAGTTTTTTTACTTTTCTAACTTATAATATTTATAATACTTGGTGATAATTTGTATTTTAATATTTGAATTTATTGTTTCGTAATAAATAGCATATAGCTAAACTAATTGGGTTTTTCGTACACATTTCAACTCGAATTTAAATTTTATTTAATCACAAAAAATGTCATCTAATTTTTATATATCAATATATTCACACAATAGTGTTATAATGATATAAATTAAATGCATTTTCTTCATTAAAAGTAAAATTTAATAATAGTTCAAATTGAAATTCTATTACTATATGAACTTTGATATTTTAAAATTATTTTCCTTTCTTTAAAATACTTTTTTTTTCACATATATATTTAAATGCAGCTTATAATTTTTGATAAATTATTTTCAGCTGTTGTTCAAGCTAGAAATTCTTCATTCTATGAATTTAATAATCAATAACTTAAGTGCATTTAAAAAATATTTGAATGTTATCCAAAATTTAAGTGATGTGATCCAAGACATCACAGTAAAACATAGATGAAAAAATTTTACTATATGAAATTCGTACTATGCCTGTTTTTATTTACATGAATAATTATTTTAACAGGTTTGTGAAAAACACTTCATGCTTGAAAATATAGAGTGGGAGTCTTCGGAATTTGATGAGAAGGGTCGGATTATTACTGCGCCTTTAAAGAAACCATGATTGAATAGAACAGCTGTACCAACTATTTTTCCAGGATGTCCCAGCTACTTATCTAAAGAATCCAATGAAACAAGAGAAAGCCCTAACAATAAAAGGATGATACAAGAAGATTTAAACACGAAACAAACTGTAGAAGCCAGTCTGAAATCAAAAGAGTATTATGAATTGTCAAGAAATTTTAAATATCTAGAGGAACTCCAGGTTTGTGCAGAAAAATTTCCATGTTTATCTTTTTGGTGTAAAGTAATAAGAAATAACGTCTTAATGTATTTAGATATAAATTATGAATTTGATAAAGTAATCTTAAACTATGCGGTGTCTATTATATATAAGAACTTAAAATCATTTTTTTCTTTAAGATGGGTGTGCATTAACGATGCTTTTAAAATATTCAAGATGTAATTTATTGACAAAATTCGAATTTCACAAGAGTATAACTTGATTGATAAAAACCTTTGAAAATTAATGACATCTATTTTATGCTTTATACTATTGAATTTATTTTAAGAATGTATTAATTCCAAATCTCTGTAATATTTTGATTAAAAACAATAAAAAGTTTTTTTCCTAATTCTGACTTGTATGTTTGTTTATTATTATTATTTATTTGTGGGGAGAGATTTTTCAAGAATTTAAGTACAGAGAATGAAATACATACTTGACAATGAAACTAGATTTAAAATATTTAGTTAAAGAACTTTTAAACATACTCAGAAAATAAAAATATTTTAAGAGAGACTTGTTTCAGAGTAATCATTGACTGTTTTTGTACATGTAATTTGATACATTTAAAAATTATATATTGAATTCTTTAAGGGATTAAAAAAGAGATTCTGGATAATAGCTGAAAATGTAATAATCATTCTTAAGGGATTAATATATAAGATGTAATTTATTGACAAAATTTGAATTTTATTATAAAGGTATGAATTATTTAATAAAAAGCTTTACAGATATCAGTTTGTTTTATATTTGAATACTTTAGGTATTATTCATTTCTAAAACTATGAAGTGTTTTGATTAAAAGGAATAAAACAGTTTTTTCTAATTATGATGTATTTTATTATTATTATTATTTTACCTACTTTGGGATTAAATATAAACATGAGAAATGTGCTAGGAGATAAATATTTGACAGCAAAACTAAATTAATTTTGATTAACCAAACTTAAAAAGAGGTTTTAAACCTATTCAGTTTATAAAATATTTATGTAGAACAGATATACTAATTTTAATAGTGATCATCAACTCTTAATGTACACCAAAATATTTTTGTACATTCAAATATTACACATTGAATTGTTTAAGCGTGGTAAAATGTTTCTAGATGATATTAGATGAATATGTAATAAACACTCTTAAGGAATTAATGCATAAACTGTAATGTATTGACAAAAATTTTAATTTATCCCTAAAGGGATAAAATGTTAGATAAAAAACTGCTAATTGAAGACAAGCAGGGAAGCTACGTATCGAGTATCAAGCAGCTCGGCCCTTCGTCGTGACGTCACAGATCAGCACTCTGGCCTTCTCTCTCGACGGTACCGAACTGACCCCCCAGGTATAAAAAGACTACAATTTTGCGATTCAGGGTTTTTCGTCATTTTTTTCGCAGGTGTGTTGGCCTCGTGGAGGCTTTCGCTTTTTTACCAGAGCCAGCTTGCTAGTTCGGGAGATTCGTAAAGTCCGCTCATATAGGGAGCGGCAGAGTCTCGGATACCGAACGGGGGATAAATTGGGTTTCATTGCACCCTGAAAAGCCTCCCCATTTGTAAGAGATAAGTAAATCTCTTGTTTTTCTTTCAACTGTGATAGTCGTGAGGAAGTTTTACCGGCAGCCATCATTCGCAATTCTACATGATTTGGGAATTAACATTCCTTTGTAAATATCCGTAGTTAATCAAGAATAAAAGTAAATTTCCAATTTTATCTTTGACTGTGATTCATTATTCACGTTACCTCTCATTTGAGAATATTGAAGACGTCACACACTTAAGAAAACGGGAGAGAGATTCTAAAAGAAAAAGAAAAAATGGCACAGCTATAACAATACTAACATACAAAACTGCTTACATACAGAAGCTTTTCTTTTCTTTCTTTTTTCTTTTTTTCTTCTATATTTTGGTAGCATTGGTCTTTTAACAGACTTTCACCAGGTCTTAAGATGGTATAGCCCTCCAGGAGTGTTATGTATACCTAAAACATGTTTAACTGGAGTAAGGGGTCACAATCCTCCTCGGGCATTAAGGATATCATTTCAATCCATTTATAATTTATATTATATCGGTCTATAATTAATATAGTGGGCTGAGATTAATTTAAAATATTTTTATTAATATATATATATATTAATAAAAATATAAATAATTATATATATATGCAGGGTTCCCACGGTCCTTTAAAGTCCTTAAGAACTCCTTAATTTTAGCTTTCATTTTTAAGAGTCTTTAAAACTACTTAATTTTCGTCAAAGGTCCTTAAAAACTCCTTAATTTTTAAATTGGAATACGATCAATTTCTCCATTGATGACATCCAGTCTCATGTGATTTCCTATCAGTTTTCTTATATCACAACTATATAATCTTTCGCATACTGAAAAGGTTTAAAGTATAAAGTCAGCTGCCCTTTCCTAATAGCTAACAGTAATGCAGATTTCAATTAAAGGAAGCATGGAAGAGGGGGGGTGTAGATATTTCAGTTACTTATGGAAGTTTAATTTTCCTTGCATTGAATGTAGTACAGTCTAAAACTTTCTTCTTTAACAGGCAACACCGGGTATAATCAGCTAGTATATATATATATATATATATATATATATATATATATATATATATATATATATATATATTCTTATATAAATATATATATCAGTTATTTTTAAACCCTGAGGAAGTACTGTTTATAATGTTGTTTTTATTCACAATTTATTTTTAGTTTGATCACTCAAAAAACTTCAGATGTACATTTTTTATCAAATAGATTTATCTTATATTAATTTTTAGGCATTTTTAAAAACTATATTCTGAAATATTGTAGGGCATTTATTGAACACGCCTTGTCTGGTTCATAATCATTTAAATATGTTCCTCAGGAGATAGGGTTTATGCCATTATGTCGTGTATTTCAAGTAGGTCCTTATAAAATATAACTTTGGTCCTTAGAAAGTCCTTAATTTTTGTTCTGGAAAAAGAGTGGGAACCCTGATATATATATATATATATATATATATATATATATATATATATATATATATATAGGGGTCAAAGCCGAAAATGATTCAACGAGTATGAAATGAAATGTGTCTTCCACGCCTTTACCACTAGTCCACGTCAAATATATAATATAACAGAACTCTGTTAAGTTTTATGAATCCGTTAGCAACGAGGATGACTATGTGCCGAACTCTCATAAAATTTCAGGTAGGCGGTTGGCAACAAGGAAGTGGAGAGAGCGGTCTGCGATGAACGGAGGGATTTTTTTTTTCTTGTTAAAATGTATTTGTAAATGTGCTGTGTATAATAAATGTCTGGGTGCTGTGTAAAATGAGTTGCTTGACTTCTACGTTACGACTCGGATCACATGGATAGAATCTTTACTATATATATATATATATATATATATATATATATATATATATATATATATATATATATATATTGTAACGTTCTGAAGGTATGGTAGGCGAAGCAGTCAATGAAACAGGCTAGAAAACTATTTAATCTAGACTAAATATTTTATGCAGGTGAATAAATTATGTACAGGTTCAGTAGATTTCTAAATATTCTGGGATCTGGTGCTGAGATAACATTCACACAATTAGGATGCGTGGGTACTGGGTATAATGTGGCTAGGGCTTCTAAATCACTGGAACAGTTCGCTAATTAGTGCCGGCACGGAACGTTGACACTATCACTTCCGGGCTAACGATTAGTACAGTCGGCTTTCACACCAAGGTTCAAACGCTCAGAGTGCGTATCACGCTGGAGTTCGTGAAGGAAACTCGGGATGCAAGACGATCCAAAATGAGAGCAAGGGTCACGCTCAGCGACCTACTTCTATGCACGAAGTAAAACAAAATAGTAAGATAACGGGAATGGGATCGACTTCTTAGCAAACAGAGACGCTGGCGATCTCTAATACAAGCAAACTCCGGAAATCGGAGAACGAGTGGACTCCTCTCGAGCTCCACACAACAGCTCCAAAAGCAACTCTCAGGAAGAAGATCTAAAGAAGAAGGCCTCGTCTTGGCTCCTCCACTCTTCTTTTATAGCGGTCCCGGTTCCCTTCACGCAATTCTTCTGGAACCTTCCAGAACGAGGATGATGCAATCTTGCGGTCACTTCCCTCCTGAATCAGCTGTTTCGTTTCCAGATGTGGCCGAAAAGCCATCTTAAAGTCAGCCGACCCAAACAACTTAATTTCCTTTTTCGCCACAGCTAATGGGCGCACATGTGGCACTGTAATAATTTACAATCATTTCCCCGTGTCTTTTCACTCAATAGTCTCACAAAGTCTCAGACGCGCTGGTTCTAGCACACGGACAGTTTTCAATTAAGTCCTGGACCTAGTACACAAACGTGTATTGTTAGGCACACCCGTCTCTACCTGCCGCTAACCGTGATTGTCCGATGCGAAAGGTCACCTTCCGCTCCTCTTTCGTTAGGGTCATGTAACGGATCGTTACAATATATAAAATAAAATCATGCAAAGAAGGGTTAAACAAATAATAATAATAATAATAGTTTTCTACTATATTTTTTATAATTTTTTTCTGTCATGAGTCAACAGAAATCGGTACCTTAATATATCCTACATGTTTATCTAAGTACTACTACCGTGGATATGCAGCTGCTCTCTTTTTTACTGCCACGACATTACTGCCACTTCATAAAATGCTATACTCCCCCCCCCCATTTTTTAAATTTATGTCTGTTAAATGTTTTTATTTGCTTTTGAAAAACACTATACGAAAATTACTCCTAAATAAATTAAAATTAAATACATTTTTTCGATACTTAAAAAAAAGGGGGAAAGATAGCACCCTAGAGAATTTGTTATTCTGTCGCGGAGTATAACTTTTTTAAAGAATTCTTAAAATACAAGCCGGCCAGAGGGCGTTTTATTTTTCTCAGAGGTTAACATTAAGCGAGAAGAATCGAATATGACAGGTATATACCCACCTTAAGAATCTTGATGTAAAGTATACAATCCTGGACCCACAATTTTTTATGTACTTAAACGCTTTGTAAATAATATATTCATAACATTTTTTAATGTGCTGTATTAATTTTCTTTTAATAACATCGATATAGAAGCAAATTAAGATAAACACGTAGAGAAAATCATTTAATTTGCAAGCGTATTAATCAGCAAGTGTAAAAATAATCAAATATAATTTAGAAAGAAAAATAACTGAAAATGAGTAAAATTTTGTATTCTTGTTGAATTAAAATTGTAATGTAAATCTCTACGTTTAGTATTAATTACATCTACAGAAATTTGTTGATGCTCGTTTTAGTTAGGTTTTTTTATGCGTTTCATTCCTCCCAAATTTGTTATGTAGAGACTATAAATACTTTTAAGCATTATCATATTCATTCCGATATTTATTATTAAACCAAATTTGTTTGCAACCTCAATTAGTCTCATAGTTATACTAAAATATACTAATAAATATATATTTGCTTTTTTTCAAACAAATACGTTCCTTTTACCAACTGATAAAAATATAACTTAATCAAGAAAGCAAAATATTAGATTGTATCGGTATTAAAAATATACTGCCATTTTAATAAATTATGATTAACAAGTCCAAAATAACTAAAATTCTGTATACAGTATCAAGTTATATTATTAAAATTTTGTTTTCAAAGCGGGGACACTTACTTTTATTAGGATTGGCCTTTACAATGCCGCAAATTTTGTTGATTATTTTATTATGGATTTGGTTTGGGGCGCTACGGTCTACTGTTTTGCTCACGAGGGATAATGAGACCGGGACCTACTGCTTAAGGCCGATTCCGAACGGCTACAAACATCCATGCCCGCATTGCGATTTGAACCCGCAAACTCCGGTTCCGAAGAGCAGCACCCTACCATTCGACCGTCGTTCCGCCATTGTATTATGGAAGCGCCATATAAGTGGTCAACATTAATCTCTATGAAGGAACAGCCCACAAATACATCCAACCAGGGCCGTAACTAGGGCGTCGCAAAGGGGGCATTTGCCACGGGCGCATCAGTGTTAGGGCGTGCACCGTGAGGAAAATAGGATCCGAAAGAGAACAATTCGCCCCGAGAAAGAAGAAAAATTTGAAAAAAAATTTTTAATTATAAAATCCAATGATTCAAAAAATTACTTTTTTTTATGAATTTTCTTATTTTTAAAAATATTTCTAGAGACTAAACTTGTTATAGATTCTTGCAAAATATTTACCAAACACCCATAATATGCTTTAATATAAATGTGGGTATTCGTTTTAAATTTTGAATTTATTAAAATTATTAAAAATAAATTTAAATTTAGAAATTCACCAATTTTTTATGAAAACTCCACGTCTAAATAATAAATATTCCCCTCAAATAAACTAATCAATTTACCAGTAAAATAATATCCCCAAAATGTTCAAAAATATCTTTAAGTAATTATAAGGCAAAAATAGAAGAAAAAATTAAAAATTAATATATTAGTAACATTTTAAGAATTAGCAAAATATTTTGAGTTCATTTTGAATATATGATATAAAAAACATGTTTTTTATATTTTTTTTCACCATATTTGGTGATAGGCACGCAGACTAGTTTTTTGCCACGGGCGCTAAAGGACCTAGTTAGTGGCCCTGCATCAAAGCTTTACTCGAAAATCGAACCCAAACCCAATATGAAGTTTTACTTTAGCCAGACTTGCCAAGTGCTACGAATAAAATCGTAGTTTCTACGAATTTAGCAAATAATTACGATCCTACGAAAATCGGTCAAAAAAAATACGATTTCGTCAAAAAAAATATATAGAGGAATAAAAAATTACATCGCATCCTAAAAATCAAAATGAATGAATATATTTTCGCAAGGTATATGAGGAAACCCGTAAAAAACTTTTCCGATCAATTTTCAAGTAACTACGGTGCGATACCATACTCTCTCAAAGGTAGAAATTTTTGGATTAAATATTAGATTTTTTGTCTGAGAATATTGGTTATTATGTTATAGTAATTTCTGTGTTCTTCCCTCAGTATATTTCTGACATTTTTTAAAAATTATTATTTCTTACTATAAAAATGTTAAGGTGTGAAATCACATTTAAATACAGCTAAAATAAATCTAAAAATACTTCATCTCACTTTTTATGGGGGATTTTCAAAAGCAATAAAAAATTTATTGCTTTTGATTTATTGCGATGGGAGGGACTGCCTTATTACTATTTTTGCCCCAGACGGCAAAATTGCTAGAGCCTGTCCTGACGATTCATATGCTGTCTCGATATACTGGAGGTGCAAATCGAAACATAAAAACTAAAATTTACACAGAAATAGATGTTTTTAAAATAGAACATAACCGTTTATGAAAACAAAAATTGATATAAAGGTTTTAGAGATGAACCACCCTGATTAAAATATTAAACTGGCTCGACAGGCCGTTGTGGGCCCTGGCCTTCTTTAAAAGATCCAACCAGGATGTTCTCCACTTAGTCGTGGACCTACAGTTTTTGATAAAATCGGAGTCCAAACAGTCGACTCATTTCTTTTTCGGACCACCCTTTTGTCGTTGTAACCTTAAATAATTATATTAACCACATTAATTGTAATAAAAACAAATGTAATGTTATTTACAGGAAAGAAGTTTAAATATTTACTAGAAGAGTTGGCTTGGTTTGGTTTGGTCTGAAGTACTACGGTCTACAGTTTTGCTACATAAGAGCTAATACAACTACGAGGGAGTAAATAAATAAGGTTTTTGAAGTTAGGTAGTAGGGCGGCCCGATGCCTCTCTCTGTTTTCCAAATGACTTAAATTGTTATGAGATATCTCGACAACTTCTTTTGGGAGAACACTTATAGTAGTATTCTCCCATTATTAAGTTCTCTTTTCCTAATATATCACCATTATATAAATATCAGGACTCTTTAACAATGTGAAAACATTAGTAGTTTTGTTTATCATTGTCAGTAATCTTTTTGCTTTTTGATATCTCATATTTAAAACAAAAATAATGTAGTTCTGAAAAGTCTGAAATGTCTATTTTTCTTTTTTATTTTGACATCTGTTGAATTTTTAGTCACAAAAATAGATTTTTCAATATATCATGTGCTGTGGCTTTCTATTCTGTATTAACATTTAACCGTAATTTTATAAAAGTATACGTTTATTGGCCTGAGAGCAAAAATTTGGATAATGTTTAATATTTGAGAATCAAAAACATTTTATAACATGTTTTTTTTTAAACCAAACTTTCCAGTAAATTTTGACATCTGTTGAATTTTTAGTAACAACACATATTCAAACTTGTAGCAATTTGGCAACAAGATCATGCATTTTTGTTTCGTCACATGATCTTGTGGATTTAAAGTGACTAACCGTGTCCACGTCTTCTGTGCCTTTAATGATTTCTATTGCCGGGAGGCGTGTTCTACTATTTACCGGGAATCTAATTTCAGAGTGTTCAAATTACAGTCGATATTATTCAAAGGTATTTGCCGAGAATTGTTTTGTATTATGAATAATTCAGGGTGCTGTGATTTCTTTCTAAAGAATAAATGCTTTTGATTAAAAAAAGTCAGTACACGTGTTTCGGTTGATTTACCGAAAAAACATGTACGTAAATACACAGGTGTAACAGATAAATATAAATAACCCGCTACGTTAGAAAGACCATTTAAAATAAAAAATAAAAACTTATGTTGTTTTATTATGTAGAACAAATTTAAAATTTTGAGTGTTTTATATTTATTTCTACGGTAATTGGAGAACAAGTTACAGCTAATTATATGAATCAAAAGGAAACTACACACACAAAAATAAAAATACTTAATTAAATCGGTGTTTAGAGGCACACTTATACACAAAAAAAGTGTTTCTTGTTTGTGCTAAAAATATAAAAGTATATTTATAGCAACATGTGGTAATATATACTTGCATAATTTAGTGTTTTTGTTCGTTTCGCAGCGATTCGTATTTTCAGTTAATCAAACGCTGTTTTTAATTTTTTCGTAATTCGTTATTTAAAATAATTATATTTAACTATTATTTTACATTATGCTTATACTTAATTACTCTTAATTTAAAACTATAGATTATCTTGTTTCACTGTTGCTTGAACTACTTAAGAAAAATCTATAGGCTTTCTCTGACAATTAAAGCAACTGCCTCATGGCATTTATGTAATTGTCTTAAAAAAACGTACGTTTTCCAAATTTAATATAAAATCAAAATGCATGAATCTTGTTATAGTGTCATAGGGAGTGAGTAAGAAGCTTAAAATAGGATTTTATAAATTTAATGCTATAGTATTGGAGTAAGTGCTGTAAAGATGAACTTTTCCAAATCTGTTCTAAAGCTTTACCTTAATTATGTTTTTCTTCTTACACTTCATATTTTGTATTGAATGTACCTTTAATCTGTGTTCATAATAATTTCTTTTAGTTATAAAGTATCACAGAATAAATATTTAATGTTGAGTGATTTAAATATTGCCCAAAGTTTTTTTAATACTTATGAAATTGCTATTGTTTTTTTCAGATGCAGGGCCTTGTTCTTGGGGTTTATACAGAATCATCTGACAATTGCAATAAAATAAGTTCTTATTCAAATAGTTTTAAGGAGCTAGATAAAAAATATAATGGCCAATTGTTGGAAATTTTAAATAAGTAAGATTTCTTTTTGTTTTTTGTGTAAAAAAAAAAAGTTAATATTTGTGATATATTAAAAAAAGCAAAAAACAATTTATATTAAATGGCTCTACATTTTTAGAAAAGAGTAATTCTGTTTGTGCTGAAGCAGTGTTTTGGCTGAACCTGAATCACAGGGATCTACTGAGAAAAATTTGGGTGCTGCAGAAAAAAAAATATATCCTTTTAATCTGCAAGAGGAAAACTTATATTTATTAAAGCAAAAGAAATGATAAATATTATACATTTGCAAAACAGCAAGGATTATTTCTTTGTAATTATATATATATATATATATACACATACATTTATATATATATATACACATACATATATATATATATATATATATATATATATGCACATACATTTATATATATATATATATATATATATATATATATATATATATATATATATATATATATATTTATATATATATATATATATATATATATATATATACACATACATTTATATATATATATACACATACATACATACAAATTACATGTTTCTTTTTTTCTTTCCAAAATTTTTTGAGTGTATTAGAAAGAAACCCAATGGCAAGTCTATTTTTAGGAATAGTTTTGATTCTCTTCATACAAGAGAACTTCTTCCCAGAAATTTTAACTAAATGCTAGAGCGCTGCTTTTAAGTACTGGAATGCATTTGTTCTAAGTCCACTGCTGGCATGGATGTTCATAGCTGTTCAGAATCAGCTTTCAGCAGTTTGTCCTGGTCTTATTAACCCTCATAAGCAAAACAGTAGATTATAGCACTCCACACCAAACAAGAAGTTTTGCAAAAATTCTCTCTTTTTCCTTCTTCCTTTCCCCCCCTCCCAGGATATCCAAAATTACTCAAAATTGTATCCTTCTGATACTATAAAATTTTTATTATTTTCTCTCTAAAGGTTTTTCACATCTCTGGTAACTGGAATTTTGATCAAGTGTAACATGTTTCGGATCTGCAGAACCCAAAATTTTGCAGAAGTTATGTCCCGTCATTACAAATTTGCATAGTAAACTTGCTGTAGCACATAAATGCAAATCCTGTGCTGAATCATTTTATTTTACTTTATCATCAAAAGAAAACAAGATAAAGCAGCTTTTATTATTGATGTAATATTCTTTAAAATATTTTACCTTAGCATTTGCATATTGTATGAATAAAATTTAAGTCATTATTTCATATGAAAACTTATATAGAAAAATAGTTTTATATATACTCCTTGAATAGTCAATATTCATGTTAAAATATTTCTCATATTTTTAACGTAGTTAAGATTTTTTAAGTTATATTTTACTCATACATTTGTTTTCTAGGACTGGACCTTTTTACAAGCCTGCAAAACACAAATTACTGTGGTTGTCTATGGTGAATATTTTGTTTTTTTAATTTTTAATTACTTAGTCAAATTATTTTTAATGCTGAAAATGTAGATTATTATAAAGGTCTGTATATAATTATAAGTACATTAATTTGATGCATAAAACATTAATTTTATAATATTTATTGAATTTTTTTGTCTAGTAATGTTAGAAAAATAAAAATATCACACATTTTTAACTTTGTGTCTTAAATAAAATATTTATCTCATATCACAACTATTTTTAAAAAATTAATTGTTATGACTACTGAATTTTTTTTTAAATTTTGTTTTACCAGAACTAAAAATCAAAAAATTGTTTTTGAATTTATATGTTTTATGTCAAATAAAAATTTATTTTAGTTGAATATTAAAATTATGTTCTCATAAATTAAACAATTATTTATATTTTGTAGCTAAATTCTGTATCCAGTGAATCTCGTTTTGACTGCCTCTCTATTGTTGATTTGGGCTGTAAAACTGCAGAAGATAAGGCCACTGAAGGAGTAAACCAGAAAGCTGAAAATATTCGATGTGCAATTGCAGGTAGGTTTATATGTACCATGCAACTAAATTTTGTTTTTATAACTCTTTTTTAAAATTCAATCATAAATATTGTCTTTTATAATAAATATTTGCTAAGGGATTAAAATGTCTTTTGTTTGTATACATATACTAGGTGAAAAGATGGTAAAAAGACTAAATTATATCAGTTCAATAGATAAGAAAATATTATATATTTATTAAAATATATTAATGAAATGATTACATCATTATTCTGTGTCAATAAAATAATCTTTATGTACTTTCATCCAGAAATTAAATTTAATTATCATGTATTTGTACGAATTTTAAAAATAGGAATAAAAAAATTAACTGGGCTAATGGGAGGGGAAGGAGTTATGACATTTGTGTTATTAGCACCATGTTGTATTCAACTGTGTCAATGAGCTACGAAAAAAAAGGGATAAAATTCTGTAGGGTATTCGATAAAATTCTAATACCTTCCTAGAGACAGGGAGATGTAAGGTCTTCAAATTTGTTTTAACCTTTAAATTCTCCTGAAAAATCTATACAAAACAGGTGTGGATAGTTAGAAAAAAAATTACTAAATAAGTACTAAAATATTGTCAACTTATCGGCTCAAGAAATAGTATGTAAAGTGTTAATGATAATGAATTTGTCAATGAGATCATTTGTGTGGTTTTGCCAAAATATAAAAAGCTTACTTATGGAATTAGACATTGTTACTAGAAACAAAAAATTATAAATTTTTCATGAAATAAATAAAATAAGGCAATAAAACTTATTCAAAATTTGAAAATAGAGCTTTATAAAGTTTTGCATAATGTCAGAAAGAACTCTTGTGTTCAATTTCATGCTTCTGAGTTGTACCTTTTTACATGCATTTATAAACAGCGTTATGTTTGCATACTTCACAAACCTAAGCATTTTATGTAATAGATATATACTTTTTTTTTTTCTAAGAGGAGTTAAGAAAATATTTTGCTTTTAAAAAGATAACTGAATATTTAGACACTTGTACTTCTATTTTCTAACTTATTGTTCACTGTATGTACAGGCTGATTGAGAAGTAAATGACAAATAAAAAATATTTTTAATTTTCTTAAATGTGTAGCAATATTTTAATTTCTAACTATTTTATAGATGGTGTTAAAGCTCTTCGTTCTTGTTCAAATTTTGAAGACATTTACTTGGATCCTTGTGAAAATCCACAATGTAAGTTTATAGTTGTCATACTATATTCATTATATTAAGTTATTAACAATGCTGAGTACTTTTCAAAAATTGTAATTTATACTGCATGCAACTTTTGAAATTAAAATCAGTCTACTTAATATCTGCTTGCAATTTTTTAATATTCTATGTCTTTTTAGTATAATACACTTAATAATTCTCTGAAGATTATCATAGTTTAATTTATAAAATTTTAGTTTAAATTTATAAAGTTTTAATTTTTTCATTTAGTGTAAATGCGGACTAGCAAACTTGTCTTCCAACTTGTTACTAAGAATGTACCTTTTTTCTTTTTATGAAGATAAAAATTGGTCTTAATCATAAATTATTTTTTTTTAAATTTCTTTTGATTAGGTGTTGCAGAAGCAGCAAATTTGATTGTTCACACATACGATCAGTTGAAACAAAAGCCATCAAAACCTAAGAGCCGGTTACATTTATATAAATATGAAAAGTAAGCATTCAATTTATTTAAATTAACTCTTATATAAACTCTTTAAACAATAGAAAGATTTTAATTCTTAGACTGAATTCTGTTGTTTCAATAAATGGCAATAAAATGAAGAAAATTCAATCCCCTTTTTTACATAAAAAAAGTTAAATATAGTATATTTGAAACAATCATACTTAAAAACAGCGAATTGTATATTTAGATATATTTTTATGCTGATCTGTAAATCTAAATTGAATAAGCAGTTGTCTACAAGCTGCTAAGTGTAAACATCTGATATTGAAAAGAGGAAGAAAAAGTACCAGTTTTTAAATGACATTGACTTGTAATTTCATTTTTATAACAGATTTTTCAATTTGCTAATTTTCCATTCCTTTTATGAAAATAATAGCATCGTCTTTATTTATACATGTGCAACATATTTATTTTCAGTTTTTACAGCTGAATGTAAATTTTAGTACCAAGTCATATAACAGAAACTAAAAAATCTTGACTTCTGTCCCTCTAGTGTTCATTTTCAAGCATTTTAAAAATACTGTTTATGGAGTTTTTATTTTTTTTTCTCTTCAGCATAGAGCCTAATATAGTTGCTGAATTTAATAAAGGAGTTGTTCTTGCTGAAAGCCAAAATTTTGCCCGTTTGCTGATGGAAACGCCTGCAAATCATATGACTCCATCAATATTTGCTTCCACTGTTTCAGAAAAATTTAAGGACACTCCAGTAAAAGTTATTGTCAGGTAAAATTTCTTATTAACAAACTCATATATTTAGAGTATATAATTTTTATTTGTATTCTTTATCAAAATAATGTCAAAAAAATAAATGCAATCATGAATTTATAACAGTTTTATAAAATTTGTTTTTCTGTGATATCTTGAATGGCTTTCTGTAAAATTTCAAATTAACATTATTATTAACTATATTAATAACAATATCAAGCTACTAAATTAGTTGTTAGATTAGTGCATGTGAGTTCCTTGCAACCTGGATAGTAAATGGTCAAAATCTTACTTCATAAATAAAATGTAGCAAACTTAATTTTGAAAAGATTTCCTTGTGCAAGAAATAAGGCAAAAGTCTAAAATATTAATAAATCTATAAACTTTTATTCAAACTAATGGAACAGTCGTACTTAGTGAAATTCAACCTTTTCTTTTACAATAAAACAATGTTTTTTTGTAGCTGGCATTTAAGTAAATCTTAAACTCTCTTTCCCCCTACTCCCCCCCCCCCAAAAAAAAGTTACTGTGCAAACAATGAAAGGGTCAGGATCAAATTGCCATGGACCAGTCATGATGCTCTTAACATATTGAAGTATCACATTTTATACAGTATGTTAATTATATTAGTATTTCTTAATGGTAGAAAAACTTTCTTCTAGGATCTTCCTGTTGCTCATTCGTTGATGACTTTTCATTACCTAACACTGTACAAACCATGTTTTTCTTTTCAGTACTAATTTTAGACAGTTATTCTCTGTTCTTGGCTTTTTATGTTGTTAGATCAAAGTGCAGGCTCACTACATAGAATTAAAGCGTTGTATTACCTTAATTTTACTCATAAAAATTATGATAGATGGCATATGATTTGATTGTGGAAATATTCATAATATTTTTAAAAAAAACAATGGGCCACTTAAGTCTTTCTTGAACAGTTCATATTTTGCACAAATTAAGCAAATTATACTTGCCAAAATATTTTTGAAGCAGTATCAATACATAAATTTTACTCACTATTTGAAAAAAAAAAAAAACTGATGTGGACACATGACTTCCTCATATGCCTTTTATTTTAAACATTTTATATTTTGATTATACTATGCATCATTAGAATTATCTGCAACTTCCCATAAAGATTCAATTGGCTTTGTTTCTTGAGGTTACAGAATTAGAGTTCATACTGCCATTTAATGAGTTTCAGTGTTAATGTCTGTTGAGATTTTTTTGTTATATAGACAGTTCATTATAAACCAAAATATTTTGCAATCGCTTATTTTTATTTTTTCTGTACCAGAAAGTAATAAAACAGTAAAAATGAAAAGTTCTCTGGCAATAATAGGTTTATTCTTAAATGTATTTAAAAAGCTTTGTATCAACTACATGTAAATACATTGGTATATTTCTGTTGTATTGCTGCTGAGTTCAATAACTGCCTCTGGTAGAACCAGCAGCCTTAATATCTGTTATATTGAAATATTTTTTATTTTATAGAAGGCCTGTTACAATCATAAATGTAGGTTTATAATTATCTATTACATCATTCCAAAAATAAAAATTTCAAAATTCTATGACATTGTTTTTGAGTTAAGAAAAATAAATTCTGACGTCATTTAGAAACTATTAAAAATGGGTATTGCTGTTGAAAATCAAAACTCTTCGTAATTTCAATATTTCCTTTACTTAATACAAGGTGTCTGTTTAGGCAAAGTTTGGGTCTGTTAAAAGATAATTCACAAAATATTGGAAAAATGGGCCCATCACAAAATTCTTCCTGTGAAAAACTGATTTTCACAAATGTCTAGTCTTAAGTTAACCTTTTTTAAAGTGAATGAACCCTCCCTGAAATGAAAATAAATCTAAGGGGAGCATAATAGTTTAATGAAATTTGTCATGTTTGTTTATTAAATCTTTGTATTGTTTATATATACATAAATATACATAGTTTTTGTTTTAATAAGACCTTTTCTAAAATCAAACTTCAACTTAGTACTAATATCAGATTTGTAAATTTGTATGTTTTCTCAAAAACACAATTCTATTTTTACAAATTCATGAAACAGTATCCTTTCTGAGTGAACCAAATTTAATGCTAATTAGCTTCTTTAAATAAGTAGGTTTTTCACAATTACACAAAAACAGGAACCTGTCTGAACAGTATGAATGTCTTTAGTAACTCGTACACAGATGTAGAAGGCATAGACAAGGCCTGATCAATAATACATGGGCATGTAAAAAATGTCTTGGGCTACCTGAAGAATATGGGGCTCCCAAATTTAATTATTATTTTTTTTTATATTGAAAATGCAATATTAATATTTTTAATAAGAAATTACTTTAAACTTTGTTACATAATAAAGCATTTACTTGTATTATTAAATTTAGATTTTCTGTAATTAGAAAAATTGTTTTAATCAAACTATGAATGTGTTCCAGGTATTTTTTGTGACTGGGTTTTAAGATAAAAGATCAAATAGTATATGCTAAAAAAATGTAATAGAATGGTGATAACTGTTAAAAAAACAGTGCGAAGAAAAATAACTAAAATTAAGATAATTTGGTATAAGAATATAGTCAATGTTTTTGCACCCATAATTAGTTTGAAGGAGTATGCATTTTTGACAAAAGACAATCTAGGATTCAGGTCCTGAGCATTGCTAAAAGAGAAAGTTGTTTAATCTAAAAGTAAGAATATTGGGGGGGGGACAAGAAATTGAGTTAAAAAATATGTAGTGTTCCCATTTAAGAGTTAAATATAATTTCAGGGTAGAAATATTATATATCTGCCAAAAAATTTTAAAGCTTATGCTAAAGTGAAAGGGATTTGTGGAATAGATGTAGCAGAAGTCCTTAGCAATCCAAAAATTGCCAAAAGAATATATAAAAATAAATTACCACACAGAAATAAAGGTAAAAAATTGGAGTTTTGAAAAACACAAATTGAAAAATAAATTTAAAATGATTCTTACCTTTGAAGTAATCTAGCTAAAATAGCTTTAAGACACCAGTATTTTAAAAATTTGACAAGAGAACTTATACTTCATCTATACCAGATGGCTACTATCTCTCACACAAACACACAAAAATTAAAAAAATAATCGTAAGTTGAGTACAAACCATAAATTGCTATTTATAAAACTTTTTAAATTAGGATTTTTACATTTATCAATTTTTTTTAACCTGCTTGGCAACCTTTTTTTGCTACTTAGTAATAAGTTTGAACGTTTCAGAAATTTTCTTTTTCATTTCAATTTATATACAGGTTTTGAATTTTAGGTAATTTTTCAAGAAAAAACATTCTTAGTTTATATTTATATTCAGAAGACAGTAATTCAAAATTTGGAATTCTGCAAATTTACTCAAACATCTTGGCAATCTTCATATATCCCACTAAAAATATTAATAGAAATTTTGAGATTATGGTTACCATGTTATGTATGTATGTATGCTAATAACTAAAGTAGTCCAAAGTTTACTTCTGTATTTAACAGAATGCAACAGAATTATTTTAGTTTACATATGCTGTATTTACATGCATGCATTCTTGTTGCTCACATTTTTTCATGAATATTTTCATCATGCAACTTTTGTTTATTTTGACTTCTTTTAGGGATAGAGATTGGATTGAATCAATGAAAATGGGATCATTCTTAAGTGTGAGCAGAGGTTCAGAGGAGCCTCCTAAATTTGTTGAGCTTCATTATGATGGACTTCCTGGTTCTGATGAAACTGTTGCATTTGTTGGAAAGGGAATTACTTTTGATGCGTAAGTATTAACTATCTGTTAATCATAAAGATAGCTCCTGCCAACATGTCTGTGCTAGGATCTTACCATAGAAATACTTGGTCTGACCTGCTCTGTTCTTGGCAGGGGAAGTCAAAAGAAAGGCATCCACTTTGGCTTACTGAATAGTTTGATGGCATGAAGGGGATGTTTTTGATGCCTCTTGGCAGGAGCTATTTTTGTGCTAGACAGACAGTACCAGTTTTTGATGAAATTTAATGAAAAGATTTGCTCAGGATTTCTACAGATTTTTTCTATATAAAAGGGATATGAATTATTTTATATATAAATTTGTTGAGCTAAATTTTTAATGTAATTCATAAAATTCTAATTTCGTTTCCTTTTAAATCAGTACTTAACTGAGTCTACTTTATCAGGCATAGACTTAATGTATTATTGTACTTGTTTTCAAGTGTTGAAATATTGTTTTTTAATGGGGCTATAAAAAAATCTGGAAAGATTAGTCTAAACACTTTTTAAATTTAATATTGTATATTGTTTTACTAGGTATTTTTAATGTTCCTAAAGGAGGAAGGATGATTGTAACTATAAATTTGTCCAGAATTCTGGATCTTTTAAAACTTTCTGAAATCTGGATTTGTGAGCAAACTTTTGGTGAGAAAGCTAAGCTTAGTATGATTATTTTATGTTGAGAAACCAGTGCATGCCACCTTTTAGGCTTTTTTCATAGTTTCTCAGAAATAGGAGCAAGTTTTTAAAATGTATGCTTATTGTTGCACATTGGTTGCTATGTGGGTAAAGGGTGAGACATCTGGTTATTTTAATAGTGTTGTGAGGGTCATACGTGACCAGCAAAGTAGACTGATATTTGAGAGTTTTTGTTAATCTGTTAATCACTCTGTGTTTAATTATATAAAGTGACAGATGCGACCCTTCTGCTTATTGATGCAATTTTGCCTTCAATATGGCGATCAATGGGTTAAATTATTTGATGGAATTTTGAAAAGTATTTTGATATTTTTTAACTGTATACATTTCATATAAAATTTTCAGTGAAATTTATGATGCATGCTTTCAAAATGAAGAAATATTTTAAGCCCCCTAAAACGTTTTGCGTTTTGTGAAAAATCAGTTTCCTCAACAGGAATAATGTGATCTTTGGCTTTCATGCATTCATTTGATCTCTTACTGACCAACTTACATGGTATGGAAACATTTTAGACATTCATAAATAGATATATATATTTAATACAGTTATCACATGAGGGCTTAGCTTGTATGCTGCTGTTTTTTTTTTTTTTTTTTTTTTTTTTTTTATCGTTTTGTTTTTTTTTTTGTTTTTTTTTTGTTTCTTTTTTTTTTTTTTTTTTTTTTTCTTTTTTTTTTTGTTTTTTTTTGTATCTTTGTTTTTTTTTTTTTTTTTTTTGTTTTTTTTTTTTTTTTTTTGAATCAATTGTCTGTGGTTTCAAACTACATTGATAGTAAGGTTTTCATAGTGGTTTGGAAATATTTTTAGATGATAGGCTCCAATTGTATTGGACCTTATGTAGTAAAAGAGTAAATAGTACTACTTTAAGCCATACCATACATAAATTGACAAATATACAAACACATACATACACATGCATACATATGCAAAAGTTGACTTACATACATATGCATTTATATACACAATTTCTTTAATAAAAGTTATGTAGTGTTCAATATTAATATAGAAATTTCTCTCATTAACAAAAACAAAGTTAGGTAAAGCAAAACTAATACCACTGTGACCATTCAACCTGTTCGAAAGTTAAAACAGTTTTGGTTTGAACACTTAATTCAATATTGATGACTGCTGATATGAGTAACTTGACCTTTATAAAATAAAACCATAAGTAGTACTACTTCAAGTCAAACTGTACATAAATTGATGAATGTATACATGTAAAAATATACACATATACATACACAATTTCTTTAAAAAAGTTGTAATAAAAATATAAATTTGTGAACAAATAAAAGCTTGTGGCTATGTATTCACGTAAGTATACACATATATGCATACATATTATACACACAGATATACATATTATGCACACATAAGTATACTTATGCTCAGAATCTCTTTGACAAAAGTTATAATAAAAATGAAATAAAATTGGGAACATTGGGAATTTTATTAAAAGTGAGACCAGACCAAGCAAAAGTAGCGCCCAACCACTGGGATTATTTTGCATGTTCCAAAGTTACAATGATTAATTTTGGTTAGAACACTTATCTCTAAATTGATGATGACTGATGTATGAGTAACTTGACAGGAACCTAATGCAAAAAAATTATTAATTTATGTACATTTACAGACATATATACAGAATTTCTTCATTAAAGGTTGTAAAGATAAATTTAGAACCCCCCCCTTTTTTTTTTTAAAGAGACAAAGCAAAAATTGTTCTGAACCACAGTATTCTGCCTGCTCAAAAGTTACAATGATTAATTTTGGTTAGAACACTTATCTCCAAATTGATGACAACTGATGTATGAGTAACTTGACAGGAATCTTATGTAACAGAAACAGACAGTATTGCTCCAAGCCATTTCATAACATAAATTGATAAATATATATAAGAACACACATATGCATGCACACCTGTGTATTCTAACCGACAGACATAAACACATAATTTCTTCAATAAAGGTTGTAAAGACAAGATTAATTTAGAAACATACTGTTTAAAAATCAAAAAGCTGAGACAAAGCAAAAGTAATCCACTGTAGCACTCCCACCTTCTCAAGAATTAAAATGATTAATTTTAGTTAAATCACTTATCTCCAAATTGATGACTACTAATGTATGAATAACTTAATAAGAACCTCATGCAGCAAAAAACATTTAAAAAACATCACATTCTGTTAAAAGCCATTCCACAACTTAAATTGACAAATATATACATGCCCCACACCTATAATATACATGTAACCCTTGTTTATACTTGCATAAAGACATATACACAGAATTTTTTTTTAACGGTTGTAAAGAAATGAAATCAATTTAGGAACACCTTTAAAAATAAAGAGATGAAGCAAAAGTAACCCCAAATCACTCTGACAATTCCAGCTGCCCAAAAGTTACAATGATTAATTTTGGTTAGAACACTTATCTCCAAATTGATGACTACTAATGTATGAGTAACTTAATTGGAACTTCATGCAGCAAAATACATTAAAAAAACATGACATTCTGTTAAAAGCCACGCCATAACTTAAATTGACAAATATATACATGTCCCACACGTATAATATACATAGCAACCCTGTTTATACTTGCATAAAGACATATACAGAAAATTTTTTTAAAGGTTGTAAAGAAATGAAATCAATTTAGGAACACCTGCTTTAAAAATAAAGAGATGAAGCAAAAGTAACCCCAAATTACTGTGACAATTTCAGCTGCCCAAAAGTTACAATGATTAATTTTGGTTAGAACACTTATCTCCAAACTGATGACTTCTAATGTATGAGTAACTTGGCAGGAACCTCATTTAATAAAAACATTCAGAATAGAATAGAAGGTTTGCTGAACTATGAACTTTGACCTAGGATTGGGTGTTGATTGATTTGCATAAGTATAACATTGCAATAACACATTCCCATGACGTGTTCTGGAACATTTTAAAAACTAACTTTTGACACAAGATGGCATTGTATGCTCATATGGTTTTAGATACATGTATATTTGACCTTCTACTCAATATGAGAGTAGCATGATTCCCAAACACTTGGTTTTTGATTATATAAACATCAAGTGAAAGGAATGTTTCCGAATAGCAGGGTTTATGACTGCTCTTTAAATTCACATGTGGTGTTTGTTTATAGTAAGCAGGGGAGTTTTATTTTTGCTACAGCTTTGTGTATTTTGGTTTGCAGTCCAGTTTTTAGTGGAGAATTAGATCTGATATACTAGATTTTTTTCTCTTTTTAGTGTTAGAATGTCAAGCGTTGAAAGGGTCTCACTGAACTTGAATAACAGAAAAGATGCAAAACATTTCATATATTGATTCTGAAATAGATTCAGTTCGTAATAATAGTGATACTAATATATTCTGATTGTTCTGTTCATAATGGATCTAGTGAATCTAATGATGATAATGATGCTTCATTTGTTCACATTCCCTGAAAAATCCTCCAAAACGGCAAATGAGTTATTACGAGTGCAAGGTCTGTCATGTAGAACTGTGTAAAGATCCTTGTTTTCACATTTTTCATACAAAAAAGAATTTTAGTTAATATCGTAATCAGTTTTGTAATGTTAAGTCATTAAATAGTAAGTATGAAAAAAATGTAAAATATATATTTAAGAAATAACTTAAGTAAATAAAGTATCTATAAAAATATATTATAAAGCATATGCTGTTTAAATACTTTACACAACATTATTAAACCATGTGTTGATACATCGTTAATTTCATAAATTAGGCTTAATAGCAAAAAACCCTCTGGCCCAGTATACTCACTTGCAATAGAGACTGCCAGCCTCAGAGAAAAGTGTGCGTTTGCTCTTCCTGTCACAAAAGGGTTAAAGATGAGCAAATCAAAGAATTAAATATCTTTTTTCACACTTACGATAGATGGAAACAGCATCTGATATTTTGGCAATTTTAGCCTAATGCTATTTGTTTGAAAAAGTAAAAGAAGTATTATTTAGACATTTGTTATTGATAAAATTATCAATTTCCGATTCAGAAATTATCCATGGAGCCATTACAGTTCTTTTTATAGTAAACAGTTTGTTCCAGAAACACTTAAGTATTCCCAGGGTAGTAGTTTAATCTAGTGCTTATTGTACCAGAAAATAGTTATCATAAATAAAATGGATCTGATAGGATTTGAAAATCTTAATCGAGAAAGATTAATTTTTTTCAACACATAGGAGTCAGATTCATCAAAAGAAGTAAGATCTGAATTATTTGAAGTTTGAGCTGCCCTGGCAGTAGGGTAGTGGAGTTCACAAGTTCGAATCCTGCTACTTTTGTGGGTGTTTCTAGCCATTCAGAATCTGCTTAAGTAATAGGTCCTGTTCTCATTAGCCCTTGTGTAGCAAAACTGCAGATTTTAGTGCTCCAAATCAAAACAAGTTTGGCGAGTTTGTAAGTTTGGTTGTTAAAGCAGAAATTTCACTTCTAGAAATTTACTACCAAAACGTTAAATCTAATATTGCTACCATGATGTCATTATTTTTTTATATGTAATTAATTTTTTCTAGTTCAGGGTTTTTGATAAGAATGATATAAGTTTCAGGCATTTTTTTCTATTTATAGGCATAATAACTCATGATATATGTACAAGTATAGACACCCATGCAATTTCTTTAATAAAGGCAAGATTAATTTAGGAACACCTTATTTAAAAATTGAAAAAGCAAAAGTAACCCCAAACCAGTGCAGCAATTACACTTGCTTAAAAGTTATAATGAATAATTTTGGTTAGATCACTTTCTCCAAATTGATGACTAATGGTTGAATAACTTGGCAAGAACCTCATGTAATTAAAACATACCATACTGCTCCAAGCCATGCCATACGGGATTGATATATACCTATATACAGGCATATATATACATTTTTATTTACAGGAGCATAATATACATACACATAATTTCTTTTATAACGGTTGTGTAATATTCACAAATTATTTAAATATATATATAATTAAGATAAAGCGAAACTAACCCCAAACCACTGACTGTTCCACCAGTTCTAAAATTTCAGTGATTAATTTTGGTCAGAGTCCTTGTGTCCATATTGATGGCTACTTACTTGAGCAGGTGGACAGAAACATGTAATTAGAAACAGGCAATATTGTTTTAAACCATACTATGCATAAATTGGCAATTTGTATATGTATTTATATACATATACAAATATACACACACAATTTTGTAAACAAAGACAACTTTCATTTAGGAACACCTATTTTAAGGAAAAATAGCAGACATAAAACAAAAGTAACCCCAAATCAGTATGTTTATTCTACCTGCTCCAAAGTTACAATGATTAGTTTTGGTTAGAACACATATCTCCAAATTGATGATGACTGATGTATGAGTAACTGGACAGGAACCTTATGCAAGAAAGACATTCTGTTCCATGCCATAACATAAATTGATAAATATATAAATACCACACACACACTTGTACATGCATCCCTGTTTATACTTACATGCAGACAGATACACAGAAATTTTTTAATAAAGATTGTAAAAAGATGAGATGAATTTAGGAAAACCATATTTAATTATAAAAAGTGACAAAACAAAAGTAATATGAAACCATTGTGACAATTGCACTTCCTGAAAAAGTTACAATGATTAATTTTGGTTAGAACACTTATCTTCAAATTGATGACTACTAATATATTAGTAACTTAGCAGGAAACTCAGTTAATTAAAACATATAGTACTGTTCCAAGTAATACCATATGGGACTGATTAATATATACATACGCATTTTTACTTAGATATATAATAGACATTTACTTATGCACACACACTATTTTTTTTATAAAGGTTGTATATTATTCATGAAGAATTAAAAACCTTTTTTTCCCCATGATTTAAAGCACAACAAACTCCAAACTATTTTGGCTATTCCACCAGCTTCAAAATTTGGTTAGGTCCCTTGTTTCCATATTGAGAGCTTCTGAAACATGTAACCAGAACAGATATTGCTTTTAGTCATGCCATGCATAAATTGACAAAAGTATATATATTATGTACACATTTATAGATACGTATACATGTATATCTATACAAATATACACAGGCAATTTCATTAATAAGGATGAGATGAATTTATAAAAACCTTGTTAAAAAAAAAAAAAAAAAAGAGGTTAGGAAAAGCTTGAGGAACCTGAAACAAGTTACTTTTCTCCCTGCTCCACAGTGACAATGATTAATCATTCATTGGCCGAACGATGGCCGATTGGTTAGGGTGCTGGCCTTCGGTACCGGAGTTTGTGGGTTCAAATCCCACTATGGCATGGATGTTCATAGCCGTTCAGAATCGGCTTTAAGCAGTAGGTCCCGGTCTCATTAGCCCTCGTGTTGCAGAAAGTAGACCGTAGCGCTCCAAACCAAACTAATCATTCATTCATTTGTAATATTGGGACTGTATTGAACAGGAAACTCGTATTAGCACTTTCAAGGGGCTGTGTGAAATAACTTGATTATTGTTAAAAATAAAAGTGGTAATGTGTTTCAAAAGAAATTGTGTAATTTATAGTGTGTTTATATATGAAAATACTTATGCACATGTATGTATGTATCATAAAGTTTTTTTTTTAAATATTTGGCATAAAAAAAAAAATTTAAATATTTTTAAAAGTTGCTCTGTCCAAAAATTGCTATTTGGAGGTAAATAATTCGTCATTTCAAATTAATTTTTGGTAATTTAGTAAAACTAATTCCATTGAATTTCCATTGCTTAGCATAGATATCAAGTCCTTTTGTGGATTTTAGAAAATTCATTTTAGATGTGAAGGGTTAGTTACTGATTTGTTATTAATTTTTTAGCTTTAACTGGATATACTTTATTCAATTTATGGACTTGCATGAAGGTAGATTTGTAATTATAGTTAATGCTTAAGAGTTCTTATGTAGGCAGTTCACTCTTTTAGTAGCATTATTAGCATTTATTTTGTGCTGCTATTAACTCTGGGTGTTTCATGATTAGGAAGCAAACTACTTGAAAAGTGCTATGTATTTTTATCTTTTAAAGCAGTTTTGTGAAATTTTCCTTCCCTCTCTTGTGAGACTGGGTGGTGGAGTGAAATATGTTTCCTCCTTATTTGTTCAGTAATAGTTGTCCTTTTAATCTTATTTGATAATGTACTTGTGAGAAAATACCTTTCACTAGAAAATTCAAAATATTCTAAGTAGGGCAATTGAAAGCCACACATGAGTTATTTGACCTTTGTCCATTGAAAGACAGATTATCAGTATCTTTGTACCTCAAGGTTGTTTACCTATTAATGCTTAGTATCCCTTATAAGGGCCAAGTTTATGCATTTTTAAAGCATACTTTCAGTGGCAAAGTTTTGTATTCAAACCATTTTTGAGAACACAAAGAAAGGTTGAGTTTTTCGTTTTCACCATTTTTAAGAAAGAAAGGTTATGGAATTTTTCATTTGCACTGCTCAGAGGATTAAATTTTTGAGGTCACAATTTTTTTTACTGTACTTCATGTTGTTCTTTCATATCTGTTACCTGTGCTATGTCTCAAAATTAAAGTTTTAAGCCATATTCCTAGCATAGGAGCTCCCTGCATGATGCAATGTATTCTTCTAACAGATTATAGTCATCTGATTATGTTACATAAAATAGGAGTGATACCTTAAGAATTTCATTCCTGATAAAAAAAAAAAAAAAAAAAAAAATTGTTAAAATCAAAGAACACTAAGAATGTAGATCCAAATCCAAGTCGAGAGAAGTAAATCAGAAAATAAAGTTGGTGTATAAAGTAACAAAAGATATGACTAGAATAAAAATGTCTGTGTAAATTGTTTTGGTTATTAAGATATCTTTATATTTTCCCTATTCTTTTTATGAAAGGTTAACTTAAAATAAGTCAAGGCTATTAGTTTATGAGTTCACTTAATTTTACTCATATAAAATAAATCTAGGTAAGTAAAACTCTTGAAATTCACAAAGGGCTACTGCTAGCAATAACAAGATTCTACCAGTTTTCATGCATCCCCCTCCATCAGACCCACACCCCAAAAATAATCTTTTCAAATTGCATATACATTAGGATGTTATGGATTTAGATTACTTAACTGTTTAATTTTTAAAATTTCATCATAAACTTATTTTGTAATATATAATTTGTGTAAAAATTATATGTAAGAGATATTATCTTTATACAGTAGGGACTGGATAAGAAATTGTGTCAAGTTGTAGTAGCTTGACAGAGCATGTACACTATCCTACCTTTTTTCTTTTTTTTTTCCTTTTACTTTCAAGGAGGAAGAGTTAATAGCATAATAATGACAAAGCAATGTGACAAGTTGAAGAGTGTTGGAGTGAGTGAGAGGCAATCCTTTCCATAAGGGCATGAGGACTGGAATTAAGAAATTTTTCGATGAAATGCACATTTTTGATGAGCTAAAAGGTTTGAAAAACAGCTTCACAGCTCTCAGGACACCTGAAGTTCTGAGCCTAGGTACTGTAGTCTCGGTGTCCCCCTTCCCTAAAAGGGGACCCTAAGTCCATAAACAACAACACTACTGTAGTTAATTAAAACTTCAGATTAATTATTAACTAACAGTGTAAATCAGTCATCAGAACATCAGTTAACATACTGCAACAGTTAAAAATATGTAAAAAAAATTTTTTCTTGTTATATATTAATCTACAAGTTGTAATTAGCTATTCTTGAAAATGATAATTTTGGACTTAGTGACTTTTGCTTGTATTTTGATGTGTTTTTATATCATGTAAAAAACACTCCTTGTGTTCAAGTTTCCTTAAACGTTTTTCAAAAATATGCTATACAACTCAACTGTATATTTGTACATACACACATAATCATTTGAAGAAGTCTATTGAACATAGTAGAAAACTTGTTTTAAACATGTCTCTTGTTTTAAACATATCTCTGATTTTTAAAAATGTTTCCCATTTTTATTAATTTGGGAAAAAAAAGGCTTTTTCTTCTTATTAAACTATAGAGTAAATTTTATTTTTTAGTATTTTCAGTATTCTCTAAACTTTTCTGCTCAAGTTATTGCATTTGGAATTCTAACTCTTGGCTTTTGAAGCCCATATTTCAAAAAATGTCAAGATGTGTTTATGTATCAAAAATTAGCGAAATGTAATATTTGAATTTTCTTGAATAAAGAAAATGCGTTTCAAAGATTTCCTCATAAAATATCTTGAATATCTGACATCAAAAACCAGCAAATACTTTAAATTCAATTTTATTATGCATATTTTATATTTTGTAGTATTAATATATGCATGTTTACAATGAAATGTGAATTATAAGAAAGCAATGTTTATTCATTATTTTCCCTTTGTTCACCACATTGTTCTAATAATAGCAACTGGAACCATTTCATAATTTGTACCCCTAAATTTATATTTCATAAATAAGTCTGGATTTTTTTTTTTTTTTAACCTACAGACAAATTAACTTTTTAAAAATGTCATTTATGACATAGAAAAAAAAAATCACGCCAGAATGGGTTGTTGGGAGCAAGTAGAAAAGTTGTATCATTTGGTAGTTAAAACAAGTTATTATATAGCATTACTATTATGTATTGATAACTATTAGATTTTTTTCAATTTTGTAGATATTTTACATTAAATTCTTTTAAATTGTATTCTCCTATAGAACACTTTACTAGCTACCAAGTAAAAAAATTACCAATATTTCTTAATACTTTGATTTCTTTATCAGTGGTGGAATTTCTCTGAAACCTTCATCTAACATGGACAAGATGCGAGCTGATATGGGTGGTGCAGCTTGTGTTGTTGCTACTATTCTAGCAGCAAGTGCATTGAATTTAAAAATAAATGTTAAAGGTAATTTCCTCCAAGGTCTATAATTAGTTGAAGTTTAGCAAAAGTGTTTAAATAAAAAAAAGTAATGATTTGGAGAAAGTAAGTTTTTAAATGCATTTATTACAAATTTTCTACTATCTGTTATATTAAATATTATAAAATCATTTTATTAAACCTATGAACTTGAGGAATTATTAAAATTGCTCTAATCACCTTGTAAAATGCTGTATTTTAAATTATTTTAAGGTTTCGTTCCTCTTGCTGAAAACTTACCTAGTGGCAAAGCTACAAAACCTGGAGATGTTGTTTATGCAATGAATGGAAAATCTATTCAGGTATAACCTAGATTTATTTAAATAATTCATCATTTGAATAGACAAACAACTTTTCATTTTTAAACCTTTAATTTCTTTTTCTATTAAATAAATTTAACTATAACTTTTATTATCTAGTATATTGACATTGTAAGTTGTAAATGCATCATAAACTGCAATTTTTTCACAAATTTGATTTTAAAAAAATTCTTTTTGTAATTTTTCCATAATTGTAAGATTATAAATTGCACTTACAGTAGATAACTCTTTTTTAAACTTTTGATTAAAAGTCTGATGTATGTATTATATTTAGGTTGATAATACAGATGCTGAAGGAAGATTAATTCTGGCTGATGGATTGTGTTATGCTCAAAAATTTAACCCAAAGGCTCTTGTAGATGTTGCCACTTTAACAGGTTTGTTGTTTTTATCTGTACAAAATTTCTAATTGTATAACAGTTCTTTTTTTATTACTATTCATATTTTCAGATGATACTGGAAACAGCTATAAAATTTCTCTTTAAGAAAAATTGGGAATTCAACACTGCTAACTACTTAAAATTCTAAAAATGGGGGATTGCATGTTTCTTGTTAATTCTATATGAAAAAGACATGAAAAACTTGGGTTTTCTTTTTCAAATTTGTGTAGAATACTTATTTTATCATGTATATTTTACATATCATACACATATATATATTCATACATATTTTATCATACTTACTATTTATATAACAGTGTTACTAGCACTAATAATTAATTTTCAATGTCATATTTCAATATTTGTCTCCCCCCCCTTCATTATTCATTATATGTAATGCATGGATCTCATTTTCTTTTGCTTACCGAATTACTTGCAACTTCAGTAACATATAACTAGATTACATTTTGATTTTGCTTGTATATTATCTCAAAACACTTCTCTTATAAAATGAAGAAGGAAATGCAATTCATCTTACACTACCTACTTTTCAGAGGGTGGTGTACAAGTTTCAGTCCTCATGGTCATCTGAAACTAGCTTAAATCTCCCCTTATTAAATAAATAACAAGTATGGTGGATTTTGTTGATGTAATTATCTAAAGAATGGTAGTAAAACAACATTGAAGATTGATTCATTTGTTCCCTGTAGCAATCGGTTTGTAATCTGTCAATTGCTGTTAAATTGTATGTTTGCTTTATACAGGTATAAGACAAAATAATAGGAACACTCATTTAAAAACAAGTCATCCTTCGACTGTCCATGAAGGGCTGCTTAATGTCGCAATAGTGTGTATGTCTGACCTCTTTGACGTGAAAAGACCAAACGATGATCGAATGGTAGAGTGTTGCTCCTCAATACCGGAGTTTGCAGGTTTGAATCCTGCTGCTGGCATGGTTATTCATAGCTGTTCAGAATCAGCTTTAAGCAGTAGGTTCTGGCCCTTGTGTAGTAATCAGTAGACCGTAACGCTCGAAACCAAACCTATGGGAAAAGAGGGATGTTAATTGGAGTTTCCCTCGCTGGAGCGTCCTTGTCCAGAACGGCTAATCTTATTGGTGTTTCAAGTACTACTGTATCAAGAGTTATGACAACCGACATAAACCTGGGTAAGGGTCTTCTGCGAAGCACAACAGTGGGCGAAAGTTGAAGTTGGAGAACCATGATAGACGGGTGTTGAAGAAGATAGTTGCCCAAAATTGAAAGATTACACTGCTGTAGATAATGTCTGAGATGAATACCTCCTTCTAAATCCCATATTTATGAAAACTATTCAACGAGAGTTGAATTCCTGCTGGCATTCATGGAACATTCATGGCAGAGTAGCTATTCCAAAACTGTTAATTTCGGTGCAAAATGCTATGAAGAGATTACAGTGGTACCAAGGCCACCTAAACTGGATACAACTGCAATGGGAACAAGCCATCTGGTCTGATGAATCCTCATTTACATTATTCCAGACTACCATTTTTTATGCTCATGTGCAGTGTGTGTGTTCATCTAGCAAAAACCAGAAGAAGAAGCATTTCATATTGTCTGCCTGGTTCCAACTGTGAAACATGGAAGGGGTTCTGTGATGGTGTGGGCTGCAGTACCTTCCTGTGTATTGAAGCCTCTTGTTGCCTTGAGGGGGAATAATCACAGGTGACCATTTTCAAAGCATTCTTGCAGATCATCTTCACCCTATTCAAAACCTTTATTTGTCTATCTCATGTCAAATGCAAGCTGTCATTGTTGGTTTATAACTGTATTATACTTAGTGTTATATTATGAGCTTTATAATTTGTAAGAATTTATTGAATCAGCAGTATTTTTCTATTTGCTCATGTGATAATTGGGCCTTACCTTGTAAATGTAAAAATACTAAGTAAAAATTAATTTCTAATTTTGCTGGTAAATATTAAATATTTTTTCTAAATTTTTCGATGTATTTGGTTTTTGGATAAATCCTTAACTGTTTAAAAGTGATTTGTGTTCTGAATTGCTATATTTTAAATATATATATAATTTTACTTATTCTATAGGTGCAATAATGGTTGCATTAGGAGCTGGTGCAGCTGGTGTCTTTTCAAATGATGATGAACTGTGGAGGACTATAGATAAAGTAAGGATGTTGACACTTTTTGCTACTTCATCTTATAAAATTGTGCATTGTGGGCTTATTTCATTTACATTTTTTATCTAATCAATTTCAGGCAGGTTATATTACAGGTGACAGAGTTTGGAGAATGCCTCTTTTTAATCTTTACACCAAACAAATTTCTGAATCAATTTTAGCTGATTTAAACAATATATCTGGTTCTAGTACAGGAGGATCATGTACTGCTGCAGCTTTTCTTCAGGTATTTACACTTATTTAAAACTTTTTATTCCTATTGCAGTCAGGGCTGGAACGGGATACTTTGGTGCCCATGGCAAAAATAAATAAAATAACTGGCTTGTGCTTTGCCACCAAATATAGTAGGGAAATTAAATAAACCTTTTTCTTTACATATTTAATGTATTCAGAATGAACTCATAACTCACAAATTAAAAAGCTAACATCTTTATGCTTATTACATTAAAAGATCAGGTACTTACAACATAACTTCTCTAAATTTAGCATCTGTGAATATTTCCATGACTTCATCATAGTTCAAGCTGTTTATAGTTTAAATTACATTGCACAATAAAAGCATATTCCCTAGTCATTCTTGTCTCAACGGAGGGCAGATATGATTTTATCATTTTCAGTTTGCTGCAGGAAAAAAAAAAAAAAAGTTTACTCAAAACTATTATTACAGGCATGCTTAAATCCATTCTCAATGCAGTTACTAAATTTGTAAATATATACTGTTTGATTCTAGCTTATAAATCTCTTTTAAAACATCTTCATATACTTTTCAAATTTTAGCATCTATTCGGATGTGCTTAGATGTGTATTTCCATACCTACTTTTTTTAAACTATTCTAATTTGTCTTTTAACCCTACCCTTTAACTAGAATTATAGAATCTTGGAAATTTCTTTTAAACTTTTTGTTATTTGTATAAAGAGTGAATTGTTCTTGTTTGGTCCCATTTCATTATCAGTTCAATCGCAGAGTTCCTTTTGCAAGCATTTTGTGCACCTCTATGACTAATGTACCCATGACAATGGCTCCTTTGCCATGCCCTAGTTCTGGCCCTGATTGCTGTATATTTTACCTTATATCCAAGTGTACTAAGTTAAAATGTCATAATTAATTTCAGTTATATGAAATTTGTTTGAGCTGGAAAATATTTATTTTTATTATCATATCTGTAAAATGCTTTAGAGAAGTAATTTATTGTACATAACTTTTTGTGGCTAAAAATTATCTCACAATGAAATTATGGTTGTTACATTTAGTTCTTTATCTACAGAATCATTAAAATGTTAAAATATCTGATTTTATTTACATACTAGCTGCTTTGCACCTAGCCTTCTGTCTGGGTTTTAAAATATTTCAATGAAAGGTTTAGAACCACCATTAAAGATAAGAAGACATATTAAGAGAAATGCTGAACAAATCTTGTATATTTCAGATTGTTGACGATTATAACAATTTATTAATAGCCGAATGTCTAGTAAGTGCATTGTGTAGCCCATGAGCCGCTGCATAATAATTCCCAATTCTATGCTTTTTTTAATGTAGGAGTCTTTCAAAATGCTATTGAGAGTAATATATATGTACTCTTCTGAATGGGATAATTCATTTCCGAGATTGGATAACTTTTAGTACTAATGTTTTAAATACATAAAAATTAAATTTTAAATAACAAAATCTATGACGATAACTTTTTCTTTAAAAAATGGCAATTGTGAAATAAAAACAAATTTGATAGAACATAGCGAATTTGTAATTATTGAAAATAAAAATCACGCCAACATATAACAGAAAAAATACTAATTTCTTAAAAAAATTGAGAAAGTAAAATAAAGATTTACATATTTTGATGCAGTAAAAAAGGTAGCTATTAAAAATAAAATAATTTTGATACTGAGATATTTCAAAGAGAAAAAGTTATTGCGTATGACAAATAGTTGTAACTATAGGCAATAAATGACACCACTCATTACATATGTTAATTAATATACTTTTAAATGATTGTAATTACGGTATTTTAAATGTGGAAAGAATTTAAGCATTCTGCAGCTTGGACGAAGTAATGCATCCAAATGTATTTATGTTTATAGATGCTTTTATTTACACTCTAATTTTTATGGTAAGGTCTTGAAAAATTTTTCAAGAATATAATAAAATCACTAACAAAAATACCAAAATGTGCCCCAGTTCAAATATTCCAAACAAACAATGGTTTGGCAGGATAGGCGATAGTTGTTCTGCATTAATGTCAATTCTATTACGAAATATCTGGCGAAAACGACAACAATAAAAATATGGTCATAGTTTGTCACGCCAACTCAACAGTTAAAATGACTGTACTACATAATTAAAACGGTGTTTTTGTTGGTTTTAAAATAATACATTTCGAACTAATTAGAATATCTGAATGCGATTGACCGAAATGACTTCTTTAAGTAATTCTGCCAAGCCTAACTATGAATAGATGTTAGTGTGGTCTCAAAATTGGATAAATAAAAATAGCGCAATTGAATTTACAATGAAAGAAAAATACCAAATATTGTTAAAATGAACTAAGCACATAAGGTCAAAAGCCAAGAATAATTATATTACTTGAAAGTGTTATCATAAGAAATGATTTCAATTTTTATAACAATTAAAAGAAATATACCAAAAGTTGCCAAGGTTATTTAAGAATAGGTGAAGTACAGAGTGAAGTCTTAAAATTGGATAAATAAAAATGGGGTAATTGAATTCAAAATGAAGCAAATATACCAAATTAATAATAATAAAACGAAGCAAATATGAAAGGCTAAAATACTGAGAACAATTATATTATTTGAAATCACATTTTAAACTACAGAGTGCTACCGTATTACAGTCGACATATGTCACTCGTGACTTCTGCGTCATAATGATGGGAGAAATTTAAGGTATCAAATTTCCATCTATGGTGATTTCTGAAGTCATTATGACGTAGAAGTCACCAGTGACTTATGTCGACCGTAATATGGTAGCACCCTTAATTAAAAGGGGTTACAATATTTGAACATTTCATAGTTCCCATTACTATAATGAAAACTTATTTGTTCCCTGTATATCATTTGCAATTTTTTTTTCTCTAGTGTAGTTTAGTTTTAGATAACAAAACCTATAACCATATGTTAGTTTTTATTTAATAAATGACAACTGCGAAATAAAAACAAATTTGATAGAATATGGCAATTTTTAATTACTGAAAATAAAAATCTCGCCAAGAAAATAAAATAGAAGATTTCATAAACAAAAGTGAGTTTAGCGTTTAGCAGATAAGAAAATAGTCTTATATATATATATATATATATATATATATGCCATCATATATTTATAGACTTACACTTGAATTTAAATAGCGTAGATACATTTTTGTGTTTCCCGTATATCAAATATCTGGCAATAATAATGCCAACAATGAATAACACTGCCATATTTAGACGCCAACTCAACAATGGAAAGCTCGTGTCGCAAAATTAAACTGCCATTTTGTTTGGCTTTTCGTTAATATCTTTCGAACTAATTGGTATATCGGAACACGATAGGGCGAAATAACATCCCTGGATCTCACAGTCAGATTTTAATCTGGGAAAACTGTTCTTAATATCTATAAATAAAAATAACAAAATATATGTTTACATGCTAACGATCTTCATGGAATTTGTGTCTTATATTAAATTTGCTCACAACTGTATAGTAAAATATAAGTTTAACCCTAAACTGTATTACTACTGTATGTTGATTAGCAACGTTAATATACATTGCAAATTACGTGATAGAATAGCGAGCAGAGGTTTTGACAGCAACAGTGCTAATTTTGGTAGTATTAATAAATGTTTTCTAAAATTTAGGCAATTTATGACAAATCACATAGTTTAGTATGAAACAGAAACACTCATTCATATTGTCAAATATATGAATATGATGATAACTATATAAAATAATAGGTTTTTATTTGCCCATGAGAGTCACTGAAATTTGTACTTTTTGGTGTTAGAATATTGTTGATAAACATTTCATTACAACTTAAAAATTAACCAAGAATTAAATTTAAAATTAGTTTTCATATAAAAGTGCTATAACTTGTGTCACATAGAAATGAAAGTGAATCACTTTACATCTCAATTTCCAGATCAAATCAAATTGATACTACGCAGACGATTATAAAATAAGAAATGAATAAATGAAATATTTAAAGGAATGACGTCCTAATGATAGAAAAATATCATTTTCACTTATGTATTATGTCATAAATTAAAAATTTTAATCTTCTACTTTTAACCGAGGAAAACTGCGTTTAAAACAATTACTTGGGATGACGTCACGTTGCTAGAAATAATGCTTCTTTCACTTAGTTATCACGCGATAAATTAAAAATTTAATCGTTTGCTTTTAACCGGGGAAAATAATGCTTGAAATAATCACATAAAATGCTCAAAAATGGGGGAAGGAATGGATTTCGAACGTTAAAAATTTACAAAAACCTTCCCAAGGATATACCTAAACATTTCCCAAATTTTCACGGCGATTGAATGCATGGTTTTTGAGTCTATTGAGTACAGACAGACAGACAGACACAAATTCATTTTTATATATATAGATAATTTCTCATGGGCTTATTAAAAGATAGAAGGAATGATAAAAAAAATTAGTACATTAATTATAGATAGTTATATTAGAGAATATTTTAAAGTACTATTGGTAGAATAGAGTATAATACTGTCACTTAGAGAAATAGCAAACATGAAGTGTGGTTTCATTTCTTTATTAATCATTAATTTTAGAACTAGGTTTGATGATTTTCATATTTTTCTCTCAATGATACATAGCATTTAGTACATTTTGAATATGACTTACTTAGGTAATTGTTCGTTTCACAGAATTCACAACAAACTTGATTGAAATGAGAGTAGGTCAATAGCAGTCTGTTTTAAAAGGGAATATAATTAGAAGGAAGAAAAAAGATTTTTTTGCTAAAAGGTATTATGGGTAATGAGCTGTCATTCCATTTTCTGCTAATTTTGGCTCTCCTTTTCAAATTGGTTTAAAGTTATTTAAAAAGGGTGAGCAAATCTTAAGTGACTCTTCTTTTGAAAATGCACATATGTTTTCAATTCAGAATGTGCAATGTAATTTGAGAAATTACTTGTATTATTTCCATCAATTCGAAAAATTATCAATGCTACCTTTTCTTAGATTTTCTATTGTCATCATAGAAAGAATTTAGCATTTCAGCTTTGTTAATTCCTTCTGTTTGTTCTATTTTTCTGCAATCACGTTCTTTTACAGCCACAAAGTTTGATAAATAATGAACTGATTTATTTCTGTTCCATATGAAGTAAGATATACATTGATCAGTAATTCAATTATCAAAAGTTCCTTGTGAGCCGAATTATGGCCAGATGCTTAGGGTGCTAGCTTTCAGAACTGTAGTTTATGGGTTTGAATCCCACTGGGGCATGGATGTTCTTAACTGTTCGGAATTGGCTTTAAGCAATAGGTCCTGCTCTTATTAGCTGTCGTGTTGCAAAAAGTAGACTGTAGCACTCCAAGCCAAACCAAACCAAAAGTTCATTGTGTGAGCTTGTGCGAGCTGAATGCTGTTTCAAATAATCTGATGGGAGATTTTCTAATAAATACAGACCTGCTACCTTTCCAGGTTTAACCTGGTAATACCAGATTTTTGACTTTCCAGATTTCTAGGGCAGATCATGTACAAATTGCCAAATTTTCAAAGGGGAAAACATTAAATTCTCAGTTTGTGCTCATTTTTGTGATAATAAAATGAAATTTTCCCTTGGATTATAATCAGAATCTTCCATTCTACAACCTGGAGAAATTCGAATAATAAAGAAGGATGTGTTGATACCCAGTTGCATTTGAACAAACTTGTATTATAAACAGGGTTGGCATGATTTAAATCAGGTGATTTAAAAAAAAATCATTGATTTAAATCATTTTTTTTTCCACTTCTTTTAAAACCTATATTCCAAAGACAGGAGAATTGGGAATCAGTCAGCACAGTAATACCAATAAGTAAATAAGTGTAAATAGATAACATGTGCTTTCCAAGAATTTAGGGGTTGTTATCAGAAAGTATGTAGTAGGGGTAGTACAATGATTAATTATGACTGGTGGAAATCATTTTATGTAATGGGAGGTAAAGAGAGTATTACAGAACTTGAAAAATCCAGTTTGTCTACCAAATAACAACAGCCATGGCTTCATCTGCTGGAATGGAAAGACAGTTTTCTTCTTTTGGTATTGTTCATTCTAGCCTTCATAACCAATTAGGAGTGGATAAAGCATCAAAGCTAGTGTTTTTATTGAAACAATTAAATCCATAATTCAATGCTTAAAAATATTGGAATAATTGTGAATTGTAACTTTTAAATAAATAGTTTGCGTTAAAAGAATATTTAATTTGTTTTTTAAATTTACATCTTATTTAGTTTGCACTATCCAATTACAAAATAATGGAATGTATTTAGATTAAAATTTATATATTTAATTTTAGGTAATCAATGTGTAGAATATACTAGATAGATAAGATGTTACTTCTTATAACAAACTATTCTATGTATATTGCAAAAAATGTGTAAACAACAATTAAAATTAGTATTCAGAAAAAAATCAAAGAAATCCGATTTAAATTTTTAAAAAAAATCTGATTTAAATCAAATGTTTTTTTGTTTTTTTTTTAAAAAAAAATTTTTTTTCCAACCCTGATTATAAATTATTAGAGTAATGACTATTCAAAGACTGTATACATAAAAGTTGAGGGGGGATATTAGTTTACCTTTAAATTTAATGCTTTACATTAAAATTAGATTAAATGCCCACAAACAGAGTGAAACTACAGTATCATCCTTAAATTTAACAAAAAAAAGTAGACCACAGCACTCCAACTAACCAACCCAATCCATTCATTATATATATATATATGTATAGACTAGAATATTTAAATTTGCATGGCTATGAATTGAGGTATTAGCAGCATTAAAAAGCACATTTCATTATTTTATTGTCGCAAAAAGCTAATATTTTCATGCACATTTTAAGTGTATTTTGTATCTTTACTTAATAAATCTTACAAAATTTTGAGAATGAAACCTTTCATTGAAATACTTCTTTTGTTTAAAAAAAAACAAGACTTAGGCTTGTATATGATCTATTGTATATGATATATAGTTTTTCATTTTAATATTTAAAGACTTTTGATGTTTTATGTCAAATTTATAGGAATTTATAAATGCTGGCACTAAATGGATGCATGTAGACATAGCTGGTGTAATGGAAAATAAAGATGAAGTCTCGTATTTATCACCAGGAATGGCTGGTAAGTTAAAGTATTTATTTTAAAATGGTTAATGGTAGTTGTTGGTTTATTACATAAGATAGTTTTAAAAATCACAAATATAAGATGATGTGTATAATGTAAGAATGAAATGTGTTGGAACTAATTCGACCATTTTCAATTCTGCATTTGATTGGTTAAATTCTAGAGAGAAATAAATTGCTCTTTACTTCGCCTTTAATATTTATTCAATGCATGTAAATTCAATTGAAATAGCTCAAAGATAACTTTACATGGATTAGAAAACAAATTGAAAGTGCCATTTACAAAGAGCAGAATATTCTTATTAATACTCTAAGAGAATGAACTTGGAGCAAGATAGCAAAAGAAAATAAACTTAATATCATTTGTTGAAAACTTAAACTGCACACATCTATAAATAGGAAAAAAATCAAATTATTTTATACATTCTTCTATAATTCTTATATGCATCCTTTTTTTATTAGTATGCTATTCAAGGTTGTTACTTTGTAGGTTTTTGAACATTTTTGTGTTGGCAGGTCTGGTTAACTATTTTTCTACATTATTGTATGAAACAAATACAAATTAATAAGAATTGAAATACAGAATTTTCATGTAAACCCTTAGGCTGATTTATTTATTTATTTTTATTTATTTATTTATTTTTTTTTTTTTAAGAATCTTCTCTTGGGTTCTATATCACATCCTTGTTGCATGCGAACTTCTGTATGTTGATCTGCTATTATTTTACCTTTATATCCATTGCAAAATAAATATAATAGAATTATTTTAATTTATAATATTGTTATGTATATTTTATTAATTTACAAAATTTGATTTCAATTCAATTACAGGATTCAGTTTATAAATGATTTAATTAGTTGAACAAAATAGCTGTAATTCTAGATGTTTAAATTTTGTTTAGTTTGTTCAGCAGTTAGAACTATTTTCAGCTCAAGCTAGAACAATATCAGAAATTTAATATTACAATATTTCCCCAAACTAGTATTGATGTTATTGATCTATCACACTACTACTTTAAACTAGGAATAAATAGATGTCACTATTTTTGAAAGAGTAAGTAGTTTTCAGATATTTATAAATATCCGAAGCCTAAATTATTGACAAACGATATGAATGAACAAGTAGTAAGCTATCCACAAATATCAATACTATATCTTTGATATGTCCCACTAGATAAAAACCAGTAGCTCATTCTGAAACAGGACATAAATGAACTCCCTGTTTTTACTTCAATACATAGTATAAATGTGATGGATATGTTGGGATATACTACCAACATGGTTTCCGCGCACCTGGAAAGTCATGGAAAATCATGGATTTAGACAATGGATTAATTTTGTCATGGAAAGTCGTGGATCTGTTAAACTACTGATTAAAAAAATGCATTGAATTGTTTAATTCTATATTTACTTGTCATTTGGCTGAAGTTACTGAGTTTGGTATTTATGTATTATCCTATTGACCATATTACCAAGTAAAATTTGCTCACCAAGGAAACTCAAAGCAAGAAAGCTTAATGGGTGGGTATATGTATATTATTCTGGTTTTTTCTTAAATTGTAGATTAAAATTTTATTAATATAATAATTAATATTTTTTAATAAAAATTAAGATTTTTGTACAAAATATAAGTTTATCTCTGGGGATACTGTATACAAACATTATAGATTTATATTTGGCTATTATTCATGGTCAACTGGATAATACCAAAGTACCCTGAATTCAAATTGGAAACATTTTGATTGAAAAATTGCTATATGATTAAACTTAAGTATGTAGATACAACAATTTTATTTTATGTATGTGAGTTTATTAACACTTATAAAGTAAGTTTATAGCTTTTTTTATGATAAAATTCCTATAATTTCTCTAAAAGCATATATTTTATTTGTATGTACATCAGAAGTTTTATTCATATATACTTTAACGAAAGCTTTTTAAAGTCATGGAAAATGATCTGCTATATCAGGGAAAGTCATGAAAAGTCATGGATTTGAAACATTTTATTTTGGCAGATACCCTGTACCAAAGACCTTTATGGAGATGTGATAAACTTCAGAAATACTTTTTCTGACTTGTAAAAAGTAGGTAGTAAATATGTGAAGTGGATTTCAAACAAATGCAGTAACTGAGAAAAATATCTCTTTATATTGATCTGTGCAGAATATTCAGATATCTTTTGGCAATCTACCTTATTGTATGTGGAGGGAAAACAGTTTTGTATGCTGGGGATATATTGGCAGAGTAGAATGTTAAATGTTGTGAGGCATGAAAAATATCAATTTATTGATAAACAAACTAGCCCTATTGCAAGCTGTACTTTTTTCTTACAGTTTTTCATTCTTGAAGTAAAAATGTGCCATGGTAGATTTTTATTTTCATTCAAATGCACACAAAAAATTGCTGTTACTTTCTATTTATATTATTCTATGTATTTACTATTCTGTATAAATAATTATTACTAGTTTACCTTTTATTTCTTTCAGGTCGGCCAACTCGAACCTTTGTTCAATTCTTGGAATACTTAGCTAATAAGAAATAAGAACATTTAGATTAAAGTGTGGCTGATTGCTTAATTTTAACAAGAGTGATAAAATGTTATTTGGAACAACTTTAATTTCTTAAAATGAGTTTCAAATTATTTTCCTGAGATTCTTTTTATATGTCTGGAGATTCCTTTGTATAAAATGATTCTGTGAATGAAAATCTTATAGATTTTACTTTTGAGGAAAGAATACTTTCCTGTATGTTTGGCTTTTTTTTTTCTATTTAAAATAAAGATTTTCAGTCATTTTTTGGTGTGTATATTTTTATGCTGTTAAAGAAAATTAACATTTGCATATACTTATTTTAATATGTATTTATATTTATTTCCATATACATGGTTTCAGTGCACCTGGAAAGTCATGGAAAATCATGGATTTAGACAATGGATTAATTTTGTCATGGAAAGTCTTGATTTTTCAAGTAAAATGAGTAAAAGTCATGGATCCGCTAAACTACCAATTAAAAAAATGCATTGAATTGTTTAATTTTATTTTTACTTGTCATTTGGCTGAAGTTACTGAGTTTGGTATTTATTTATTATCTTATTGACCATATTGCCAATTAAAATTTGTTCACCAAGGAAACTCAAAGCAAGAAAGCTTAATGGGTGGGTAAATGTATATTATTCTGGTTTTTTCTTAAATTGTAGATTAAAATTTTATTAATATAATAATTATTATTCTTTAATAAAAATTAGTTAAGATTTTTGCACAAAATATAAGTTTATCTCTAGGGATATTATATATAAACATTATATTATAGGGTTATATTTGGTGGTCATTAGGTGGTCATTATATTTCATGGTCATCTGGATAATACCAAAGTACCCTGAATTCAAATTGGAAACATTTTGATTGAAAAATTGCTATATGATTAAACTTAAGTATTTAGATACAACAATTTATTTTTTTGTATGTGAGTTTATTTACACTTATAAAGTAAGTTTATAGTTTTTTTATGATAAAATTCCCGCAATTTCTCTAAAAGCATATATTTTATTTGTATGTACATCAGAAGTTTTATTCATATATACTTTTAACGAAAGCTTTTTAAAGTCTTGGAAAATGATCTGCTAAATCAGGTAAAGTCATGGATTTGAAATATTTTATTTTGGCAGATACCCTGCATATACAAAGTAAATGGATGTTCTGAAAAATTTTATCTGTGTTCAAGCATTGTGAAAAGTTTGTCTTCATATTTCAATGGAAATACCTATTTTTACCGTCCCAAAATTAATTTTGATAATTTTCTACTTTATAGAATAGCTGCAATTCTAGATGCATAAATTTTGTTTAGTTTGTTCAGCAGTTAGAACTATTTTCAGTACAAGCTATGGCTGAACAAGATTAGAAATTTAATATTACAGTATTTCCCCAAATTAGTATTGATCTATCACAATATTATTTTAAACTAGGAATAAATAGCTATCACTATTTTTGAAAGAGTACAGTTTTCAGATATTTACAAATATCTTAAGCATAAAATATTAACAGACGATATGAATGAGCAAGCAGTAAACTATCTTCAAATATCAATACTAGCACACATCATTGGCTGTTGTGATCAATCTGTGAATATTGATATCTATGATATGTCCCACTTGTTAAAAACCAGTAGCTCATTCTGAAGCAGGACGTAAATGAACTTCCTGTTTTTACTCCAGTACTAGTATGAATGTGACGGATGTGTTGGGATAAAATTAATTTTGATGATTTTCTACTTTACATCTCTATGTACGTACAAGGAATATTGAATTTTGAAATTATAAGTATTTGTCCATTTTCCCAATCCCTGAATAAATTTTGACTAAGTTATGACATGTCTGTATGTATGCATAGCTGCCAGCTATCCTGAATTTTCCAGGAATCTTTTGATTGAAAAATTCTTAAATTTCCCAAATTATTACAAATTCAGAGGAAAAATCTTTACAAAAGTGGTTTCAATATCTTTTCCTCTTTTTAACCCTTTCGTGGGCCATTTATTTCTATCTCCACATTTCCAAACTTTCAAAATAGAGCTGCTAATTTTATTCAATCGATCGACCAATTGATGACATCGCAAAAACGAAGCAGGAATCAGTCTTCTCGTTTCAATAACAAGATCAATATATTGTAATGGGTTTTGCACTTCCCCACAGGTGTATTTTGTAAGATCATGTAGGTGGAAAGTTATCTTCCCATGGCCCACAAAAGGGTTAAGAATGGAAAATGAAATAAAAAATACTAATCAAAGTACCCAATCTAAGGTGTCAGAGAATACAATCTGTTATGTATTTTGCTAACTCAACTCGAGCGGATACTGTGGGTTCTTTTTAAATGAAAGTTCAAGCTGCAAAAAATTTATTAAGCATACAGATATAAAAATAAACATAAATTAAGCTCAAAGATTGCTCACTCCAAGATGAAAATAAGCCAAGTGACTCACTAATGTTTCAATGATCTGAAAATCTAAAAGCTGTTCCCTATACTTTATGAGACAGGACAAAAGATGCTCTCCTCACCAGCTGGAGGGGAAGGCAAAATCTCTTCTACCTCAGGTCATCGTCCGTTATATAATATGCTCTCTGTCAGTGGTAACTCAGGCTTTCAGCAAAATTTAAGAAATTGGAAATAAATATAAGAAACATACTAAAAATATATAACAATACAATGTAGAAAGTTGTAGGTATCACATTTGACAAAACCACAAAACCATAAACATTGATAAATTGCAATGGGCCTGTAACCTCACAGCTCTAGAAGAGTAAATATTTTGGTAGCAACTGAGTTATGTTAATTAAGATTAGGATTATTAAGACCTCAGAAAACTTCTTTAAATTATGAAAGCATTTTGTTTCTATTTACAGTATGTACATTCCAGCTAGCCTTGTTCTATGAAAACCTACAATAGTCACATAGTCTCCTCTCACAAAAAAATCTGTCCACCTTGAAGTCAATCGCAACCCCCACTCATCCTTGTGACGACTTTTCAGAGGTGAACAGCCACAGAGAAAAGAAAGGACAACAGCTAGTGCCTCATAAAAAAGGCCTTGTATAGTTTTTCACAGGCCATAAAAACCGACTCCGAGTACCAGGTGAGGTAACTCCTCAGAGAGTAATTGCATAACCCCCTCCCGTCTCTTTTTGACTGACTTCAGGGCGGTAAAACAAAAGCATTGGCAAAAGAAGTATATAAAATTTAAAGTTGACACTGCAAGAACAAATACATGTTAAAAATCAAATACAGTAGCATGCGTGATGCTGCTACAGTTAAGCACCGAACCGGGCCCATATGACCGTGAGGCCCTCCAGGTGGTGGTAGGCAGATCACAAGTATTGGACCACCCCATGGCGCCGGTCACCCTTGAAGTACCTGAAGCGCGCCATCCGCGAGTAAACACAGAAGAGAATAATTTGGAAGACTACTGGATACATAGCGGACCTCATGGCGCCGGAATTAGTGAGGGTGGCGCTGGCCGAAAGTGGAGCTAGCTATTACAAGGAAAAGAAATCTACGAAGATTTTGCTCGTTGCACCTAGAGATGGGAAACCGTTGAACCAGAGAAGGAGAGCAGGAAAATTTGAGAGGCGACAGTCGCAACGCTGGACAATGGAACCATCTCTTAAAGGTCATTGTGACTGTGATGCTGCTACAAGCCACTTACCGTAACAGGTGTAAGTAAACGTTCATGAATTTCCAATGGCGTTCATGATATATTTTCCATTAATTTAATTATGATCACCCTCCAGAGAGATATATTTGCTTCTGATTCTATGCCTCTCTTCCAACTTCGTAGCAAGATGACATGTAGACCAGACCAACACTATTATCCTATGTACATATTCTCGATTTGTACAGGTAAATGTGCATTTCTCTCTCTTCCCCCCCTCCCCAAACACACATCTCGAGCCTCGGCACTTGCTAGTGCTTAAATTTTGGATTCCATCCCTGCATGCTAACCACTGGACCACCTTGTCCTCAAACCATTGAAACTACCACTTAATTTATACGCTTTCTATAAAATACGCACTATAATGCAAATAGAGTAGACGTCGCTTAATATAGGATTACGGCTAATGTTATTCGTTTAATATTATCAATAACTTCCCGTTTCGAACAGACTTACTAGAATTAACACAAAATACGATCGCTTAATGTTATCAAATTTTCGGCCAATTGCTTTATTTTCGATGAGCCATTTCTCAAACCAAGTTCGTGGAGATTCTCTCTCTATGAGATAAGAAAAATGTTAGGGACCGACCGCGGTTAGCTTGAGAGCTCCAATCAAGGTGCATCTCATTCGCCGCTCGAAAAGGCGGATGCGTTTATTTTCTGGTCCGAAGAACCTCGATTCTCTAGAATTTCGGTCCTATGTTGAATCTGCTAGCATGAGAAAATTGTGGTGCAAGCAACTTGTTTCGTGTAGTATGTTCGATGGGTTCGGCTTGTTGCGTTTATTATAATTTTTCTTTTATTATATATATATATATATATATATATATATATATATATATATATATATATATGTAATCCATTGGGTTTCAGCGCAGATAAAATCCTACCGGCTAAAAATGTAATCCATTTTTTATAACACTCCTTCACAAGGAGAAAGCTCAACAGCTATAAGTAATGAGAATGCAGTCGGGCTTCATATTTAAGAGAACTCAGAAGTCTAATTTTAAAACTTTATTTCAGAGCGGCAACACCACACATCTATCCTTCTGGACAATATACAATCAAAAGCCACAGAGTTCACTCTGCTCTGACACAAGTACACCCAAGAGCGCTGACAACAAGAATTTTCCCACAACAAAAACAGCTTAATAAGCGAATTAAATGCAATATCAGCAAAACGCGAAAACATGTTCCGCCAACACCTGGGAAACTGCTGCATAGACAAAAAATTTACAGTTTTAGGACAGAAAGGAATGTTAAATGGAAAATACTCCGTTGATTAAACCATTTAGAGGCTGGTAAAGATATTTAAGTGAATTAAAATTGGAGAGAGGAGGCTTTTGAAGAAATATTAAAGTTAAATAATTTTGATATATTACATATATATGTGTGTGTAAGTAAATACGTGTATATATTATGTTTTGCAGGGAAATAAATGGTTTTGTGTAGTAAAAGGACTAATCTTTTAGAAACTAATCCGATATCGGAAAACGTTACAAGTTAACCTATATACATGATGTATGAATATGTATATATATATCATATATATATATATATATATATATATATATATATATATATATACCGGGTGGCCATAAATTAAACTGACAGGGTTCACAGTGTTCTATAGCGCTATCTATTTGCGAGAATGGCGCCACATTTTGTACGAAGTTTAAACAAAACGGGGGACGAGAGATTCCGCAAAAAACAAATTAGTTCCAGAAGTCACCACTAGGGGAACATTTGGTGCTGTGATATAGAAAATAGAGTGTTAATAAATGCAAATTAATACCGAATAAAATTACCTTTTATTATGCACATTTTCTGATTTAGTTCAAGTGCAATATGGCAACACTTTTAAAAAAGCGTAAAATCTACATAAACACCGATAAAGTCTCGTGATCTGCAATATCACGTACGCTGAGCAGAAGTTCTTTATTCAAATTTCACGTTACATCCATTGGCACAGTTAAGAAATTAATTTCCGTATTGATTTGCATTTGTTAACACTCTATTTTCTATTACACAGCGCCAAATATTCCCCTAGCGGTGACTTTTGGAACTAATTTGTTTTTTCGCGGAATCTTTCGTCCCCCGTCTTGTTTAATCTTCCTACAAAATGTGGCGTCATTCTCGCAAATAGATAGCGCTACAGAGCACTGTCAGTTTAATTATGGCCAACCGATATATATATATATATATATATATATATATATATATATATATATATTAGGACGGGTCAATTTATCTGTCTATGACGAATATCGGTGTAACGTGCTACATCGTGACAAATATTTCCAAAATTTCAGTTCGCCGATATATTATGACGAGGAACGAACGCCATTGTAGCTAAATTGATTTAAGCTTCTCTACTGATCTCCGATGTGAAATCGTCTTTTCGATATCCTGACAGAAACAGCGCATACCCGATATATGAGCATAGTTTTTCTTAATTTCCGACATTATGAGAGAGAGAGAAACAGCGCGTGCGCGATATAAGTCATCGCCTACATCGTGATATTTTTTTTAAATTGCGGACACATGCATATGTTTTATGAAAATTTGACCAGTAAGACATTAAAATAATTTGTTTAACCAAAGGACCTAATTATTGAAATTGAGCTTAATTACTGTGCAAAAATGCAGAGCTACATGTATACAGAACAAAAAAAAATTATGTTTGAACATTTCCTTCCATGTTATTACTTAATTTTAATTGCACATGGAATAAAATTCAATATTTTGATTTGTTTATATTTCTTGCTTCTTCACACTTCATGGTAATTAATTTTAAATATTTTTTAAAAAATATTAATTGTTATTGAAGGAAAATACTTAAAAAAAAAAACCATTTTTTTAACTCATTGGCGGACAGTAGCAACAAGTGAAGTTCGAAAATTAACACTATTTGTTTTTTGTACTTTTTAAAAATATTACAAGTATAGTTTTCCACTAAAGAAATTCAACCTATAAAATTATTTCCAAAATATGACACTAGGCTTTTACTTATAAGCCGGTAAATGCACATTTGTGCCGCTATAGCCGTGGTGTCTAAAAACGACCGTTTCGTTTTGGACAGCTATTGTCGTCATGCAACATAGGGAACTTTGCTTTGACGGTTATATACGCAAGTGTCCGTCAACGTGTTAAAACTGTTTTTACTTTAGCCATATTTCATAACAATGAAATATTGTAATAAAGGTCAAAACAATCTGAAAAAAAATTATTAAAATGTAACTTCTTATATCGATAAATTGTTCAGTCACGATATAATGCTGGTTATTTATCGTGATGTAATATTTTCAACATCACGCAGTCCGAATATATATATATATATATATATATATATATGTGTATATATATATATATATATATGTATATGTATTGTAACGATCCGTTACATGACCCTAACGAAAGAGGAGCGGAAGGTGACCTTTCGCAGCGGACAATTACGGTTAGCGGCAGGTAGAAACGGGTGTGCCTAACAATACACGTTTGTGTACTAGGTCCCGGACTTAATTGAAAACTGTCCGTGTGCTGGAGCCAGCGCGTCTGAGACTTTGTGAGACTATTGAGTGAAAAGACTCGGGGACATGATTGTAAATTGAGCTACATTACAGTGCCACCTGTGCGCATATTAGCGGTAGCGAAAAAGGAAATTAAGTTGTTTGGGTCGGCTGATTTAAAGACGGCTTTTCGGCCACATCTGGAAACGAAACAGCTGATTCAGGCGGGAAGTGACCGCAAGATTGCATCATCCTGGTTCTGGAAGGTTCCAGAAGAATCGGGTGAAGGGAACCGGGACCGCTATAAAAGAAGAGTGGCGGAGCCAAGACGGGGCTTTTTTTTCTTGAGGCTTCTTCTTGAGAGTTGCTTTTGGAGCTGTTGTGTGGAGCTCGAGATTCCGGAGTTTGCTTGTTTTAGAGACCGCCAGCGTCTCTGTTTGCTAAGAAGTCGACTTTCGACTTTGGGATCCCATTCCCGTTATCTTACTATTTTTTTTTTTACTTCGTGCATAGAAGTAGGTCGCTGAGCGTGACCCTTGCTCTCATTTTGGATCGTCTTGCATCCCGAGTTTCCTTCACGAACTCCAGCGTGATACGCACTCTGAGCGTTTGAACCTTGGTGTGAAAGCCGACTGTACTAATCGTCAGCCCGGAGGTGATAGTGTCAGCGTTTCGTACCGGCACTAATTAGCGAACTGTTCCAGTGATTTAGAAGCCCTAGCCACATTGTACCCAGTACCCACGCATCGTAATTGTGTGAATGTTATCTCCGCACGAGATCCCAGAAGATTTTATCCACTGAACCTGTACATAATTTATTCACCTGAATAAAATATTTAGTCTATATTAAAGTTTTCTAGCCTGTTTCATTGACGGCTTCGCCTACCATATCTCCAGTACGTTATAGTATATGTACGTATATATATATATATATATATATATATATATATATATATATATATATATATATATATATATATATATATATATATATATATGTATATATATAAGTGAAGCCCGGTTTCGTTGCGGTAGCGCTTCGCGTACCCACGCTACAGGTCCGAGGTTCAAACTCCGAGCTGGGCAAGGTTGACTCAGTCTTACATTCCTTCAGAGACCGAATGACAGTGGGTAGAGAAACTGAGGACCAGGCATACTTGAGAACTAAACACTGGAGGTTCTGGGTGAGGCTGACCACCTAACCGGAACATATGCTTCGCACCCCAGGGCCCTTGGTCTAAAAAACGGAGATTGGCACCGTAGGCCCTGCCCCCCTAGGGGCTGTTGCGCCGAGGAATTTATATATATATATATATATATATATATATATATATATATATATATATATATATATATATATATATATATATCTTACAGAACAATATGCATTTCAGTAACAAAAATATGTAAATGTTTTTAAAATAGTATAAGTAGAAATCAATGGAACTATGTTTTGAATATTATTTTAACTCCTTTTCTTTATAGTGGTTAACAATATTCTTCGCATAGTTTTTGAAATTTCTCTCCCTGGTTGTCAGAGTGATCGTACTAGTCAAAAATAGTTGTGTTTATTTTGCATTGCTCTTTTATGTATACTTCTGGGCATTTTCTGATATTCTCATAGTAATAGAAAGAAATTTCAACAACAAAAATAAGTACACAGCAAAGTTTTATGATTATAGACACATCATTGCAGTTTTGGTTTCGTACAAACGTTATCCGATTCATCCTTAAATCTATATATGCAAAATTCTTTGTAAGTATGAACTTGTATGTATGCTCTCTAAGCATTTCTAAATGGCTAAATCAATCTTCCCCAAATTTTGCATGGTGATTCAGGTAAACCCTGGGAAAAAGGTTTTAGAATAATTTTGATTTACGAATCGTAACTATTCAAACCGTAGGCTAAGCACGAAGCGCCCTCATTTTGTTCTACAAATCATCTCTAAGTTACAGTATTGTTAGATAATTTATCACATACTACTATCTTTTTTTAATCACATGGAAGATACTTTCAGAATGTACTTAATTCGCTATTGAGTCAGAGTAAAAAAAACAACAAAGATATAAAAAATTTGAAATTTAATTGAGACAAAAGTCAATACACATTTGTATTTCGATAACATGAATGTATTTTGAAGACAGTGATCATTACAGATTCCGTTGGTGATACATGACACTTCATTCGTTGGTGGAATAATTGTTACAAAGATTATTACAATTTGTACAAAATACAAAAATACATGAAATTTTATTTCTTCTAAACTGCTGAAAGAATGACATAGGTGAGTGTATGATAAATTTGATTTTATTACTAATTCTGAAAAAAAGATTGTCATGGACAGGCTTGCAACTATATTGAGATTCCATACAGCAAGTGTTATAAAATAAACAACTCACAGAAATTTCGGCAACACTCTTAAAGTGGCACAGTGCTATGCACACTTCTCATTACACTGATTCTTCCTCTACATTCCCCATTTAAGTACTCAGGCATCACAATGAATCTTCCTTTCATTCTTTATAAAATTCATTCTCTCGTCCACCAAATCATGATCAATTATCATCATTCACATCACAACACACTGTCAGAAAATCACTCTTGGAAAAATAAAAACCATCCACTTTTATCCATGCGTTAAGAAACATAAGCACATTGGTACCACAATAAATCTTCCTTTCATTCTCTCGTACATCAAATCATGGTCAAAACACAACACACTGTCAGAAAATCACTCTTGGAAAAATAACCATCCACTTTTTTCCATGCGTTAAGAAACATTAGCACTTTGGTATCACAATGAATCTTTCTTTCATTCGCTATAAAAAACATTCTCTCGGATACCAAATCATGATCAAAACACGATACGCTGCCTAAAAATCACTTAGAAAAATAAAAACTATCCACTTTTTTTTGTTCTAGAGTTAACTGAAATGATCACCACAACTTTTAAAAGAAAAAAAAAAACGCAATTAATCTATTAATCTAATCTCTCGATTAAGGAGTGGTATCTCATATGAGTGGTCACTTCAGAGCTGGGGCAAGGGGAACACAGGAATGTACGGTTTTTTTTTCCCTTTACCTTAGTTTTTGAAACCCTACAGGATAATTTTGAGTTGTTAGTCTGAATTTTAGCCATAAGTTCTCATCCTAACATTTATTTTCTCGGATTACTACAAAGAAATGACATATTCAGTTATGGACATTCCCGTAGTTTTATTGTCTCGTACGTTTTGCGGTTCCTAAATCTGCTCCTTAATCTTTGTTTTTACATTTGTTACACATTCTCTCCCACACATATATAATGCATACTTACTCTTTGAGATGCACATAAACGCGGCTTGAAAATCACAATTTATCGTCCTCAGCTTCAGCGTGTTGTCCGGTTGCAAGGAGCGAGCAACACAATTGTATTGATCACGGGGTTCTCCTTCTTCCCACTCGCTGGCATCGGGCTCCTCACCCGTCGCCAAGTCTATAAATTTGCTGAAAAAGGGAAACAAGATTCAAAATAGAATAATCCTATGGAGTAATGAAATAATGTCCCGAAGGAGTTTGTATTTAAATGAGTCAAAATTCAAATTCACGACATTCCACGCGATATCCATATTGCGGAAGTAGAGGATCGGTCACACCGCGAGATAAATACAATGTCAGTTCTTAGATCGTTTCAACAATGATGCTATGGAGAGAGGAGGCAAATTAAATTTTAACTATCTTAATGCCTTCTTTCTCAATTTTTAGTCAATTTTCCATACTGACGCTACATTTCGGGTTTATATGAGGCTTTTAGATACATCAGAGTATCTATTAGCACGAATTGTCCTTGCTGCAAAAGCCTGACACTATTGAACGTGTCCATGAAAGATTGTACTGCCGTTGAAGACTGACTGCGCACCGACGTCAGCGAACGCAACTTCTAACAACTCTCGTAATAAATAATTATTTATTAAATAATTCCTTTTGTAGTTATCGTGTTTACGCCTTAGATTACTATTGTAATGATTGGTTTTATGTAGTATCGTATTTAAGACGAGATATAAGTATATATAAATATATGTATGTGTGAACACATTGGTCAATGGTTTAGAAACCCGAGGCAGTTTCTACAAATAAATCCTGGTTAGTGGCTAGAATATGAAAAATCTATTTATTACGTGGGTGAGTGTTTTGGAGTGCTAAAGTCTACTACTTCGCAAAGCGAGATCTAGTGGGATCCGAATCTACTGCTAAAAGTCGATTCCTATTGGCTACGAACATCCCTGCCAACAGTGAGATTCGAATTAATAAATTTCGATACCGAAGAGCAGCGTCGTACTTATTGACCAACCATTGGCCATTTATGACGTAGATGAAACATTGTTTGAATGCTAATAAATGTAACATGTGCAGCTACATTTTACAAAAACGACATATTATTCCCCATTTGATAGAAGACTTAATGTTGAGAACCGTTTAACAGGACTCACGATTGTTTTGGCAGCAGAATGCACTGAGTTCTTAAAAACAGTCATTTCAAATATGTTCAACAGTGAGAAAGAGAACCCACATTCCTTGTCCAAAACACGTAACTGTGGTTCGAACACAATTAACCAAGAACGTTGTATGCATAGTAAGATTCGTATGCGTTGGGTTGTATATCAGAAAAGAGTCTCTACTGTAATAAAACTGCTAGAATCTTCAACCAAGTTCCATCCCTACCGATTTCAGTGCAAACATGCTCAAAGATAATTGAAGAGAAGGGGTTTACGTAGTCGTATGTCTGTGGTGACACCTGGGAGGTCTTCCTATTTTGAATGTCATAATCCATTCATATTTGTGCATGGAAAGACGAAAATGGACAAAAGAGGATTAGTAAAAGGTTATGTGATCAGATGAATCATGCTATACCTTATTTTGTACTGATTGAAATCGTTGCTTTTGGTAAGAACCCCATGAAATCATGAACCCATCTTGCCTTGTTTGGATTGTGCAAGAGGTCTGGGGGAGTTTATCATGATGTGGAAGATGTTTAGCTGGAAGTGGTCCCCTGAAGTTTCCTATTGTAAACACACAGATATGCAATATGGCAGATCAAGTGTATCCTGCAATGTACCACATCCGATAGCAATATCCTCTTCCATTCAATTTACATAATTGTAAATTCCGTACAGTCAATTCAAGGTATTATCTGATCGTAACTGTACGTTTGAAGTTTATACACACACAATACCCTCAAGAATAAAAGCTATTATCCATGCAAAATCTCGGCAATAAAATATTAATCCTATGTTTCTAATTCACTGGCTAGTGTATACACACACACGCAGTGTGTGTGCGTGACTGAACTGTTACTCAGGGATGTCATGTAACCCGATCGCTTGTCGGGTTGGCACAAATGAAAAAAAGGTAGAAGAACTGGAACTGCATTTTACTATAAAGAGTAGTACAAGTAGCATTGAACATCTGAGTTCGTGGAAACTTCAGTTTTTATTGCGACTGTGTCAAATCGAATTTACAAAGAGTGTTAGAAATCCGATGCCTTTTTAATTCCAGAGGAACACTAAGAAGGATTGTCCTTTCGGGGCTTAATGTTATGATATTCTTAACTGTCCAGCTTGTGGGACAATATCTCTCGCGTTCTCGGACACGAGCCTCAAGTACGGGTTTCTCGGGTGCTGCTAAATGAGATACAACCTCAGGGGTATACCTCCTTTAAGTATATACAGGTGTCACAAGCCTGATGTGCTCTAGTGATCTGGGTCTTCCGTCCCATAGACTAAACCGAAAAGACAACCAACTTCGGCCTAGATTTGCGCGCCCTCGGTGTCAGACCATCTGAACTAATTGGCGCTTTGGCAGTGGTCTGGGACCTTGGCGATGGTCTGCTGCTATGTAGTCTGTGATCTTACATTGAATGCCCTAACCCGTTAGCGATTCTGAACGGTTACCAGAAATCTTTCCCTGTTGTCGTTTTGGACTTGGAAAATTTTGAGACTGAAAGCGATTGTGCTTTGTACATTAATAAAATCAACCGAAAGTAAGGATTTGAATTACTTATATTAACACTTTATTGTGAATGTTATTTACATGTTAACTATTAACTGACCTTTTTTTATTTTCCAGCATTTTTCTTTGAAAAAGCTGAAGAATTTCATTTCTTTTTGTTTGCGAATGTTCTAACGGATATTTTAAAATTACTTTTTCTGCTACATTTTACTACTGTATTTGCATGCTTTACTAATAAGTAACCTTTTTTTATAGCATTTTTGTTTGAAAAATAATTCCTATAAATATTAATTAAGACATTCGGCCAATATTTAAATCCAGTCAACCGAATTTAACGGTTTGAATTATTACCACTTTATTGCGAATATTATTTACATGGTTTGCAAAAAGCTGGTATTCCTTTTTAATTTTCTAGTCTTTTTATTTGAAAAATCAACAAAATTTCATTACTTTTGTTAGCAAATGTTCTAACGGATATTTTAAAATTTCTTAAAATTATACATTTTGTTGTTATTTTTTGTATCTATGTGTTTTGCTAATAACTGATTTTTTTCATAACATTTTTGTTTGTAAATATTAGAAAAATTTTATTAATTTCTGTTTATCGGATGTATATCTGTCAAACGTACATTTTAATTTGAGTTTTTATATTTTATTATTCTTACCGCTAATTTATTTAAATTTAAATGTTTTGTTTTCTTTTAGCTGTTTTATGAAGTAGTTTATTAGGGTTGTAATACAGGGGAAAGGGGTTTATAAACTTTTTTATGCTCTTTCTATTTGTTTCTTTTAATATTTTCAGCTGTTGGATCTGTGTTATTTGGATTAAATTAAATCTTCAGAGGTAAACAGTTTAAAATTCACATTTAATAAATTTTTATACCAAGCTAAAACTTAAAAGATTCTATGGCATTTTTATAAAAAAAATTTTATACTTAAAATTATTTCTGTGTAATATGTGGCATAAAATATTTATAATAAAGTAGATTTTTTTAATGTGAATGATTTATGTACAAAGTGCTATTGGCAATTCCATTCTCTGCAAGTATTTAAATTAAGTGTTTTTCATCTATATCAGCCCAGTTATTTTCAAATATAAATTTTTAAAGTATACATTTTTTTCTGTTATATTAATCTTGCCCTTTATATACATTCAAACATACCTTTCACAGAAAACGGATGAATCATATTTGCTATAATTCACCTAGATAATATAAATAAATCACCTGACCAGTAAAATAATTTATTTATGGTTAAAATACTTATTTATGTAATTTATTTTATGATCCTTAGCTTCAGAGACATTGAGTTAGTTTATTTTTTACTCTGTGCAAGTTAACATTCAGAATCAATATTTCATCATCCATGTATGTGACTAATGTTAAAGTTAACCAGCCGTAATACATTGTTTCTAAAAATTGATGCATTATTTTGTACTCTCTGACACCAATTTTGGAAAATAACAAATAATATACACTAATTCTAAAATTGGGGTTTTATCGTGAGAACTTGCTCACCAATGGAAAATAATTTTTATTCTACAATATTCTTTAATGGCAAGCTAAAATATTTTTAGATCAGTTTTATTTCAGTAATTAGTAAAAGTCTTTAGTTTCATTACTGTATACCAATATAATTAACTTCGTACATGAATGTATGTATATATTTATTTATATATATACATACATATATATTGTAACATTATTTTTTTTAAACATTGAATGACTAAAAATAATTGCCTTAATATTTCAGTTGTTTATCATGTATGTGTAGTAACATATTCAAGTATAAGTTGTGAAACTTTAAAAAAGTTTGGTGTAATTAAATTCTTTTCTTGTACAATGCAATATCAACAAAAATCTCATTATAATACCTAGGTGTCAAAAGAATAGATTCGAAGTGAAATTGGAAGCTGTAGATACTAAATGCTGGAAAGAGTACATACTTGGGCAGCTAAGGCCTGCAAAGGGCTGTTGTGATCATAAAGAACAATGAAATGGAAAATCATGAAGGTAAATATAAATGTATTTCTGCTCTATAACTTAGTAAATATTTTTTATTCAAGATCAGTAGTTAATTAAGTTTTTATGATTAATAGTATGTAATAACTGAATTAAAGTATTGTATTAATTAAATCATTTTATTTGTGGGAATATAATTTAATGGAATAACAAATACAAGGAAAGAAAATTTATGAAACCAATTATTCAGCAGGACAACAATCATCTATAATTTCAAACTGAATTTGTAGTCATACTTGAATGAAATTTCTTAAACTTGAATGGGAATTAATGAAGTGTATAAGTATATGTTTTAATACATAACTTGATATGTTGTATATTTCTAGATTAATTAGCAATATAAAGAGAAAAATCTGTGGACTTTTCTTTCTCAATGTACTTTTAATTTTTCAAGTTATTCATGAAATTAGTTTAAATTTGGCTTGTATGTTGAGGAGCATAAATTAAATATACTTCAATATTTACGAGGCAAATTTAAACAAATTCAATATTAAAAACTTACAGCATAATTTAAAAGATATTTTTCAAGTAAAATGAAATTATATACAGCATTACTAATCTTTTTTATAGTATATTTATGTATGCAAGCAAACCTATGAATGTAAGATGTATATATGTATGTATTTTGTATGTGTGTATGTAATGAAATCACTTTTTTTTATGAAATTGATTGTTCACTGTACTTTAGATTAAGACTTTTGAACCCTCCATGCAAATAAATTTTGGCTCTATCACTGGTATCAGTAAAATAAGAAATCATTTTAAAGAATTTATTTGTCAGAATAGCCTACCTCAGTTTTACTCTAGTTCATGGATGTGTTTTAGACTTTTAAACTAATTAGCATTTAAAGTTCCTTTTACTCTGTGATTTAATAGAAGCATTGAGGATTAATGATTCATTTATTAAGGAATCATTAATCCTCTTATGTCTATTGAAAAACTAGATAGCAATTATATTTATACATGTAATAAAAACTCTGTTAGTAATATTTCATCTCTAAAAAAATTACTAAACTTGAATTCATATGCATAAAAAGGGGGTAAATAATAAAGCATAAAGTTTTTGCAATTTATCTAATCCAGAATTGGAGATGAAATAATGTTAATGAAATTTTTGTGTTAATACTGCAATTTTATATTTATTAAAATTTATATCTGTATTTTCTTTGTTTTAGATTCAGTAGAAAGAATGAAGAGAACTTATGAAATTTTGTGGATATAATAATCAATTTTGTACTTTTTTAAATATTATTATTATTATTGAAATAAAAAAATGTATTCAATTTTTGTTTTCTTAATAAAAAAAGAACACCATTTTTTATTTGAATTTTTATATTATCTGATAGCAAATAAAAATAGCAAAATAATGCCATATAGTTATTTTGATGTAAAAGCAGTAAGCTTTTAAACAATACACAGAATATTCTCAGAAATATTTGAATTTATAGAAAAGTGCAATGTTTAAAGATCAATTAAAAGGGTAAATTTCATACTTGATTTTCAATCTCTGTACAAATAGTGTCAATATTAGATAAACATAATTAATCAAAGAAATTAGAATACTAAAGAATACACATTTGTGAATTAATTATAAACTGATAAATTTGTATTAAATATATTCTATATAAGCTAACTATATAGAGTATATTAGAGATTTAACACAGAGCTACATAAAAGTATTCTAGAAAAGCAATTATGATTGGTTTTGTTTTTAATAGCTTAATTTATAAAATAAAAAAAAATTCCAAACGGTATAAAAGCACCCCTACGCCAATTTGTTTTTAAATAATTAAGAAAAAGTCGCCAAAAGAGCGATGAACATAACAATGAGGCAACCATGCTTTAGTTCCGATGGTCTGACACCGGGGGCGCCACTTTCTATGCGAGTCCAATGTTACAGAAGCGTATCGCTATTGCCTATGGGAGTTGACTGTCTGAGTGTATCTAGTCTGTGTTCCGTCCTTCTTGGTAGTCACGAGCTTTCCTCAGTAGAGATTGCTCCTTACCAAGTTGGACAACATTAAATTCGGAACATGACGGGCCTCTCGTGGGTCAGCAGTGGTTTGGTAGCCGTTTCGGATCGCTATCGTGACGGCCGGGTCTTCAGTAGATATCAGATGCATGGGCTTGCGCCTGAGTCAGCATAAGAATACGATTACTGTCCAGCTTGTCCAGGGTCGTGTAACAAAATGGTAGACCACATCCCAACCAACCTTCCCACGCTTGGAAATTTTACGAGTTGTATAAGGTTAAACCAGAGTATTTTAACACAAATGTAATCGTATATTGAAGAAACTTCTGGGGAACTTATTAACTTCAAAATAGGGTGTTAGATACGCGAATATTTTAGTCTGCCGAAACTTTTAAAGTTTAATTCTTCGGCGTAATCATCGATTTATTTATTTATTTTTTTTGACTTACCCATCTTTTCTCTGCATATTCATGAACATGCCTCCTCCCAGGAAAGAGTTTCTTATGGCCATTTTGATGTACGGTACCATCTCTTCTCCGTACTTGGTTAGAGCGTTCGGCTCGCAAGCAGGCGCCACTTCAAAATATTTTGCTGGAGAGGTTATTGTTGCAGCCAAGCAGTAGTCGCCGTAAGGTAGATATGGCAATGTGTCATGTTTGCAAACTGCGACAGAAATATATATATATATATATATATATATATATATATATATATATATATATATATATATATATATATATATATATATATATATATATATATATATATATATATATATAGTAGAAATGGATAATGAGAAATGAAAGAAACGCAAAACACGGAACTAAAAAATCCTTAGGAGTATCCACAATTATTAAACAAAAAGATTGTTTCTGAAAGATGCAATCTGCATAATAAACACAATAGAGATCTATACAATACAATACAATCTGTGTATTAATCAGTCAAAGGTGTTGATCTCATAACAAAAGGGTTGTGAGTTTGAGGCTCAACCGGTAAAAAGATCCTCCGTGTTAATTAATAGCGGATGGGGCACGTAAATTGGTTCGTGGTTGCAATGTCCTCGAAGTTCAAACGATATCTTTGGAAGTGCAAGCCCAAGCCTAGGGGTATTCGGCTTAGCCCATGCTTCTAAATTATGAGGATCCAAGGGAGGGGGCAACGCTACTCGCGTCCCTACCCTTCCTTCAGTTACACGTGCTCATGGGGTGACGCTAAATGAGTAACAGCATTTCAACCATGTTTGGCATAAATATATCTGTCTGTATTTCCAGCTGCGTTGGGAAAAAGGCAATAATCACATAATGGTACTGTGCAATCCTCATGGGAAAAAGGATAAATAAAATAAACATTCCATGCTTCAGCGCTAATTAAATATGTATTAGACCAGAAGACAGTTAAGGGAGCTAAGTGCTATCAATGGATAAAAAAATAAAACTAGGTTTATTACACAAGAAGGTAAATAATCCCGAAAGTAACAATAAAAAATTTTAAGAACGAAAATACAAATTTTTCAAAATTTTTACATATAGAAGAAATTTAAAGGGTGAAAACAAATTTATAACGAGTCATACATCTGAATAAATCTCTGAAAATTTAAAAAAAGGGAAAACATTGCAAAACCCTTCAATTAGAACCTATACTGCATCTTGATACTATCTCTATAAGTAAAGTTTCCGTTTGTGTGTTTTGTTTATGTAAATGCGTACGGTTTGTTGTAGTTATTTAATTTTCACTTCCAAAATTATAATTTCTTCCTCTCAATTTATATCCGGTGGAATAACAACCTGTGCAAGTAAAATTCGAGTGAAACAATATATATTGAGATTTTTCAAGAATCAAAATTGATTTAAGCCTTTAAGAATATTACAATTTCTTTAAGTAATTGAATGGTTTTATAACATATCGTATTTATCATAAAGTTTTCGTATGTCTTATTTAGTTTAAGGCTATATGAGAGATAAAAATAAAAATTAGATTCTTTATTTATAATTTCGAAAAAATTCCATTTTCACCATTTCTTGGTGCTCTAGTACGTCATAAAAGGAATCTCTTTTCTATACATCGAAAGGAAGCGTAAAATCTTGTAAGTAATTACAATAAATCCTTTGCAGCACGTCATGAAAACATTTATAAAAACGAAATTTAAGGAATAAAAATATATTTCAAATAAATTTTCACAGTAAAGACATTCAAAGTATGCATGTTCATAACATAAAGACATTTGACTCATGTGGTAGAGAAAGTCTTGGAATTTAGTATTTTTACGCTATGATTCCCTGGCAAAAGAGTGAACATGTTTATGACAGGGTTGTGTGTTGTTAAAAAATCATCATATTCATCAACAATCTGCAGCACCCGAAGTTTATTTGACATTTTTTATGAATCCGTATATCTACAGTAATGGTTCTAAAACTTTATTTAGAAATATTTAAAAACCCAGACCGAAGACTGGGTGCGAAGCAGCTAGTAAGTATTAAGCTATGACACTAAACCGCTATTCTCAAATCGAACCATAAAATAAGTTACATTAATTGCAGCGAATTTATTACTATTAAAGCTATTTAAATATATAATAACTAGCATATAGCCCGTCATACGACGGGATCAGTAAAATTGTTAATTTTCTAGAATTGTAAATTACCCTATAAAGCAGGTAAAAAAAATGGTTTGTTTTTTGGCTGAGAATTATCTGGTACACGTTCAATAATTTGTTTATCTTTACTGACCGCATGTTAGTTGCCAACTTTAATTTATCTTGTCATATTACGGGATAGGGTGGAGAGCAGAGGTTTTAATATTGACAGTGATTATTTGGCGGTATATATGAATGATATCCAAAATTTACTGATTCGATTGCACACCATGTGGTTATATATAAAAAACAAACACACAAGCTAACTTCTTAATTTTCAAAGATATGTATCTTAAACGCTAGATATTTATTAGTCCGTGAAATAGACTCCAAGACTTTTATGAAAAGAATTTGTTGTTAAACACGGTGATAAAATTTTCATTGCAACAAAAAATAATCGATGATTAAATTTAAAATTAGCACATATGTGCCTAATCTATTATTTAATACAAATATAAAAGAAAATTATTTACGTAATATCTAAGTTCAGTGATAAAACGCATGAAAATAATGCAGACGATATTTAAATAATTTAAAATAAGAAATGATTAAAGTAGATGATTAAAGGAAGGACGTCATAATGTTAGAAAAAAATGTTCTTTTTACCTATTTATTATGTGATAAATTGATAAATTTAATGTCCTACTCTTAACCGGGGACAAAAGAGCTTGAAATAATGGCCTTAAACATTAGAAAAGGGTGAGTTTCGAACGTTTTCGAACTCTCTTTGAATTTTGCTAACCCTAACTAATCAAAAATACAATATGGATGCCTCTATCCATTCCAGGTACAACCGCTTCATAAATTCGCGGTCAGACGGATAGACAACTTAGGCTATTATTATATAGGGAATAATATTATTATTAATATTCTATATAGTATTGTTACCAATTTATGAAGCGTAGCGTTCGTGGATTGAGTAGACTCTGAATTAAGACAGCAAAAATAACAGCACTTTATTCGTAATGCAGGGAAAACACGAATACAGCAGCCAACACCGCGAGAACTGGCTAGCACAGGCGATAGTTCACTAAAACTCTTAGCGCCAAACAACGTAGGTCTTTACCTCTACAAATTTCTCAGCTAACTGAACCTCGATCAAGGTCAAGGTCAAGGTAATTGGTTTTTAGAGTACCTAGCAGTGAAAAAAGCACTACTTTAACCTCCGAACGATAAAAGATCAAAAACATAATTTGGTGCAGAAAGAAAAACAGTAAAGCCAAACAGAATTTTAATACGCTTACAGCGGCTTCCGAAAAATCGAAAGAAAAATGCTGTAAGGTGTAAAAATCGTTCACATACAATGCATATGTGAAAAACAACACGCTGAATGATTAAAAATAATCATTCTGTACCTTGAACAATGACAAAACATCAAAAACATAGATTTTTGAGCTTCGATCAGGATCGGACCCCGGTATTTATATCCTCGGGAGAAACTGGAATATTCTAGAAAGTACTAGGTACAAACGGTCGTCAAGAAAGTCACCAAGTCGCCAATTTTGGCGATAAATCGCCAAACCTGGCGCCAGAAATTAGTCGCCAAAAACATCGCCTACGAGCCAATATCTCGCCAAATACATGATTTATCCATTATAATACACAGTATACGGCAAAAATACATGCCAACTTGCGAAATTCGCAACAGTATATTCGTTACATATTAGACATTTGAAAATTAGGACCATTTATTTAGTTATTAATAAATTGCTCGTTAAATCTAAAACTACTTATTATATGTTTTGGGGAGACTAACAGGATAATTATTTTTTCTGTAGCACGTCACTTAGATTTTAACCTATTTTATTCTGATTTAATTTCGAGAATAGTTTATTTATTCTAATAACATGATGGATAGTATTGATTTTAAAGCAATACTTGTGATGACAGCAACTGCAGTCCTGAAATTTAAGAATTTCACAATCAAACCTTTTATTACACAAATGAAAAGTAAATTGTTGCAGACTATATATTTTAATATTTCAGTCTGAGATGTTTACAAATAAAGGATCAGTATCGATAGATAATAATTCTAACTTTATATTCACACACACACACACGCACACACACACACACACACACACACACACACACACACACATATATATATATATATATATATATATATATATATATATCAGTGGCGTGCGGTCCATATGTGTAAAATTATGAGGGACAATAATTTTCTGCACCTATGTCTGCCTATCTTTATATGGTATATAATGAATATTATTTATAATATATTCAAATATTGTGTTGATTTTCTTGCTTGTATTCTCGCAGTGCGTGCGGTACTAGGTGCTGCACCACGTAGCGCGCAAACGAACATAGGAAGTTCTGATGTGTACGCACTGCGCACTAAATTGAAAATAACGCTTTATATGGTTGGACTACTGGAGAAGAACAGCATACTATGGCACTGAGGCATTTGCAGCTATTTTTCTTGCACTTGGCTTTCAGAATCACCCGAAGGTACACGGTTTATTAAGCGTTGTATTAGAGCGGGGACTTTTTTTTTGTTTTTGTTTTTCAACTGATTAACTGGCCATACAATTTTGCAGACGGTTCATGTTTAAATTTATATATTGTAAGATTTTGTTTTCATGTAAATATAAAAGAAGTATTTCATTAATATAAAGTGAAATGTTTTAGTGTTGTAAATTAATTTCGGTGATGTATTATATTTATAGAAATAGTTAGCTGAAAAACAATGTTGTTTTGTTTTAAAAAAACGAATTTTAGCAGAACAGTCCCAAATTTTACCATTTATTTTGTCTTACAGACAGTATATAAGTTATATTATGTAACACCATATCCCTGGTTTTGTTTTTAAAAACTGTCAAGGTGTTTTTCGCAGAATATATGATTTCCAATTGTTAAAAACAATTAATAAACATAATTTAATCCACTGACCGAACAAGAAACAGTTCCCTCTATTGTGTCAGCGTGCAGTGGAATCCTCTGCACGTGGAATAGACGTTCAGTTTGTCTGTACCAATGAGCATCCGGATGAGGCACCGCAGCGGCGGGCGGCATGTGGTGCTACGTTTGCTGAATAACAGTTTTTCGTAGAAGCCCGAAGCGTTGCTTTTTCGACTACGATATGACACCATACAAAAAAAGACATGATTTTTGCTTCAGTGCTAGTAGAATTCTCATAAGTTTAGCTGTTTTTATAGTTATAACTCGACTACTCGTAGGTGAATATTTTATTTATTGTGTTCTTTAAATTTATATTCATAATAAATAACTCGTTTCAGAATGGAGAACTCAGATGTGTCAATAATTAAAAATTTGTTGGAAAATCCATGTTTTCTGCACACCCTGCATGAAAATATACCGCACGCCACTGAACCAAGGATATAAACTTCAACCGTGTGGTGTGAAAGAATAGTCCCAATGTAGCTTATACATATCGTCTGAAATGGGAGATTAAAATGGGTACCCTGCCCCTTGGGATTATATCAGGGGACTGGTTCTCAGGTTGAGGGTTGGGCGTAAAACCAACTACCTTATCGCATACAAAATATCTCAGTTCCCTCAAATAAGTGCTAAAACAGGTTTTATTATACCCAGATGAATTGAAAGGAATTGGAGAGGAGTCGATAATGATAAAAGACACTGGAGGGAGCGTGTGGTTGAGGCAGCTCTGGCGTGTAAAGGGCTCAGTGGCGTGCGGTCCATATGTGTAGGGTGTGCACTGCACACCCTAGCAAAATTATGAGAGACAATAATTTTCTGCACCTATGTCTACCTATCTCTATATGGTATATAATAAATATTATTTATATATTCAAATATTATGTTGATTTGCTTGCTTGTATTCTCGCAGTACGTGCGGTACTAGGTGCTGCACCACGTATCACGTTCAACAGCAAACAAACATAAGAAATTTTTATGTGTACGCACTGCGCACTAATAAAATATCACGCTTTATATGTATGGGCTACTGGAGAAGCAGAGCATACTATAGTACTGAGACAAGTACAGCTATTTTTCCTGCACTTGGCATTCAGAATCATCCGAATGTACGGTTTATTAAGCGTTGTATTAGAACGGGGACTTACGTGCTGAAGAGATTTTGATTTTTTGACTGATTAACTGCCCATACGATTTTGCAGACGGTTACTGCTTAAATTTATATATTGTAAGATTTTGTTTTCATGGAAATATAAAAGAAGTATTTCATCAATATAAAGCGAAATGTTTTAGTGTGGTAAATTAATTTAGGTGATGTATTATATTTATAGAAATAATTCGCTGAAAAACAATTTTGTTTTGTTAGACAAAAAAGAAACGAATTCTAACAGAACAGTCCAAATTTTACCATTCATTCTGTTTTACAAACAGTATATAAGTTATATCTGTAACACCATATCCTGGGTTCTGTTTTTAAAAATTGTGAAGATCTTTTTCGCAGAATATATAATTTCCAAATGTTAAAAACAATTAATAAATATAATTTAATCCACTGACGAACGAGAAACAGTTCGTTCTATTGCGCCAGCGTGCAGCGAAATCCTCTGCACGTGGAATAGACTTTCGGTTTGTCGACACCCATGAACATCCGGATGAGGCACCGCAGCGGCAGGCGCCATGTGGTGCTACGTTTGCTGAACATATAAGTTTTTAGTGGAAATAAAGTTTTCCGTTATTTTATTAGTAATACGGATAGATGTATGGATTTTATGTACAAATGAATAATAAACGTTAAAGAAGTGTTTAATGTACATTTTTATGATTTTATTATTATTTTGTTGTTGCTTTCTGCAGACCCTGCATGAACACCTACCGCACGCCACTGAAAAGGCTGTTGTGTTTATAGAGAAGAAGGATATAAATTCAAAATGAGATCGTATTAAATCACACTCTATGCCTTATTCCTACTGACACAATGATTAATCATTTAATGAAATCATCATATCGAACTCTGAAAGTCCACGTCCCCTAAAATAAAACATTTAAAAATAGGGAAACATTTTTCTCTTACCTTCCCCCTTTTTCATCTGACAAATAAAAAACCACTTTGTTCCACCACAATCGAGACCCTTTACTCTGTATTCGTTCGAGCAGTCCACAGCACCACACGTTAGTGCATCTTCCGTGGGTCCTCCATCTTCTTCCCATAATTTGTAGTCTTTTTGAACAAACTCCGATTTATCGAACGCCCAAGTCCACCTAGAACAAGTAATAAAAGACTAGTTTTATTTTACAAACTTTCTCTTAACCCCTTCCGGTATGATTTAATAATGAAAAACTGTGCATGAAATAACCATTTAATTTTTATTTAAAACACTTGTTTCATTTTACAATTCTTACATATTCTTAATTAAAATCCACTTTTTACATAGTGTTAAATAATATCAGAAACAGTAAAATTAAGAAAATATCAAAGCAAAACATTAATAAGGTATACAGATAATAGTCTTCTGGTACTTTTCAAAACAAAGTGCAAAGGAATTCTTAATTGTTTACACCGCCAAGTAGTCTCACTTTTCATTTGATTCTTGTAACACACACGGCATTTCTTAGTAGGTTTTCTTTTATTCTCACTCATTAATTTGACAACGACTTCTACCAAGTAAACAATATGCAATAGTGACTTGTGATTTTCACAAGTGATAAAAGTGTTGCCAAATTCAGTACACTAGAAATTTTAAACTAAATTAATTATCATATTTAACAGTTACTTTAATCGCATGACGAGTGTAGCTCGTCTTTGTGCGGTATGGAATGAAAAACTAATGACGAGCTAGACTCGTCATTTTACCGGAAGGGGTTAATCTCTGATTTATTTGCACGAGAGACGGAGCAGCTCAGTCCGCTTAGGCACTGATCGAGACATAAACGAGATCATTTAAATAAAAAAGGGGAGGAATAATTTATGATGTTGAATGTTTTAAAAGTAGAATTCTGTGAACATGAAAAATACTTTTAATGACATTAATATTTTGTAAATTTCAATTAATAATATTAAATTTCGTTATCTATGCATTTATAATATAGTGTTGTTTTTATTGTCCATCACTGTTGTCATTATCGTCAATTGCTCAGGGCCGTAACTAGGGCGTGGCATAGGTGGCATTTGCCTTAAGTCTTAATGGCTCCACACCGTGAGGAAAATGGGGTCCGAAACAGGACGATTCGCCTCAAGTAGAAATTAGGAAAAGTTGAAAAAAAAACTTTTTTTTTATTAAAAACTTAATGTGTTTAAGAATTATTTTTTATAAATTTTCTGATTTTTTAAGAGGATTCTAGAGACTAAACCTCTTATTCTTACAAAATGTTTACCACACACTCCTAATATGCCTTAATATAATTCCGAGTATTCGTTTTAAATTTTGAATTTAATAAAGTTATTAAACCTAAATTTATATTTAGAAATTTGCAATGTTTTTTTTTCTGAAAATTCAACGTCTAAATAAAAAATAATCCCATCAAATAAACTATTCAGTTTACCAGCAAGATAATATCTCCAAACTGTTCAAAAATATTTTTAAGTATTAATAAGAAAAATAGAATTTTTTAAAACAAAATAAATTCTTAAAATGCTAGGAACATTTTAAGAATTAACAAAATATTTTGTGAGTTCATTTTGAATATATGATATATGTGTATATATATATATATATATATATATATATATATATATATATATATATATATATATATATATATAACAGGCTTTACGTAAACATGTTATGTAACATGCATTTTCTCCCTATATTTGGTGGCAGGGGCGCTAAAGGACCTAGTTACTGTCCTGCAATTGCTGCTGTTGTTATTGTCTTGGTCAAGTCAAGCACGTGAGCTAGAGACCACATGAAGGCAAGGGGGCAATTTGGCCATCTACTGGCATTTTAATACCGGACACTTATCTATTAACTATAGTTTCCATTTGAAGCTGCATGTTTGAATCATTATACAATAGTGAAATTGAAAGTCATGAACAAATTTTTTTAAAGATTTAAATATGAGTCAACATTTTGAAATTATCTGTTATACGTGCACATATATCAAGGTTGTCAGTTGAAGTGAACAAGCATTCATCTATATGCCATTTAACAAAATATTTTATTCGAAGTTGGACAGGAGTCATATTGCATAGTAGATCAAATGAGTTATTAAAAATGTCTGGCTTCGTACATTTTATACATTGCAGTTCAACTAAAAATTAATGCTATTAAACAAATTCTGGTAAGATTTCAGAAATCTTTTATTCTGAATTATTTGGTGTTCTAAATTGAATTTTATTCCGTCATGATTAAAAATTCTTAAGATAGCTATTTTTCTTATTTTATCAACGTTTCTATTTCCTTTTTCTTAAGATAAACTGAAAACTGTACATCACGTTCCCAAATCTCTTATTTTGCCCTTACGAAACCCACGTAACAAAATATCGAATAGAAAATCTGAAATTTTCCAAAATGCGATTTCTTAAATGCTGCCAACAACTGTTAACTAAAATAACATAAATTTATATTACATTTTTGGTCAAACGATTTTTGTAATTAACGTAAATGTGCCAAGACTCTGTATTGAAAATTTTGATGTTTTGAAAAATACAAATTTTAATATTCTCTTAATGGCGTAATCAAAAATATTCTACCACAGAGAAGAAGAGATTAATGACGGGCAAGGGGTTCGACTTTCGTTTTTTACGAAGAGCACCGCTAGAGTGCTCAATAGGGAATATATAAGATATATAAGATAATTATCGTATATATATATATCGATAAGAATATATAAGATAATTATCGTACGGTTCACGCTAGCGGTGCTCGTCAAACGAAAGGCGTACCCACAGATTATACGCATATAGTTGCGCCACTCCCATAAGCAATACCCACAGACTATACACATGTGTATTTACTTTATGGTCATACCCTTTGCCTTAATTCGCGAGGCCTCTTTTTGATCCCACATGCTTTGCTGGTTTAAATTGTCAGAACTAAATTAATCTTACATGTTCTTTTTACCTGCCAAAGCATTGCTATGATTATTACCTCAATGTTTTTTTTTTATTTATTCTGTATAGTATTTTGTATTTCCTATTTTGGCAACATTCAGTTAAGTTAATAAATAAGTAATCTCTGTAGACTTGCGTGTGTTGGTTTGCTTACACTTTTTCTCTTCTATTTATCAAAATATATCTGCTTTCATTAATATTTTTGCGTCACAAATGGCATTAGAGACAATAACAATAACAGCAAAAGTAATCATCAATTACTTTTAACTGTATAAGTCAGTATCAATTGGATGTTAAATATAGAAATAATTAAAACAACAAATAAACATTTAAAAATATATCTTAGAGTACAGTTAAAGTAATTAAAATTATTTCAATTTTGTAAATAGGATTTTCTACTTATAGATAACAATAATAATTAAAAAATTGTATTTGTGTGTGATACCATAATCCAGGGTGGAGAAAGAGCTATTTAGTACCATATTAAATCATTTGATTTTACTTTAACATCCAAGGAAATTTGATCATCTTTTTAAAAGAAACTATTACAAATAAATGATCGTCCATCATCCTAATGATAAACTCTTGCTAAATGTATAATCTTTTAGTATTTAGGACATACGTTACTGAATTCCATGACACATTAACAAGGTCAAGGTAGTTGGTTTTTACGGAGTACCTAGCAGTGATAAAAGCACTGCTTCAACCTCCGAAAGAATAAAGATCAAAAACATAATTTATTGAGTCAAGAAAACGAGATTGCCAAACGAGAATTTAGTACGCTTACAGCGGCTTTCAAAAAAAAAAAAAAAAAAAAAAAAAAGAAGGACGAAAGTAAAAAAGCTGTAAAATGAGTAAATTGTTCACATAACAATGCATATGTGAAAACCAACGCGTTGAATGATTAAAATTAATCATTCTGTTCCTTCACAAAGACATAACACAACAGTAAATTCTCAAATTTACACTCGCCAGTTACTTATTAAAATAAACTGGAAAATGTAATTCGGTATCGCCATCTAGTGAGCGCAGGGGGAATTACAAATTACATGAAAGTTGAGATACAGTTAGAAAAGTAATGAAACACGGTGAAAAATTAATCGACTCCAGGTTTGGGCATACATTCAAAACTTCAAAATCAGCTGGGTATTTATAAATGTTTGAAATTGTTAATGTGTCATTAACAATTTCAAACATTTAAAAATACCCAGCTGATTTTGAAGTTTTGAACATGTATGCCCAAAGCTCTGAAAAAGCAAGTTCAATGGAAGCTAACTTGGTGGAAAAGGCAGATTAGTCATATTAACAAACCTAGAAGCATGGATGGTATTTTTAAATATTTTCCAATTAGCAATATCTTTCTACTATGTTACAAAATAACTCAGTTTTGCAAAATAATTAAAAAAGGATCTTAAAATTAACAAGAAATATTTTTATTTTAGATATGACATTTCATGTTTTTTCAATTATTAAAAATCAAATTATACATAAACATGAAAATTAAAAAAAATTAAATCAAACATGCTTCTAGACTATAATGTGATAAAAATACTTGCTCTTGCATACTGGTTTGTCTACAGCAAATTGTTAATAAATTGTAGTTAATTAGTAATAAAATAGTTTAATAATTAAATAGTAAAAACTTCATACTAAAATAGTACTCCGGAAAAATGCTTGAATAATTAACTAATCAACAATAATTAATATATAACATAATATGGCTAGCTGTTACCTAATTTTATTGCAATAACAGATAACAAGTTTTTACACGTTTTTAACGTTTCTTAGTTTTTTTGACAGTAGGTTTTTGACATGACGGATAAAACCATTGCTAAAATCGGATAAAAATGTCCTATGACAAAAAACCCTGGACAATAATATGGTTGAATTTACCATATAACAAATTAAATTCCTTTAAAAAACGTATAAAATTGTTTGTATAAAACACAGCGTAAATTTTTTAACAACTCCATTTTTAACCTCTTTATTCGTTATTAATACAGAAACTTGAGCGAGTGCCAAACGATAAATCAAAACCTAAACATAAAAATAAATCTTAAAAGAATAATAATCGTCTTTTAAATTATGACGTCATCAGATCAGATTTCGATTTCTCCACTTTTAGGCTAAGCAAAGTATTTAATTATTTCAGTTGGGTATTTCTGAGCAGACCGAGTCACTTGGATTCCGCAGGGTGGGCCTAAGTTCTCTTGCAATGACTCTCGAGTGATGGTTCCGAGTAGAGTTGTGAGCAGTGGAAAAAAACCGGGTTTTTGGAGAAGGGAATTTTGAAAATTTCCAAAACATGGGAATTTTGAAAATTTCTAAAACATGGGAATTTTGAAGTATTTTGAAGTTGCCATTTTCCAAGACACACAGAGAACCACCATTTTTTTCAGTCTTTGTTGTAGACCTCAAAAGTTGATGTTTTCACGAAATTTAACTATTATATGCTATGAAAAAAAATGAATAATTGGGATTAACTAACTATATTTGGCAAGGTATCATGTTTATCATGAAAGTGTGAGTATATTTTTCCTTTGAGAAATA
>CM063501.1:126774912-126849912 GCA_032207245.1 Pardosa pseudoannulata
CATCTGACAAATAAAAAAAGTCCTTGTTCCACCACAATCGAGACCCTTTACTCTGAATTCGTTCGAGCAGTCCACAGCACCACACGTTAGTGCATCTTCCGTGGGTCCTCCATCTTCTTCCCATAATTTGTAGTCTTTTTGAACAAACTCGGATTTATCGAGCGCCCAGGTCCACCTAGAACAAGTAATAAAAGACTAGTTTTATTTTACAAACTTTCTCTTAATCTCTAATTTATTTGCACGAGAGACGGAGTAGCTCATCTGCTTAGGCACCGATCGAGACATAAATAAACGAGATCATTTAAATATAAAAAAGCGGAGGAATAATTTAAGATTGTAGCGGGTACAATTATACCCCTATCCTTTTTTACGATAGGTGGCGCTAGAAAGCCATCGAGTGTGTTCTACACTCATGTCCATAAATTAAGGATAATTCAGAATCACACAGAAATTGAGTTCTAAAATAAAAATTTCACCTGTAGAATTATCACACACATCTTGAAGAAGAATATGCAAATTGCAGGAAACCACCAGATGGCACGGATAGTACGTCACAATGACGAGAGTGTATGAAAGGGGTATATAAGGAATGGTAGCAAAGAAGTAAAATTGTTCACAAGCGCTTTAAAAGCCTTTCAGTGCAATAACCGCATAGTTATGGCACAAAGGAAGCATTTGGATGATTTTTTACGTGGTAGAATTATCGGACGACTGGAATGTGGACGTACCCAGCTGGAAGTATCCGAGGAACTTGGAATCGCCCAGAGTGTCATCTCCAGGCTTTGGCAACGATTCAAACATGATGGTAATGTGAGTAGATGTTACAGCACAGGTCGCCCCCGAGTTACTTCGCCGAATGATGACCGGTATTTGGCAGTTACTGCCAAAAGAAACAGACGGAGCACAGCATCAGACCTGTCTCGTCAGCTCTCTTCAGCTACCGGTACGACAGTTTCAAGGCAGACCGTGTACAGACGCTTAGGGAACATTGGTCTATATGCTCGTAGGCCTGTCAGATGTGTTCCCCTTACCGCAACTCACTGTCGCCTGCGATTATGCTGGGCTAGAGAGCATGCATTGTGGACACCGCAACAGTGGTCTTGTGTGATGTTTTCCGACGAGTCCAGGTTCAGTTTACATTCTCGCCGGACTTTCATATGAAGAGCGCCAGGTACCCGTTACCACCAAGAGAACACCATTGAACGTCACCGTTACGGTGGTGCAGGATGGCTCGTTTGGGGAGGAATTATTCTTGGTTCCAGAACTGACCTGCATGTTCAGAGTGTAACGATGACAGGCCACATCTATCGGGATGTCATTCTGGAACAACATGTACGTTTGTTTCGGGGCGCCATGGGTCCTGAATTTCTGTATATGGATGACAACGCCCGACCTCACCGTGAAAACATTGTAGACGAATGCCTTCAATCGGAGGATATCACCCGTATGGATTGGCCAGCATACTCACCGGACTTGAATCCAATAGAGCATGTGTGGGACATGCTTGGCCGACGAATTGCAGCCCGTCAACCCCCTCCCAACTGTCTATCGGAACTTCGAAGGGCATTGCTTGATGAGTGGTGTAATTTTCCCCAAGATCAGATTGATAATCTGATACTCAGCATGCGTAGGCATTGTAACGCTTGTATTGCATCGTCCGGGAGACATACTCCGTATTAACCATCATACTAACCATGTTATACTGTTTTCTGTAAATAGGTTCTTTTTTGAAATTTGCTCCAGGGAGTAAAAACCGCAATTTTTATTAATTATATCAAATATATAGCATCTTTTTTGCTCTTTACCTTTTGTTTAATTAATAGACTTTACAAATAAGTCAAATTTGTTTTGCTTTTGTCTCTTTCATTGCCTGAACTTCATTATCCTTAATTTATGGACATGAGTGTAATATAGTGTCAGTGGTCTAGGAGAGTGTTTTGTGCTCTTTGTTGTTTTGTGTTCTGTGGTGTGGAACTTCGAAAGGAAATAAAAATGGTTCCTAAAGAAATAGTCTAAATTAATTCTAAACGTCTTATGAAATAAGAGTCTCGTCCTTCTACAAGATGTTGAATGTTTTTAAAGTAGAATTCTGTGAACATGAAAAATACTTTTAATGACATTAATATTTTGTAAATTTCAATTAATAATATTACATTTCGTTATCTATGCATTTATAATATAGTGTTGTTGTTATTGTCCATCACTGTTGTCAATATCGTCAATTGCTCAGGGCCGTAACTAGTGCGTTTCAAAGGTGGCATTTGCCACGGGTGGATCAGTCTTACGGGCGCGCACGTTGAGGAAAATGGGTTCCGAAAGAGGACGATTACGCCCCAAGTAGAAATAAGGAAAAGTTGAATAAAAAAAAAACTTTCTTTATTATAAAACTCAATGTGTTTAAGAATTATTTTTTTATGAATATTCTTATTTTTTAAAAGGCTTCTAGAGACTAAGCATGTTATAGATTCTTACAAAATGTTTACCAAACACTCCTACTATACCTCAATATAATTCCGGGTATTCGTTTTAAATTTTGAATTTAATAAAATTATTAAAACTAAATTTATATTTAGAAATTTGCAAAATGTTTTATGAAAATTCAACGTCTAAATAAAAAATAATCCTATCACATAAACTATTCAGTTTATCAGCAAAATAATATCCCCAAAGTATTCAAAAATATTTTTTAAGTATTAATAAGAAAAATAAAAATGATTTTTTAAATTAATATGCTAGGAACATTTTAAGAATTAACAAAATATTTTGTGAGTTCATTTTGAATATATGATATATGTATATATATATATATATATATATATATATATATATATATATATATATATATATATATATATTATATATATATATATATATATATATATATATATATATATATATATATATATATATATATATCAGGCTTTACGTAAACATGTTATGGAACATGCATTTTCTCACTATATTTGGTGGCAGGGCTCTAAAGGACCTAGTTACGTTTCTGCAATTGTTGTTGTTGTTATTGTCTTGGTCAAGTCAAGCACGTGAGCTAGAGACCACATGAATTAAGGCAAGGGGTTCGACTTTCGTTTTTTACGAAGAGCACCGCTAGAGTGCTCAATAGGGAATATATAAGATAAGATAATTATCGTATATATATCATATATATATACATCGATAAGAATATATAAGATAATTATCGTATGGTTCACGCTAGTGGTGATTGTCAAACGAAAGGCGTATCCACAGATTATACGCATACAGCTGCGACACTCCCATAAGCAATACCCACAGACTATAATGTTACGAATTTCGCAAGTTGGCATGTATTTTTGTCGTATACTGTGTATTATAATGGGTAAATCATGTATTTGGCGAGATATTGGCTCGTTGGCGATGTTTTTGGCGACTAATTTTTGGCGCCAAGTTTGGCGATTTATCTCCAAATTTGGCGACTTGGTGACTTTCTTGGCGACCGTTTGTACCTAGTACTTTCTAGAATATTCCAGTTTCTCCCGAGGATATAAATACCGGGGACCGATCCTGATCGAAGTTCTTCAGTACTAGAGGGCTCGGCCCAGGAAGTACTGTTGCCAATCCTTCCAGAGAGATCGAGGTTCAGTTAGCTGAGAAATTTGTAGAGGTAAAGACCTACGTTGTTTGGCGCTAAGAGTTTGAGTGAACTATCGCCTGTGCTAGCCAGTTCTCGCGGTGTTGGCTGCTGTATTCGTGTTTTCCCTGCATTACGAATAAAGTGCTGTTATTTTTGCTGTCATATTTCAAAGTCTACTCAATCCACGAACGCTACGCTTCATAAATTGGTAACAATACACATGTGTATTTACTTTATGGTCATACCCTTTGCCTTAATTCGCGAGGCCTCTCTGTGATCCCACATGCTTTGCTGGTTCAAATTGTCAGAACTAAATTAATCTTGCATGTTCTTTTTATCTGCCAAAGCATTGCTATGATTATTACCTCAATGTTTTTTTTTTTATTTATTTTGTATAGTAATTTGTATTTCCTGTTTTGGCAACATTAAGTTAAGTTAATAAATAAGTAATCTCTGTAGACTTGCGTGTGTTGGTTTGCTTACACTTTTTCTCTTCTATTTATCAAAATATATCTGCTTTCATTAATATTTTTGCGTCACAAATGGCATTAGAGACAATAACAATAACAGCAAAAGTAATCATCAATTACTTTTAACTGTATAAGTCAGTATCAATTGGATGTTAAATATAGAAATAATTAAAACAACAAATAAACATTTAAAAATATATCTTAGAGTACAGTTAAAGTAATTAAAATTATTTCAATTTTGTAAATAGGATTTTCTACTTATAGATAACAATAATAATTAAAAAATTGTATTTGTGTGTGATACCATAATCCAGGGTGGAGAAAGAGCTATTTAGTACCATATTAAATCATTTGATTTTACTTTAACATCCAAGGAAATTTGATCATCTTTTTAAAAGAAACTATTACAAATAAATGATCGTCCATCATCCTAATGATAAACTCTTGCTAAATGTATAATCTTTTAGTATTTAGGACATACATTACTGAATTCCATGACACATTAACAAGGTCAAGGTAGTTGGTTTTTACGGAGTACCTAGCAGTGATAAAATCCACTACTTCAACCTCCGAACGAATAAAGATCAAAAACATAATTTATTGAGTCAAGAAAACGAGATTGCCAAACAAGAATTTAGTACGCTTACAGCGGCTTCCAAAAAAAAAAAAAAAAAAAAAAAAAAAAAAAAAAAAAAAGAACACGAAAGTAAAAAAGCTGTAAGGGGAGAAAATTGTTCACATAACAATGCATATGTGAAAAACAACGCGTTGAGTGATTTAAAGTAATCATTCTGTTCCTTGACAAAGACGAAACACAACACCAAATCCTCAAATTTACACTCGCCGTTACTTATTAAAATAAACTGGAAAATAGAATTCAGTATCACCATCTATTGAGCACTGGGAGAATTACAATTTACATGAAAGTTGAGATACAGTTTGAAAAATAATGAAACACAGTGAAAATTAATCGACTCCAGGTTTGGGCATACATTCAAAACTTCAAAATCAGCTAGTTATTTATAAATGTTTGAAATTGTTAATGTGTCATTAACAATTTCAAACATTTAAAAATACCCAGCTTATTTTGAAGTTTTGAACATGTATGCCCAAAGCTCGAAAAAACGAGTTCAATGGAAGCTGAACTTGGTGGAAAAGGCAGAATAGTCATATTAACAAACCTAGAAGCATGGATGGTATTTTTAAATCTTTTCCAATTAGCAATACCTTTCTACTATGTTACAGAATAACTCAGTTTTGCAAAATAATTAAAAAAGGATGGTAAAATTAACATGAAATATTTTTATTTTAGATATGACATTTCATGTTTTTTCAATTATTAAAATTCAATTAATAAAATTATACATGAACAAGAAAATTTAAAAAAAAAAATAAATTCAAGCATGTTTCTAAATTATATAGTGATAAAATTACTTGCTATAACATACTAATTTGTCTAAAGTACATGGTTAGTAAATTGTAGTTAATTAGTAATAAAATAGTTTAATAATTAAATAGTAAATTTTTAAAGCCAAATAGTACTCTGATAAAATGCTTGAATAGTTAAGTAATCAACGATAAGCAATATATAACATAATATGGCTAGCTGTTACCTAATTTTATTGCAATAACAGATAACACAAGTTTTTACACGTTTTTAACGTTTCTTGGCTTTTTTGACAGTAGGTTTTTGACATGACGGATAAAACCATGGCTAAAATCGGATAAAAATGTCCTATGACAAAAAACCCTGGACAATAATATTGTTGAATTTACCATATAACAAAGTAAATTCATTTAAAAAAACGTATAAAATTGCTTGTATAAAACACAGCGTAAATTTTAGAACAACTCTATTTTTAACCTCTTTATTCATTATTAATACAGAAACTTGAGTTAGTGCCAAACAATAATATAAAATCTAAACATAAAAATAAAACGTAAAAGAATAATAATCGTCATTAAATTATGACGTCATCAGATCAGATTTCGATTTCTCCACTTTAAGGCTAAGCAAAGTATTTAATTATTTCAAGTGGGTATTTCTGAGCAGACCGAGTCACTTGGGTTCCGCAGGGTGGGCCTAAGTTCTGTTGCAATGACTCTCGAGTGATGGTTCCGAGTAGAGTTGTGAGCAGTAGAAAAAAAATCGGGTTTTTTAGGAAGGGAATTTTGATAATTTCCAAAACATGAGAATTTTGAAAACTTCTAAAACATTGGAATTTTGAAGTTGCCATTTTCCAAGACACACAGAGAACCACCATTTTTTTCAGTCTTTGTTGTAGACCTCAAAAGTTGATGTTTTCACGAAATTTAACTATTATATGCTATGAAAAAAAATGAATAATTGGGATTAACTAACTATATTTGGCAAGGTATCATGTTTATCATGAAAGTGTGAGTATATTTTTCCTTTGAGAAATATCCAATATTATTATTATTACATAAATATTAGGCAATAATCTGTAGTGTCACAAAACCCATAAATCATTATTTTTCTTGGATAACAAAATCTCTCTTTCTCACTCTCTCTCTATATATATATATATATATATATATATATATATGTGTGTGTGTGTGTGTGTGTGTGTGTAGGAATTGGACACAAAATGCAACAGTGTCATTTGATTGCACTTTTAAATGATATATGCATTACAAAAAATAATAAACTGTTATTTTAAATTTAATGATATTTATTTTTATATTATAAAAGGAGGGGAAAAAGTTTAGCATAAAGCAATTTACATAATAAATAATGATAAAAAATAATGTATATAATTATTATATTAGCAATTAAAATTGAAGCAACCAGTTATGTGTTTGATAAGACTAACAGAGTAATTAATTACATAAGTACTACTATAAAATCATTTAAATGCTCATTGCTATTATTTCTTGAATATATATATATATATATATATATATATATATATATATATATATATATATATATATATATATATATATATATATATATATATATATATATATATATATATATATATATATATATATATATATTGCCAAAAAAGTATCTTAAAAATAATATGCTAGTTCAAAAATAGCTACTGTTGAAAAAATAAATGTAAACATTGTTAAAATGATTTCTTTCCAAAATTCCCAAAATTCCGTGTTTATTTCCCAAAATTACCGGGTTTATTACCACCTCTTCTAAATTCCGCGTTTTTTACATCTCTAGTTCCGAGGCCCAGGATTGCGACAGTCGCCTCTCAAAATTTCCTGCTTCTCTTTTAGGCTTTATGGTCTCTGTCTTGAAGTGCAACGAGCTAAATTCACTGTACTAATAAAACTGTCTTTTGACTCGGGTATTTCGAGCCACCCTCACTAATTTTGGCCTCAAGAGGTCCGCTAGAGCATCCAGTAGTATTCCAATTTCCCTCATCGACCGCAGTCTACTACGTTCATCCACAGATGGCGCCTACGACGTTCCGGGCATTCCAAGAAGGACACTAGTGTCTCGGTAACACAACATCATAAATGCACCTGCCTCAAATTGCGCCAAATATTTGCCACATTTGGCAAACTAGCATCCGGTGATCCCAAGATCATAAATGCACCGGTCTGAAACAGGCTGGTGCTTTAAATGCACCCGTGTGAAAACAGCTATGGTAAACACTACCTTTTTTTTTCACAGCATCATAAGTGCACCAGTCTGTAAAAAAGGCCGGTACATGAAGAGATGTAAAAAAAACCCAGAATTTTGAAGAGGTGGGAATAAAACGGGAATTTTGGGGAATAAACCCGGAATTTTGGGAACTTTGGGAAGAAATCATTTTAACAATGTTTACATTTATTTTTTGAACAGTGGCTATTTAAGAACTAGCATATTATTTCTAAGAGATTTCTTTTTTTTTTACTTTTGGCAATATATATATATATATATATATATATATATATATATATATATATATATATATATATATATATATATATTTTTTTTTTTTTCAAGAAATAATAGCAATGAGCATTTAAATGATTTTATAGTAGTACTTATGTAATTAATTACCCTGTTAGTCTTATCAAACACATAACTGGTTGCTTCAATTTTAATTGCTAATATAATAATTATATACATTATTTTTTATCATTATTTATTATGTAAATTACTTTATGCTAAACTTTTTCCCCTCCTTTTATAATATAAAAATAAATATCTTTAAATTTAAAATAACAATTTATTATTTTTTGTAATGCATATATCATTTAAAGGTGTCATCAAATGACACTGTTGCATTTTGTGTCCAATTCCTACACACACACATTATATATATATATATATATATATATATATATATATATATATATATATATATATATATATATATATATATATATATATATATATATATATATATATAGAGAGAGAGAGAGAGATGTTATCCAAGACAAATAATGATTTATGGGTTTTGTGACACTACAGATGATTGCCTAATATTTATGTAATAAAAAAAATATTGGATATTTCTCAAAGGAAAAATATACTCATACATTCATGCTAAACAGTATACCTCGTCAAATATAGTTAGTTAATCAGAATTATTCAATTTTTTTTCATGGCATATAACAGTTAAATTTTGTGAAAATATCAACTTTTGAGGCCTATAACAAAGACAGAAAAAAATGGTGGTTCTCATTGTGTCATAGGAATTGGTGACTTCAAAATACTTCAAAATTCCCATGTTTTGGATATTTTCAAAATTCCCTTCCCAAAAAACCCGTTTTATTCCCGGGTTTAAACCGGGTTTTTTCCACTGCTCACAACTCTACCGGTACATTTATGATCATGCCACCTGCTACGATTTAAAATGACATTTTTTGTAATGTTTTATTGTCTTAAAATCGTCTTAAATTTTTCTTGTCTTAAAATCGGTAATATCGATCACCACAACATAAATACATCATTCTGAAAAGCCATAGGAAAAATATCTACAGTAAACACTAACACTTTTTTAATTAGAAATCACACATAAATGAATCTGTGGCAAACATTTTTGTTTCAAAATTAAATTTTTCTAAATTTTTCTTATTTTAATTTGTCTTAAAATCGGTAATTTCTAAAAGAATTATTTTTTACTGGAAATTTATTTTATAATTATGATTATAGAAAACTATGCAAATTATGTAACTTAGTCCAAGAAATGAAGCTGTTTTATTATCAAGCAGCATTTTATATTAAAAGAACATGTTTGTTGTGGCATAAATATTTGAACATAGTGTGTATTGCAACAATTTTTTTCTCAGTCCACACACAGTCGAATAGTGAAGGGGGAGGGGATGTCATAAGCCCGAAGCATTATTTTCAGAAATTTTTGGAAAGAAGAAACTTTTTTGCTCATTAACAGAAAAAAACCTTCCATATTAATAACACAAATCTATTGTAAAGACGATACTGGCAAAGACCTGTTTATACAATAAACCTAATTTTCTTATCTCCCGCGCTCGCCAAATCTCCCATCTTTAACCCTTTGAAGGTCACGAACATAAATTCTTTGGAATTTAATGAAATTAGTTTATAAATGTTATCTATGAACCTTATGAATGTAAAATATATAAAAAATTTTCTCGACATTTCTTAGAGGGGCATACCTTTAGGAGGGTTTGAGAGGTAGTTAAACTGATAAAACCCTTCCCTTGTACAGCGTGAATATAATACTTTTTAAAATTTTAATTATATTGTAAGAACAATAAATAAGTATCCTTAAAATAGTACAATAAATAAAAAGTTTAACAAATAGTACAATAAATAAATAGCTTAACAAATAGTATAATAAATAAATAGCTTAATAGATTGTATAATATATAAATAACTTAAAAATAGTATAATAAATAAATAGCTTAAAAACAGTATAATAAATAAATATTTTAATAAACATCATAATAAATAAATAGCTTAATAAACGGCATAATAAATAAATAGCTTAACAAAAAGTATAATAAATAAACAGCTAATCAAATAGTATAATAAATAAATTGCTCAACAAATAGTATAATAAATAAATAGCTTAAAAATAGTTTAATAAATAAATAACTTAACAATTTATAAGTGTTGTTTGGTAGATACTTTTATTTGAAGTTATAAGTCAGAAAACTCCAATTACTGACTTTCCAGGTACGGAAAGTTTAATTACATATATTTCAAAAGAAAAAAAATTAATTAAATGTAGTGCTGTCATATATTAAGGTTTAAATTGTCAAAACATAAAAAATTGATAAAAACCATTCATATGTCTACAAAATTAAAAAAATATATATTTAAATGTGGTCTCATTGCGAAACCACTGTCCGTTAAAGGGTTAAGCTCCCAGAACAACTGCGCAGTTGCTGTACAGCCGGTGCATTTATGATGTTTGTGACCCAGACGCTAGTCAAGAGGGACTGGCCGTGTGGGGTGGCCCAATACTTGAGATCTGTCCTTCTCCACCGGGAATAAGGATATGAAAAGAATAATTAAAACTTGCATTTTACTTTTAATTGTTTAAGTTAACGAGATAAGAGTTCTTATTACTATTACTTGAGAGTTACACTTTGGAAAGAACTTGCCAAGCCTAATCAGTGTCATTTTTCAAATGTTTAATAAACACTATTATACAGTGGCGATAATAGGGGAAAATGGCTTATAGTTAACTTTTGAAATGAAGATTTATTAACATAAAATTATACATAAAAAAACATGAAAGAAGAAGAAGAATAAGGATATGAAAAGAATAATTAGAACTTGCTATTTACTTTCAATTTTTTAAGATAACGAGATAAGAATACTTATTATTATTTCTTGAGAGTTACACTTTGGCAGGCATTTGTCAAGCCTAATTAGTGCCGTTTTGCAAAAGTTTAATAAACACTTTTATACAATGGCGATTACAGATGGAGCCACAGAACCTGCTCTGAGCTTTTCTCGCCATGAATTTTAAGCTAAACCTAATTTTTAATTTTAATTTTTTAACTTTAATTTTACTTCTTGTACTAACTTAATGTAATTTCACTTATTATTTCTATCATCAACATTCACCTATATCTTCACTGTCTTGTACAGTAATTTAGTAATAAAAATAAATAAATAATAATAAAAAAATTTTAATTAAAAAAAGAAGTAAATAAATAAATAAAAATTTCTTTCTATTCTTAAACTTTCTTCTTTTTATTTTAAATGTATTTCATCTTAATTTATTTAACTTGTTAAGGGCGTAGCAATTTATCTCATCCCATCATTAAGACCTGCATTTTTATACTTATTGTTTTTCATCTTAAAAGACTGGACACCTGATTTTGAATTCTTAACTTGCAACAGGGGATAAGGCCTTCGGCCAAGGTACCCCGGTCAACTCTTCAATAGCTCAATGGCGATAATAGGGGAAACTGGCTTACAGTTAGCTCTTGAAATGAAGCGTTATTAACATGAAACTAAATATATGAAAAGTAAAGCTTAAGTTTTACTTTTAAATTTTTTATTTAACGAGGTAAAAATTCTTATTACTAGCGGCTATTAACATCAAATTTTAAAAAATAATAAACTTTAGCCTAGAGGGTCTCATGGCCATACGGGCCCGGATTGGTGTTAGACTGATTGCAAAATATTTAGGAAAACTACCTCTAATAAAAAAATTAGGTAAATCTAAGAGGAAAATAGTATATATTAATTTACATAAATTTAAAGGGAAGGAAACCGATTCCCTAAAATTTATTTACAATTTTATCATTTAGAGATCCCAAAGATATTCTTCATGGCCTTACTCTCTCACCAAATGTTTCGTGAACTAAAGTTAGAATCCTATCATATCTCTATAACACTCTAACTTTATTTTCAAGCCATAAATGTAATCAAGACTTACATCCTGTCCTTTTTTGAATTCCTTATAGTATTCTCTTCCATGCGGAGTCCAATCCAGAACATAGCATTTTCCAGTTCTCCACTTACAAATTTATAAAGTATCTTCTCAATCTTTTTCAATAATTCCTTAGACTGGATAGATGTCATCCTGCCATCCCTGTTAGAGCACACTGTGACGGCACCGTCAAACGACGTTCTTTTTGTTATAACGGCATAACACAACCCGTTGAATTTAATCGGATATTCCATGTCACCTGAAAAAAAATTTATTCATTTATAAACATTCATATTGGTACTTGTGCTTTATGCATTGTAAAATAAATTATTATTTAAGTTCCAGGTTCTTTATCGTTTAGCATTTTATGGTACAGGTTCCTACAGAGAACAATTGGGCAGAGCTGTGATCTGGGATTAAGCCAAGCTTCATTTTTCTATTGCTTATGCAACACTATTAAATCATATTGTTCTGAAATTTTAAATTAGATTCCTTTATGCTTTATTATACAGGGTGTTTCATATTGAATGGGACAAAAAGAAAACACGATTGTGAACGTTGTAACTAATATATTTAGAAAATTCAAATTTACTTCGAAACTACATTTATTCAAGTTTCTACCCCAAGCAGCAAAAGATGGTTGGCCAATCATTGGCCAAACACCGCATTTCGATCTCGCGACGTCGGGCCGATTACCGTCTGCGACGTTGGAGAGTAGTTGTTTATGGCCGCCGGCAACCCGCCGGGCGATCATCGCCGCGGCGTGTTTCAGACAGTTTTGCCGATCATTTGCCGACGTTTATGATCGGATCACGACTTAGTACCAATCATTTCCCGATATGTTGCCAATTATTTTCCTATAGGTTGAATAAATGGGTGACCTGTTAGATTTATTATTAAATGCTTTTAGATTATTTAATTCTATGTTTTCTAATGTTTTAAAAAAATTTCTTGTCAGAAATTGGCTTCATTTCCTTGAATTAAAATTGAATTTTTAAAGTAAAATATTCAGTTCTAAAATAAAAGAAACTTAAATCCGTAACCATTTTTGTGTGAAATTATATACAGTTTTAATTTATAAACATGGAAAAAAAAAACGTTTATAACTGTTTTCTAAACCTTTTTGTTATAATTCAGAAATTATACAGATTTCTCCTAGTTTATTTAAAAATATTGGTATTTTTAAGATTTTTCACATTTTTCTTGAGTATAGCGACCTTGTTTTTTACTTTTTGAGAGTGTATGTTTAAAAAAAAGTTATCTTGTACTGCAAATGTACTGTAGCGTTCCAAACCCAACCTATTATATACCTCAGCAAATATATCTATAATATAATAGTTTATTTTTCTCAAGACTCAAATATTTAACAAAAATTGAATTTCTTTAATTAAAAAGCTTATTTAAAAATTATCTTGCAATATTACAACTAAAAAAGGAATAATTATAAAATAATAGTTTAATTTTCTTAATGTTGTCTATTTAAGAAATTTGTATGTTTTAATTCAAAAGCATATTTCAAAAACATTTCAAATAATTTTTTCTTGCAGTATTGCAAGTAAAAAATATAATAATAGCAATTTTAACTTATTATTTCATATTCAGCTTAATACTGAAATTTTAGTAAGAATAAAAACCAGTGCTTAAGTTCAATAAATGAATACAAAAATTATTTTGTTGAATAGAAGAGAATTTGAAAATACAACAAAGTACCTTCATAAAAATTTCACTATATGTCAGAAACTAATCTTTTTTAAAGCGTTAGTTTGCACATCTTAAAACAATTTTATTGTTTTTCTCTGTTCTTCAAAGCAATAATACAATATCCAAACAAAAATGTAATTTAAAACCAGTATATATCAGATGAAAAAAAATATACACACTTCAATCATGTAATTTATCTGTGAAAAATTATCTGTACCTGACATGAAAAATAGAATTATAGAATCTTTGTAATATAATCTGTGATAATTGTAAATATTTTTAACATTGTTTTACGAAGTATATTTCAACAATCTCTGAATGAAATATATCTTCTGTTTTAAAGGATAAAGCAAGCATACCTTAATTTAGACTGTTCTGTTATTAAATGTAAACTATAAATAAATGTTTCAAAAACCAAAATTTAAATTCTTATAAATAACTTTTAATTACAAATATTTTAGACTTACAAATAAACATTTTATCACTCTATTACTTAATGTATATTTCATTTATTTCCTAAGTACCACAAAAATTAAAATTTTACATTTCTTTTAAAATCAGAATAAAAAATTCTTAAGTTGTATATGTCCTGTAAAAATATTTACATTTAAGTAAATAAATATCCAACATGATTAAAGCATAAATAAAACATTTAAAAAAGTAGGGAATCAAATCAAACTTTATTGACATCAAGTGTTATTTACATTAGTTTTATTATTAGAATTGCAGCCGAATAGTTAAGGTGCTGACCATCGGTTCCGTAGTTCGTAGGTTCAAATCCCCCTATGGAATGGATGCTTGTAGCTCTTCGGAATCAGCTTTAATCAATAGGTCCTGGTCTCATTATCCCTCGTGTTGCAAAACATTTTACAGTAGAGCTCCAAACCTAACTATGGTGAAGATGTCCACCCTCACGAATCTTCACAAGTTTATTTTTTTAATTGCTGCTTCAACTTCATGTTCGGTGGCATGCTGATATTGACGATTGTTTTGGACAGATGCTGAAATAAATATAAAATTCTTTAAAATGAGACAAAAAATTTAAAACTGTTTAAATAAAAATTTGAAAAAGGAAACATTTTAAAAATGACCAGAGTAATTTTGTGCTTTATATGCATTATCACAAAAATAATTTTTAGTCACAAAATTTATTTTAAAAGTAGGGTAGCTGTGATTTTTAAAGGGGCCATAAACTTTTAAATCACATTTTTTGTGTATTTATAGTTATTGGTTTATTTTGAACTGTATACAGAAAAATATATAAGGAAATTGAATTATTAAAATGTTACAAGCGATGAAAACTTATAAATGTTTCCTTAAACAGACGTTAAAATGTACACAAAGATATGCAGAATTTTAATTCACTTTTTTTATTAATTTTTAATTAATATTTTTTCTTGCAACCAATAATCTTAGCAGTGATGATTTGTCTATGTCGCTGCTAAGCATACCACATTGAGAAAAACAAACAACAACAACAACAACAACAACAACAATAATAATAATAATAATAATAATAATAATAATAATAATAAATTCTGCTTCCAGTGCACAAACACTAGCGATTATAAAAGAAAAAATCTTAAAGTGTTAGTGCTCCTAAATTAGAGATATTTCTTTCAACAACTGCTACCGAAAAAAAATATCATAGGAAACAGGTCATAAGTTTTTATGATTGAAGGCTGTAACTGTAGCAGCATATAAATTTTTCACTAAAATTGTAATAATTTCTTTAAAATTAGAAGTAGTAAGCAATGGCAGACATACTTGAAATCAATGTTCCATCCTTTCAAATTGTTTCACGTAATAGATAAGATTATGGATTACTCTATAGCTGAAAATGAAGGTAACTGAAATAAAATAAATATTTCACGAATTAACTTTATTCTTACAATAAATAAATAGGTAATACATTTTAATTATTTTAAGGGAAAATCATTACTTTTAAGCAAATATAAAAGGAAGAATTTTTGTTTCTTTTCTGCTTACCATTTCTTTTTCTATAACTATCTAAATTGCTTGAAATTTTTAGCATTGTTCTATATGTTAATTTAAACATTTTCCTATGTTTAATTTACTTCTATATTTTTATTGTAAAGTAATTTTTTTTTTTAAATTTCGCTGCATTTTGAACAGATACATAAAATAATATAAAGTGAAATACTAGTTAATTTAAACTATTAAGTGGAAGAGTTAAATAAATGTATATGCGGTAATAAATATTTACAAAGATTATTATATTATTTATTACAAAATTTTTTTAAAAATAAGAAAATTAGAGGAATTATTCTGTTTGTGTGAAATTTCTGGAAGCATGGATGGACACATATATTTGCATATTTTGCATTATTATTGAGTTTACTCTTTTTTTTTATCGAGTTTCTAGAACTAATTGACAATTTTCTTGAAATATTATTTCCGACTTCTAGCTTTTAATAAATTTATTAAAATCAACCCTCTTAGAACAATCAATGTAAAGTACCAACCATATCCTGTCCTAAACATTCTTCTCACAGAACAGCTGCCATAATGAATATCCGCTAAATTAGACACTTGCGTAAAATATACTACGTACGCATTTTGCACCAGGAGAAAGCGAATACTCACATAAAGCTAAAGCATTATTTAAAAATTACATTTTAAATTCTATATTCCAAATAATTATTTTAAATGGAAAAATTAGAATTTGTTAAATACTCTCAAAATTAATTACATATAGAGTTTCATCATAGTATTATAACATACTTTCATGATAATCTGCAATCAAAATGTACAATAGTTTTTGTTTAGATGCAATACTTGACTATGTGTAAAAGCATTCATTCAACACATAGTTAAATAAAGTAAAGTAAGACAAAACTATGCATACGTAGAGGCAGGTTACATGACCCTCTACTTGCCACTTGGCTTTAGTTACAAATACAATTTTTCCTTTGATAAGAAATTGCATAACTACTAACATACTAACGTTGAAAATCTTACAAATTCATAAACTCAACCCAAGAGATAAATATCTAGGCTTAAAACACACTCACAAGTTATATATATATATATATATATATATATATATATATATATATATATATATATATATATATATATATAATTAACAATTCCTTATCAAAGAAAGAATGCTTAAAAATTATAAGTAAAATAGACAAATTTTTTATTTTTGTGCAATTAATTATACAATAACATGCCCAACTTTTTTTTCTAGAAAATTGAAAGAAATATCAATGAAGAACTTTTTACTAACATAATTCTTATTTCTTATGTGTCTATGTTTTCACATGAGCTTATATTTTAGTATAGTCAAAAGTACTCAAATAATATTTTTAATTATTAAAATCACTTTACAAAAATCTGTAAGCATAAAACAAGGTTAGGGGAGTATTGTTCACACACACACACACACACATATATATATATATATATATAAAGTTTCAAATATTTGCATGTTGCTGATTTTCTCTTATTTAAAAACTCTTTATCAATAGTGTTACAAAAAATGCTCATGTTAAATCATTTAAACTATTATTATATCTTCAAAATTTTTATAAAGAATGGAACTTCCGTACAAGTCAAGTCGACAAGTATGTATTGGCAGCTATCTATTTTTCATATTTTACTGATTTAACAGAAAATTGCTTACTAAATAAATAATTTTAAATAGCAAATACATAATGTACAAATGCAGGATAAGAGTAATAAAATTGCACTTACCCCGTTTACATCTTCAAATGCTCTGTAAATCCAAGATGGTTGAACTGTAACACAGCGCTTGTTTAGTCTATGTATCGGAGTTGATTAAACTTAATGGAATGAACAGATTTCTTCTTCGCGCCACTAGTTTAAAATTTGTAGCGCCATCTAGGAGGCGTTTTTTTCGGATGTCGCGCCAATCACTTTAATAAACCTCCTCGCGACTAATCAGAACTTGACATCGCCCAGCACTTCCGGCGAGCTTTCGATATGAGGAGAAAGAAAATAATCGGAAGGCGACGTCGCACCGACACAAGATCGACGTTTTAAAAATACGTGCGAGCATTTACCAATCAAGGCGATGATTGGCCAACCACTAGGCGACCATCCTTGCTGCTTGGGACAGGTGTTCAATATGTGCCCCTCCGGTGACACGACAAATGTCTACACGGTAATTAAGCTCCTGCCACACTCGTGATAGCTTATCCCCTGTGATGGAATTCAACACTGCAGTTATCCTTTTCTTCAGTTCCTATAAGTCCTGAGGTAGTGGATGCACAAGCATATTGTCTTTAGCGAAACCCCAGAGAAAAAAATCACAGGATTAAAATTTAAAATTAGTTCTTTATATAAAAAATTCTATAATTTGCGTCATAGGAATGAAAGTAAATCACTTTATATCTAAATTCCATGAAATCGAATTGACATACGCAGACGATTTTTAAATAATTTAAAAATAAGAAAGGAATAAATATAGATATTAAGGAATGATCATAATGAGAAAAATATCGTTTCACCCATTTTATTATGTGATAAATAAAAAATTTTAATCTCCTGCTTTTAACATCTGCGAAAATTCATACATAAACGGGATGACGTCACATTGATAGAAATATTTATTACCTTTCACTTTTATATGCGATAAATTAATAAGTTATCATTTGTTCTTAACCGGGGAAAATAATGCTTGGAATAATGACATGAAACGCTTGAAAAAAATGAATGAATTTCGAACGCTTTAAAAAATTTCAAAAAATTCCTAGGGATGTACCTAATAATTTCCAAATTTTTACAGATTGGATGTATGGTTTTTTGAGTCTATTGAGTACATACAGACAACAGACACAAATTCATTTATATATATATATAGATTATACATGCTTTTTTAGAGAATATTTGTGCTAAATCAAAATTTTGTCTAAAATCAGAATTTTTTTATTTTTTTGTTTTTTAAAAGAATAATATTTCTTAAAAATATAATTATTATCGCACGGGCACTTTACTGCCCTGGGCACGAAAATTTAGTCGAGTGCTTGAAACACATATTAAGTGGGGAAAAAAATTAAACTTACGCTACCATCGTTAAGTTTTAATAAATTATTGTATAAGGTAATTGTGTTTGTCATGAACTATTGTTTCCTATTTACTTTAATTTTCTGTTATTTACCTTATAATTAATTCCTCAACAAACCTGGTACTCTTTTTATGCTATGGGTTATTGCATATTTATAAGACAGGTTATTAGCCGTACCACTATAAACCATTATTCATCTCATCAATTAAAAATTTTTTTTAATTCTATTTTATTTATTTGCTGCACCACAGAGCTTGTGAGTGTGACAAGTCCTTAAACACTCCAGGTCTTTAAAAGTCCTTAATTTTTATCATAGCTAAACAGAGATAATAATGATTACGTAAAATGAAAATTTGGTGTTTTTGATTTTCAATATTACTTTAATGCTAATTTCTTAAATATGTTTGCTAATTCAATGTTATAATTTTTATATGACTGTAATGATGATAATAACTTGCCACTATAAATTTGCAATGGGGGTAGAGAGCACAAAAATTGGATTGTGCCCTGGGTACAAAAGTATCTTAGTCAGGCCCTGCACCCACGCAACAAACTTTATCTTGGATATGAGATTTTATGATTTAATAAATAAGTATATTTAAAATAGAGTATGTAAAAATATACTTACTTTTTTTCATTTTGATACCGATTTAATGGGTCCCAATCCATCGGCATTTAGTAGTTTTGTTAATTCATTTCACAATTCTTTATCATTTGCAGTAAAATCAGGCGTTAATTTAGCATTCAACATTTGTTTTTTATTTCCAATAAATTTGACCATCGTGGCATACTACCGAGGAGTAATTTTGGCCGATCGCTTCGTTTGAGACTTTTTTTAACACTAACTAGCTAGAGAGCTTATTACTCTATACACACGTGCGTTTGTGTACAAATAATCCGCTCAATCTTTTCGTTACTAATAGAAACGAATGGATCGGGGCAGACAACTTACGAGTGAATCGGAACAGACAATTTCAGTGCTACAGTTCCAAGAGAAAATCGTTTGGTTCACTGGCGTCATCTATTTACTATTAACTAAAACTATTCAAGTAATTTTGTATGATCTTGGGCAGTTCTTGTATTATTTCATTCAATTTTTGAGAATATTTAATTTAATTCTCGATTTTCCCTTTTTTTTTATTCTTTTTGATTGAATTTAAAATTTTTTATATTCATTTTTGTTAGTTTTCCTCGTTTTAAGTTTATAAATTAAATTTTGCTAAGAAGTGAGCTTGAGAAGTGCTTGCATCATTTCTAATATTTTATTTACATTTTTGACAATTTTTAATATTAATTTTTAGTTTGTACAGTCAATTTTTTTATTATCTTATATATTTTTTTTATTATTTTAAATTTTGAAAATCAACTTTTGCCTTTATAAAGTTTATACCTCAAGGTGTCTATAATGGGCAGTAAAATGCCTGATTTTAAATATACAATGTTCTGAAAAAATGTTATATCCTATACTATAATACGAGGAATGGTTGTCAAGTCGAAAATCGCCCCAGAATTAATAAACTGTAGTAAACTTGGGGATCTGGGGTTTTTGGTCACGAGGAATCGATTGGCATCGGTTTTGACGCGCTAAGGTCACGTAGTTCGGCGCTACAGATAGGGCCGGGTTCGACCTCCGGTCGGGCAAACTTTTTTCTCATGCGTCCAAACCAAGTGAAAATTGGTACCCGGGGGTTTTCGACCACGAGGAATCGATTGGCTGTAGTTCTGACGAATTAATAATAATAATAATAAAAGTCTTTATTGATTTGTCTTTATTCCTTGATATCGGTTTCCATTTTTATTTTCTATCAACTCTAAATATTAAATTAATGTAGCAAAGTATATATAACACATAAACGATATAGTAAAAAAAAAAAATAATGCAAACAAAAATTTTGAAAACCAACCACAAAAAATTAAAAAATAATGCTTCACTAACGTGCCGAAACAACCTCGCCGTTCAATTTCCAAAGCCACACTAAACACAGAGCATATAACTTATCAAAGTCCGTCGCCGCGTTAGTGCGTCGTCGGCATACCAGGAGGTGCCGCTCTGACGCGCCAGTGCGTCGGTGGCAGCGAACGTGTTAAGGAACTGATTTCGATTTCAAATCACCGTCAACAAAGTTCGACATTTCAACATTCATCAGATTTCAAGCTACATTTTCAACATGCAGAACGCACCTCTACATGAAATGCTTCAAGGAGCCGGAATTTTGGAACAACAAGCGATCAACTCAATTATACCCGCAAATGGACAACTAGAAGATACCGTCATTGTCAGAATGCTTCTCCATTCAACACACTTCAATCTTTACACTGCTCACTTTGTACCATTTCTTTAATTGTATAATTTTTTGTTATCAATTACATTTTATTTTCTATGACTTTTCAAACTTTACCTTTGTATAGAATAGTTCCCTTTCCAAACAACTTTGTTTAGAATAGTTTACAATGGTGCACTTTAACCGGTTATCTTTTCACTAATGGTTTCACAAATTTTCTTATGGCATGTATTGTTTTGATAAATCACAATTGAAAATTTAAATCTTCGAGTTAGCTTCGATACCTGTTTTCTCTGAGCGGAGCTCGGTCACCCGGTACTTTAATATAATAATATAGAAACTTACATTTTTCTATCATCTGGTAAAAATATGCAATCGCATTGCATTATTCAATCAATTATGGTTTTTCTCAATTTATTTTAATGGACAATAGATAGCCTGATTTAAGCATGAAAAAAATTACTCATTGAAATATCATTCAATATAGTAATTTATTAGAATCTTATATTTTTCTATCAAAGAATATTCAAGTATTCTTTTTTTACTCTTTACTAAGTGAAATAATTATTCAATACTGCTGTATACTTTTGACAGAAATAGTAAAATTTAATCTTGTGAATATTTTTTGATAGAAAAATGTAAGTTTCTAAATTATTATATTGAATAATGTTTTTATCTTTAAAAATCAGCTGTTTACTGCCCATTATAGACAACTTGAGGAATAAAGTTTATAATGGAAAAAATTAATTGTAAAAATTTAAAATAAAAAAAGATGATAATAAAAATTAATTTTAAAAATTGTCAAAAATGTAAATATTGGAAATGATGCAAGCACATCTCAAGCTCATTTCTCAGTAAAAATTAATTTTATGAACTTAAAAAGACAAAAAGTAACAATAAAAAAAAGGAGAAAATAGAAATTTAATTTAGTGTCAAAAATTTCAATAAAGTAATACAAAAAATGCCCAAGATTGTACAAAATTTACTTGAAAAGTTTTAGTTAATATATTAGTAAATAGATGGCGACAGTGAACCAAGTAATTTTTCACCTGGAATTGTAGCACCGAAATTGGTTGTCCTGATCTAGTCATGCCAATTTCGGTGCTACAGTTCCAGGGGAAAAATTAGTAAAGATGCAGTGGAAACGTTTTAAAAAATCCAACTGTAGAAGAAATTCTACATATTAAAGAAGGTTTACTGTTGAATACAACAGAAATTACATCAATCAATACAGATTTTGATCACACCTATTGCAGCACTAATAAATAAGATTTATGTGTTTTTATTTGTATGGTCTTTTACTTTTTAAAATCATTAACAATAACTAAAAATATGGGCTGTTTCCCAGTTCGGGGGGCCCCCAGAACCCAATTCGGTGGGGCAGCAAGAGTGGGAGATATCGCCAAATTCTAGAACTCTATTTTCTGCTCTTCTTTTCGGACTTACCCCCCCCTAAAAAAGATTGGGCTGTCAATAGGCGCCTTTATTTTAGGGTATTAGGGGAAATGCACGTGATTTGAATATCTGACCCTTATTGGTTCCTGTAACCAACAATACTCCAAGACGCTGAATTTGGATTTTCTAGCGTCCATTTCAAGTCTTGTGTCCATTTCGGCTGTGCTCTGGAGGTTTGTCCATTTTGCCTGAGCTTTTGTGATTTTTTTTTCGTTTTTTTAAATTTAATACTGGAGCTCACACCAATACAATTGAGGGCTTGTGGAGCTCAATTAAGAGATCCCTCCGCACAGTTCGCAAGTGTGAAAATCAATTTGATTCGTACCTTTGTGAATTTATGTGGAGGAAAATGAAAGAAAATCCGCAAGATGCTTTTCAGGATTTTTTAAATCAGATCAAACGTGTATATCCACCAACAACTCAGGATACTTAAATTAGGTTAGCGCTTTATTTATTTTATATTTTATGCTTAATTTTCGAAGAGTAACAAGTGATGTTATATTTAACAATTATATTTTTTTATTTACTGCTTTTTGAACTTTATTCAAAATTGTGTCTTAATTTAATACAAAATGAAGAAGAAATATTTTTAAACTATATTATTTTATAGTGTACTACATTGTTAAAAGTGATACGCTAAGTAATAAAAGTAATTTTATTACGACCCTCTACCGTTATTGTTACGGAAGATCAAGGGGAGCTTTACCTCACTTAGATAAGAAAAATTATTTCACTCCCTTACTATCTTCAGAATTTTAAGCTAAAAATTTATTATTTATTTAAAACATTTACTCCGTTCTTATATTTCCATTTTAAGCTAATAATTTCTAGAAGTAATTTGTACCGTACTTTATTACTTTTTAATCTTTTTGATAGTTTTAAAATAATTTCATTAAATAGCAACCGTATTTTATAAATATAACTAAATATTTTATAAGCATAATTGCCTAAATATAACCAACTAATGCTTATATTTTGCTTAATTTGCACTTATTGCAAAAATTCCGCACTGTTTAGTTCAATAAGCAGTACAAAAGCACCTTTTAATACATTAAAAACTCAAATTTAAATTTGTATTCATCGTTTCAAAATTTCAAACTTTTTTTTTTTTTTTTGTTCAAAATATGCTTTGAAATTGGGTATAAACTTAATACACAAATTGTAAACATCACTTGGCGACAATATGGCGATCACTTGTACAAAAGTAGAGCCAAAAACATGGCGGCGGGGCCCCCGGAACTTGGAAATTACCAAAAATATGCAATCACATTGCATTATTCAGACATTAATGCTTATTCTCAGTTTATTTTAATAAACAGTAAATAGCCTGATTTAAGCATGAAAAAGTTACTGTTTGAAATATTATTCAATATAGTAATTAAGAAGTTTATATTTTTCTATCACAGAATATTCAAGAATTCATTTTTACTCTTTACTAAGTTAAATAATTATTCAATATTTCTGTATACTTTTAAGAGAAACAGTAGAATTTAAACTGATGAATATTTTTTGATATAAAAATGTAAGTTTCTGAATTATTGTACTGAATAACATTTTTTTCAGAACAATGTTTTTATCTTTAAAAAACAGGCTGTTTACTGCCCATTATAGACAGCTTGAGGTATAAAGTTTATAATGGCAAACATTAATTTTAGAAACTTAAAAAAAAAGTAAAAAAGATGATAATAAAAAATTGACAATAAAAAAAATTAATTTTAAAAATTGTCAAACATGTAAATAAAATATTAGAAATGAGGCAAGCACTTCTCAAGCCCATTTCCTAGCACAAATAAATTTTATAAACTTAAAACTACAAAAACTAACAAAAATGAAATTAAAAAATTTTAAATTCAAGCAAAAAAATAAAAAGGAGAAAATAGAAAATTAAATTAAAATATTGTCAAAAATGTAAATAAAATAATACAAAAACTGCCCAAGATCATACAAAGTTACTTTAATAGCTTTAGTTAATATATTAGTAAATAGATGACGCCAGGCGCCTGGAACCTGGTATACCACTCGGCCCGTGATTGGCTGGTAAGTACATTGGCAGCGATTTCAAAAATTGGCGAAATATCTTCGCAACGCTTTCCGTGAATTTGTATATTATTTCAACAATCAGAAAGAGACAGGATCGTACATAGATTTTTTTTCAAATTAGGGGGAGTATATATTTAATTAAAGGCTTACTGATATTTAATTAAAGTTAAGTTACAAAGTAAATTAATTTAATTTACCGAAATAAGAAACTTTTACATGCTTTGTTAAATACGTTTTCTGATAAAACACAGAGTTGCAATATTTACAATTAGAACTTTCAATTTCCCTTATTTGTATCTTCCAAATTTTTCTAAATAAAGGAATATATGGATAATAAAGGAATAGAAGAATAATGGATAAATAAAGAGAAATAAATAGATAAGAAGGCAATCTAAATCAATGGATAAGAAACCAATCGTGGAAAGCATCGCCAAGATATTTCACCAATTTTAGAAATCGCTGCCAATGTACTTACCAGCCAATCACAGGCCGAGTGGAATACCAGGTTCCAGGCGCCTGTCTGGAACTGTAGCACCAAAATTGGTTGTCCCGATCCACGGAATATGATTGATTGAAAAACGAAGCCTCGACTCCAAACTCGTCTTAGCGAACGAGGATTAGCAACGAAACGGGGGGGAGGGGATCGCTTTTGGTTGAATGTTCGTTGAAACAATTGGTACAATATTTAATTGAGTAGACGATTTCGGTGCTTAACGAAAACGGGAGAATTGAGCCACTGGTTAGTAAAAATGTCTTATTGGTTTCTTGCTTGCAACGCTATGGCCTACTTTGCTACACGCGGGCTAATGAGACTGGAACCTACTGTTTAGAGTCGATTTCAAATGGCTAAGAACAGCAATTCTTGCAGTAAGACTTGAACCCACGAACTACAGTACCAAAGAACATAGATTATTTCTAAGCCGAACGACAATGCTAGTTAAATAAAATTTGAGAAATTTTAATATAAAACTATTTATAATTGTGCGAATACTCACAGTCAGCTTTCACGGTGTCAGGGTTGATCGCTAATAATGCAGTCGACAGTAAGAGAGCTAAAAGGTTCATCTTTGAAACACAAGATAAACGAAGTAGAAATCACGATGTAGCATTCCTTTATATAAGTATCTAGCTATCTCGAAGTTGCCATGGATTTGTTGAGTTAGAAAACATCCAAGTGGCAATCGGAATAATAATAATAATAAAAAGCTATGTTATAGTTTGCATGCAATCAGGAAATTTTGATTCTGATACAAAGTTTTCGAATCTTATTTTTCGAGGCATAACTTGCCTTGTTTTTGTTTTTGCCTTTCCGTGACTAGACGCGTTGCTCAGATGTTTATTCAAAGTTGTTAAGTGTTTTGGCACACATACCTTAATAAGAGGGGGAAAATGACAGATTTTAAATGTGATTTTTAATGTGAAAAATAAACCTGTTAGTCAGCACGTTTCATGACATGTTATTTAAAATGAAACATAGTAACAATCAATGCACGTTTGAAACACACCAGATGCGGGCCTTCATTTAGACTTAAGCAGGTAGAAAATGAACAATTACCAATTCGGTATAGTGACGAATTTCCATATTAAAGTTCGAGGATACGAAAACTACTACTAGGATAGATATTCGTATCCATTTGGAATCGGGTTCAAACAGTAAGTCGAACAGCCATGCCTGTAGCGGTAATCAAACCTTCACAATCCAATACTGAAGAGCAGCTCCCTACCCATTCAGCTCTCGTCTGTCATGAAGTCGTTTGGAGCATTACGGTCTAATGGTATGTTACGAGGTTAATCATATTGGGATCTACCCCTTAAAGTCGATTTAAAACGGTTACGAACATCCCTGTCAGCAGTGGGATTTAAACCCGTGGAAGTCGGTCTCGCGACAAGCCCACTACCTATTCAGCGATACTTCAGCATTATTAAGGTTTCGTTCTTTATTTCCAACAATTATTGCCGGTTAAGAGAGGGAAAGAAATGCAGTTACTGAAACAATTTTTCCATTTTTATGATAGGCATGCACTTTTTTCTCCTTAAATTTCTCTTTTAGTCTATAAAATAAAAAATCTAAATATATTTTCTGATCTACTTTTATTTTTCTATGAAAGCAAACGACATATATATTTTTTATTTCTTACCTTTGCAAAAGCATCAAGAATTGACTAAACTTAATATTTTAATGTTTAGCACTAAAATTTTCCTAGTCTCTCTGGAAATAAAAAATTACTAAAGTTTCTTGACTTAAATTTTTCTTTTTGTAATTTCTCCTATAAGAGGCAATAAATAAATAAATAAATAAAAGGAATTGACTGTAAATACTTCAAGAAAAATTTGTAGAGGAATAATCTTTGGGAAAGCATCGAAGGTATAAAAGCTCTGCGATTACTAAAGATGTTTGCTGAATGGTAGAACGCTGCCTTTCGTACTGGACTGGATAAGTTTGAGTCCTACTGTTGGCATGGATGTGCGTAGAACAGGCTTTAAGCAGTAGATCCCAGTCATTTGCTCTTGTATAAAATAGGCCGTAATACTTCAAACCAAACCAAGCTAATGATGTAACTGAATAGTGAAAAATACACACACGGCTCAAAACAATTAAAAATATTGTAAGTATCATAAAACAATGACATAAAAGTCTTTTTTTTTTCGTAAAATAGAAGAAGAGAGTTTTAAATGCAAATCATTTTTCTCACTTGCAAACTTCGGAGTATGCACATTTTGAGATTGACGTCAAAAACGACGCTTTGGTGGCAGTGAATGAGATTTGGCTTTCAACTTAATGAAAGACAAATCGGAGAGAGAACATGACCAGTAAGCATGACCAGTGAAGTTCGATATTTAAAGCTATCGGTTCGGAAACACCTAAATGTGAATGCCACCACAATGTCGACTCTAACTGACTCCACACTGTAAATCTGTATGCTCGTGAACCAGTGGTATATGTTACATTAAGAGAAAGACACCGTCGCGCCTACATGAAGTGGGCAATAGAGCTTGAGGACTGGAGGAGAAATGAATGTCGCAATATTCTTTTCTCTAATGAGTCCTGCTTTTCTGTTCATTCTGATAGCAGGCGTATTTTCATCTGGAGGAAACGTGGCACTAAAAGTAATCATGCATTCATGCACAGAAGTTTCAGACTTGGCGGTGGGAAATGATAGTCTTTACTGGCATTTCCACCGACTTGCTCATCGATATCTATATCATTCGAAATGAAGCTCAGACCGATAGCCAATACAGGGCTGAGATTCTCAGAGCTATTGTAGTCCCTTACGCTTCATCAATTGGAGATGACTCCATGTTATGTTAATGGACGACAACTGCAGGCTACATCGAGATAACTTGGTGAATGATTTTCTTTTCGGGAAAATAATTAGTTGAATGGAATGACCAGCGTGTTGTCATGATCCCAATAGAGCATGTTTGCTGAGTAAACGAGTTGCTGACACCTACCCCACACCCCTCCACATACCCTCCAAAAAATTTGTTTTAGTGACAGAATAAAGGCTTCTGATTAACAGCCTCATTGACTCTATGCCTTAAAGATGCTAAAGGTTGCTGACTGTCCAGAAAAATCCTACCCTCTACTAAAAATAATTTTGTTTTTATTTTTTATTTTTTTCTTTTTTTATATTTTTTTTTATTTGCTCAATCAAGCATCATTAACACAAATACTTGAGAATTTACTATTATCTGAAACCTGAGATGTCAGTTTGTTAGGGTTTGCTGGGTCCGAACCTAGCAGGCAGAAACATTTTGCTGTATACCAGAAAACATGCAGGTTAAATCTGTGAGTCTGGATATTGCTGGAAGGTTTAGCAGGTGGAAGAGAGGTACCGCATCAAAAGCTAAGATTTCCCCCTTTCTAAGTATGATCAAAATTCAAAGTATTCTTCAGCTTGGCTTCACCGACACTTGACAGGTTTGGCGGCACGTTTTGGAGTACCTTTTTTACAACTTAAAAGCATATTGTTTAGTATTTCACCGCTGACATCTGCGAGTGCTAGTCTCTCTTTAGGCAAAATTATTTGTGGAAGTACTCCAGTTATACGAACTGTAGTTATGCGAACCTCTTGGAGTCTTGTGATTGCTCTGTAGAATATGACTAGTTCCAATCTCAGTGTATTTTCTGTTGTTGGTATGTCTTTAAGGCGACAGTGGACCTTAAGAGCAAACTTTTTTTCTTTTAAATGAATTTCCTTGAAGATTGAGTATGTTATTAACACTATTGATATATAGATATTTTAAAAATTTGAAGGCAAAATATTAATTAGTTTTGGAGTTATTAATTATTAATTGTTTCATAATTAGCTTAATTGAAAATGGTCCAGGTGCATCAATTTTGCATAAAATATTATAAAAAAAATTAAGTATACCTTATAGACTTTACAAAAAATGTAGTTGTTTCCATAAACATTCATAAACATTTTTTAATTTTGATTGGTGGAATTAGTTATTTTTTAACTTTTTGCAGAAATTTCCCTGACTTTTGTTAAAAAAACCTTTACAATTTCCTTAATTTTTTTAATTTCACAATTTTTTAATTTTTTTAACTTTACAATTTAAAAAAAATTTTAACTTCACAATTTCCCTAATAACTCCTCGATATTTTCAGAATTTTAAATTTCCAAAGTAAATTTTCCTTCAGTAAGACTTCTTCTTTTTTTCTTCTGGTATAATAATAATAATATCTGAAAACTGTTAGCGTTCTTATACTATTTATGATCAACATGCAGTATTGTTTAAAAATTGTTCAAAGTAAAAATATATTTTCCGAAACATACGCTATCTATTAGCGATTTTGTCACGCATCAGTTTCGAAACTTATTTCGTCATTGCCCAATAGCTATATACAGCAATAAACAAATACTTTGAAAAGTACATACAGTTTCTGGGGGGGGGGAATTGCTCATTGGGAAATCTTTCCGTTTTTATCCTTGTCTGGGCTCTTGGAAATATGTAAATACGAATTTAAAATGTTTTACTTAAAATGTAAACATATAATGTTTACTTTTACAAATTTTACTTAAAATGTAAACATATAATGTTTACTTTTACAAAAGGAAACATACTATATGTTTTTATGTTTTCATCCTAAAGTGAAACAATATGCAGACTGCTGGCAACACATTTTATTCTCTGTTAACAAATTTATACGCACGCAAGACGCAAAATTAAAATTCAATAATAAAAGGGTGGCAACAATCAGAAAAAATTATAGATACAAAATTAAGGTTTACTTTTACAAAAGTAAACATACTATATGTTTTTATGTTTTCATCCTAAAGTGAAACAATATGCAGACTGCTGGCAACACATTTTATTCTTTGTTAATAAATTTATACGCACGCAAGACGCAAAATTAAAATTCAATAATAAAAGGGTGGCAACAATCAGAAAAAATTATAGATACAAAATTAAGCATTCTCTTGTAATGGTAACTATATGCACTACTTTTTCCTTTAATAGTAAATGCGAAGAATTGATTTGATAAGTAGCAATGGGTGACCTACTCTAAAGAGCAGATGTGGGCAAATACTTTTAAGCTCGGGCCAAAATGAAAATTTCAAAATGTTCTCCGGGCTGGAGGACTATATCGTGTGAGCTCTACACACACGTATGTTTTGGATGGAGTTTTTTCCCTGCCCAAGACATTTTTTTGACAAAAACACTATAAGTATCATTTTAAAACATTTGCACAGAGAAATTTGACAGTTAATAAAAGATAATAGTAACAATAAATTGTCTTACTTAGGTGTATATGCGAACAATTTGTGCCCAGTAAAATATATCACTCAATTTTTAAAGAAATATGATCCATTATATTAAATTAAGGGTCATGAAATAAATCAGTTAATGAGAGATTTTATTTTGATATTTATTTATATCTTAACGATACAAATTATTTTATTTTGATCGTATACATAAATGTCTGCGTGCCGCGTAAAATCAGTTGCCCGACTCCTACGTTAATACGTTACACGTTACACTGTTACACGTTTATACGTTACACGTTACACTGTTACACGTTAATACGTTACACGTTACACTGTTACACTTTAATACGTTACACGTTACACAGTAAGCAGACCACACGCTTTATGAGAGTATGTATGTGGCATACATTAAAGTAGGGATATGGTTACAGCTGTTCAAATTATAATACTCTCTATTATTTATATATTTTTCATTATTTGTATGTACACTACGCATACAAATACTGTTGATTTCAACAAAATCGCATATAAGAGATTAAAAAAATTGCATGCAGGATTTTTCAACGGGCCGGATAAAGTAAGCAAAAGGGCTGGATCCGGCCCGCGGGCCGACTTTTGCCCACCTCTGCTAAAGAGTGTAAGGTGTTCGTTATACCTAACGTGACCGCACATCCCGTTTTCAACGGGACTGTCCCTTTTTACAATTACGAGTCCCGGTGTCACCGAAATAGACTGTGGGACGCAATATTGTCCCGTTTTCAGAAACCACTCGAAAATTTGAGTAGTAGACGCCGGCCACCGCCCTGCTTCTCTATTGTAATTGAATAAATTTTGTTTGCCTGCTGCAATACTCCAGTAGAAAGAGTATTTTTTATTATGAACAAATTGTGGACATCTGATAAAACCCAGTCACAAATTTCAGTTCTAAAGGCGATGTTAATAATTAAAGGTGGAAAAAAAAAAAAAAAAAAAGTGCCAAGAGTTTCATTCTTACTTGAAATCGTCACCAGCTATATTAAAACAAATTTGTTCTTCTGATAAATATAAATATAACTAAACATTCTGGGTACCTATATTTTGTGATTCGTAACTTTGAAACCAACTAACTTATACTAAATAAATACTAAATATACTAAATAAATACCTTTAAAAAGTGTTGTTTTTTTCATTGACGACCTACGATTGGACCTAAATAAACCAATGTCCCGTTTTGAGTAAAAAAAAAAAATAAATGGTCACATTAGTTATACCACAGCGAGGAAGGCTCAGTCGAAGTTTAAAATCCGAATGATCTCGCACTGTACGACGGAGAAATAATTTTGCAGGAGTCACCATCTTTGCGTTCAGTGCCTGCTAGATGAACAGCTGCTGCTATTTTAACAGATATTGGCTATGCCTCGCACAGCCATCTAAACACAAGGCCTGCGCGCTGATTTTCAAAAAACCGGTCACGTGATCTCTCAAAGGCGGTATTCTATTTATTCTGTCGATGCTTGTTGATTGCTTGCCTATTACTTCTTTTGAAAAAAACAAAGAAAGAAATTTATGGAAGTAAAATAATGTTTGCTTTTATATGTAAGGTAAGTAGCAATTTTGCTACTGTGTCTCCTATTATTTTATGAGCTGTTTTCTAATTAAGTATATCATAAGAATGATGGTAATTCTTAAGTTCGACACTTTAGAATGGTTCAAATGTTTTGTTATTAGTATGTGCTTTGTATCATATTGTATACTATAACTGTCATTTTAAAAATAAGTTTCATTTTATTGTTAGATCTCATTAAGGAGTTTATATTTATATAATACAACATTTAATATCCGTAAGTTAAATGTATTCTAAGTTATTTTAAAGTTTCGTTTTTGCTGTGTATTGCAACTTGGCTATTGTTGATAACTCACAAATTACAATTTCTGTTTTATCATAAAGGAAAACTATTTATTATTACCACAATAAAAGATTAATGTATCCTTACTTCATTGATTTATAATGTGTTTTTAAGGGGCTTTATTAATAAAAGTTGATGTACAACTTCTTTCCCGTATTACAATAGCAACTGGGAAATTTCTATGTAGAATCAATGTTATCTGCACTTTAAATTCTTTCTGATTTATCAACTTCATATTTTTTACGTCCTGAGCTCTTTTTCCAGATTTTCATATTAACTTTCTACAATTTAAAATTTTGAATGTCGAAGCGTAAAGAAGACATATATGTAACAAAAATTAAACTACCAAAAGAAAATTTATAAATGTAAGAAAAAAAATTAATCTAAAGTAATCGACAGAAGCAGTGTTTTTACACATTTTTATTATAAAAATATAACCTTTATTCAATGCTATACTATTTTATAACAGGTAAGTTCTTATAACCTGTAGAAAAGTAATTAAATAAACATGCTTAAAGTTTTTGAATAGATATGTCTAACAGCCAAAAGTAGAAAAATCCTATCTAAATAAAATTTGCAAGCTGTTATAATTATATAAATAAATTTTAATTAATAGATGCTTTAGGTAGAGGAACTTAAAAAAACTGTATTTACACTTAGAGTTACATTTATGTATTCAGATATTTACAAATGTTTTATTAAAATATAACAGTAATTTTATAGCAAATGATAATCACTTAACCATATCTTAAAAATGTAATAGATTATATAAATAGGTCTTCTAAATTATGTTTGCATGATTGTTTACTTCACTTCAAAAATATGATTTTAACTATTTATAAAATATTTCTGAATAACTACTCTAAAAAAGTGACTGAAAAATATATTGAAGAAGTTAAGGAAAAAACCAATAAGAGAAAAAAAAATTCTTAAATATTTCTTGTAACAATGTTTTTACTTTTTTTTTATCTGTACACTATTGAATTATGTTTCATTGTTTATGTAGTACAAATCAGTATCAGATGTTATACGTAAATAAAACTGTAAAAATTTTGCTTCAGCATAATATTTTTGTATGAGTTTGTGAAATTTGTCAGTGATAAATTGTTCTATGATTTTATACTAAGGCAGTGTTTTTTAACACTGCCTTTAATATAATCCTTAAGGATTTTATTTATTTTAACTTTAATGTGATTCGTAAAGGATCATATTTTATGAATAAAGATTAAAACATTTTATTTCCATGGGACCATTTAATAAAAGGTAAGTAAAAAGAAAAAAAAAGATGCCAGTTGTGTAATTTTTTGCAAATGTAATTTCTTCGCTTAAAATTTTATCTATGTATCATATCTGTTTTCGTGTAGTGTATGAAGTTATTTTGGTAACTGAAATTTAAATATAAATTGACACACAAATAAAATATCTATAGCAAAATAATTTTCTACTAATAAATATTCAAGTTAGTGAAATAATTGAATATCCTTAGTTTATTTTTTGAAAAAAATATTTTGATGAGTAGTAAAAGACATAACACAATTTACTTGAGGATTATAGGAGGGAAACCGCCTTCGGCCGCCGCCATTTTTTTAAGTGCGCAGGCCTTCTATATAGATGGCTGTGTGCCTCGGCTTGATGACGTCACATCACGGAACTACAAATCACATCTGCTCTAAAGAACAGTATAGACTCGGTATCTCGGTTGAACTAATGTTCAACGCCATTTGAAGCTATCTAATTAACAGAAAATTTTATTTAGAACACAATAAAAAATTAACCGAAATAATGCATAAGTATTAGCATATACTACAAATATATAATATACAAGGCATTTTTAAAAATCAATATCTGAGATTTACCACTTTTGATTTATTTCAGAAGTATCTCTTTCCGATATGCCGAACTCCAAGCTAGAGGACATCACACCCAACATAATTTACCCTGCACGTTCTCTGAATACGCAGGGAGCTTAGTTGGGCTCGAACCCGAAACCCCATAATTCTAACATCCAATACTCCTCGTTAGCCCTCTCATGTCCCGTACGCAAAGAATGGATAACTAACTAGGATCTACAAGCCCTGAAAAGCGTTAATAGTTCATAATGTCAAGCTGCAGAATCTCCTCAATTTTGATCATTCGCAGGAGAAGAATTATTTGCTCCGGATTCTGAACCTCTCTCTGACCGACCTGCAATCTCCCAGCCAAAAAATATCCATATCTACAGATTTATCATGCTTGTTCTATGGGCAAAATTTACAATTTGTGCACCAAAATATGTTTTGTAACCTTTAATTAAATTAAAAATCTATAGTTAGCCCATTAATCATTAATTAGGAGTGCTACCATATAAGGCGATTTCACTCAGCAGGGCACATTTCAATTTATGACAATTCTGGCTTTTGTTTCAAACGAAAGGGCAATTTATTGTTCACCTATTGACTGTTGTAAACATGAAAATAAATGAGAAGGGCATTATAGTAGTTCGTGACGTTGCTCAAAAATGCTCTATTGCAGTCGAGATGTGTCACAGGCGACTTTCACCTCATAAAAACGCCAGAAGTCATTAAACAGTGGAATTTATGATACCAAATTCCCATATCTGCCGATTTTTAACATCATTATGGCCCTTTCTCTGACCGTTGCGGTTCGGTTCGAACCTTCGTTGTGACGTCACTATGACGTCAGCATTATGCGAGCAAACGTTCAAGCTGACTTCAGAATGACGTCACAACGAACGTTCGAACCGACTCGCAACGTCCAAAGTAAGCCCCTATGATGCAGATGTCTCCCGGTACATATCTCAACGGCAATGTTGTAGCATCTTTAATGTTAACTAAATTAAGAACAAGTAAATGAGCGAATTTGTTCCACAATGCAGATCCATGAATTTTATTTACTATATTTATGATTAGTCGTACTTAGGATAGGATGACATTGGAGCGTCTTAGTTCGAAATTGGCTCCACGATTCGAATAAGTCTAGAAACCACTAGACTAGAAAATTTTCAATTTTGTCACGTGGTAAATTTTTATAAAATGTAAGCTATTCTTTGGTAAAAATATTTTCACCTTTAATTAACATAGAACTTAATCCAATATGGAAATACCTAGCCACTTTAAACTAGAAGGAATTTTTAATAGATTCATTGAATAATACATTCATCGTAATACATTCATTGTCATTCATTGACGTAACGTCAGTTCGTTACTGAATCTCTCTATTTTTTATTCTGGCTGTTTGATGATTTTTTACAATCCTACTTCACCATTTGTTTTCTCGTGATCACAAACACGTTACTTTCGCTGGTAAGCATGAAAAATCCTTAAATAATTTCAAATAAAAGTAACTTTTACTTTCAATCGATAAATTTTCGTAATAATGTCCTAATTACCCCTGCCTGCTTTTTTCTTCTTTTTTTATAGCTGCGAAATAAAAAAAAATTAATCAAAATCCAAATGTTTATTTAGTTACCGTTAAACATATGTTACATATCTTCCCATCTGCTACATCCAGATCACTGAAATAACATATGTTAAATGCGTACAGACCAATAATGAAAGTGATTTATACATATTTCTGTCAGTTGTGAAATAAAGCATCCATGTATACATTTCCTTATCACTGTGCTTTGAATTACACGATGAGTGTGAAGTGCCAACAAACTGTGAAGGGGTAATAAGGACTTTACTCCTAAAGATCGATCCGATGTATTTAAGCTTTATCTATTTGTGTTCATTTTATTTGTTTGTCTGAATACTATCTCTCATTCCGAGATTTGATAAGATATTTGTGAACTTACGACAGGAAATTCAGCGAGAGAGCGGAGGAGTAAACGGAAAACAGAAATCGAAATCATGACAGTAACTGTCATTTTAGTTCTTTCTGCCCTTTTGGGTGTCTCGTGCTCTTTCAAAACAGATTATAAAGAGAAATATTATGATCAAGTGATCGACCATTTTAACTTTCAGTCGTTCGGAAATCAAAAATTCAAGCAACGTTACTTATATAATGGTAAGTGCTATTTATCTAACTCTGTTCTTACTTTTTGTATATTCCAGTAGAGTATATTGTTTTATATTTTATTATTATCAAGCAACGTTAATATAAAACATATTTATTATCAAGCAACGTTACTTATATAATGGTGAGTGTTATTTATCTAACTCTGTTCTTACTTTTTGTATACTCCAGTAGAGTATATTGTTTTATATTTTATTATTATCAAGCAACGTTAATATAAAACATATTTATTATCAAGCAACGTTACTTATATAATGGTAAGTGCTATTTATCTAACTCTGTTCTTACTTTTTGTATACTCCAGTAGAGTTTATTGTTTTATACTTTATTATTATCAAGCAACGTTAATATAAAACATATTTATTATCAAGCAACGTTACTTATATAATGGTGAGTGTTATTTACCTAACTCTGTTCTTACTTTTTGTATACTCCAGTAGAGTATATTGTTTTATATTTTATTATTATCAAGCAACGTTAATATAAAACATATTTATTATCAAGCAACGTTACTTATATAATGGTAAGTGCTATTTATCTAATTCTGTTCTTACTTTTTGTATACTCCACTGGAGTATATTGTTTTACATTTTATTATTATTTTATAGTATTTAGCAATAGTAAAATCTGCCTGATCGATACTTCGCTTAATTAGCTCTTTTATAGCTCAATGTAGACCGTAGCACTCTAAATCAAACGGATTAGCGTACATATCTAACACGATAGTAGACTTTCAAAATAAAATTATTATTATTTTTAATCTTTCTGCTTGACAGTGTATTTAACTTTATTAGTAATATAGTTATGTAACAGTAGAAAAAAGGTAAAGTATTAATTATTTTAAAAGTTATTAACTATTATTGTTAATAAAAGTAGGTTTATGCTATTTTAGTTAGCAATAAATGTCAACAATAAAACAAATTAAGTTGTTTTTAACTTTAAGAGCAATAGTCGCCAAACGTATGAAGCCTCTGAGTAACTGTAGCGTTTTTAAATTCTACTGTGATTTACTAAGTGGAACCAAAGCTGAAAATAGAACTTGCATTTGTTTACTGCCTATAAACATACGTTTCTAGTAAATATGAAAAAAGGTTTTAATAAAACTGTATATAAAAAATTGAAATTGAATCATACATTAGAAAAAAATAAAGTGATACTTGTAATAATCTAGAAATGTAAGAACAGATCTTTCACCAAACTGTAATCAGAGGGATGACATGCATTTTAGTTATCAACAAGTCTTTTAATGTTCGGAGAGAGTGCCATTGTTTGCCATTCGAGTGTAGTTGTCTAAATGTCCATCAGTGATTATTGTTTCTATACTTGTTTATTTATTAATTTAATGCTCCAAAAAGAAACCTCACGCAGGTATATGCAGCTGAACATTGCCTTGACTCCTAGAATAACCTATTCCAAGAGTGGGGGATGGCCGAATGGCAAAATTTTGCTATCCGGTACTGGGTTCGACTATTCGGAATTCGGGGGTTCGAATCCTGGTGCTGAACGTTCATAGCTTTTTGGAATCAGTTTAAACTAGTGCTTCTCAACGTGGGGTATATGGTTTTTCAAGGTGGCATTTGATTTTTCAATGTATATTAACAAAGCCTGTAGGGTAGCGTACCTGATTGAGGCAAGATCAGTTTAACTGTGGCCTCGCTGAGTTCAATTCCTGGAAACTCCAGTCTTTAAATATATCCACCATATGGGAGCATCAGATATTTAGAAACAAATCAACCGGGTATGAACCAAAAAAAAGGGTTGAAAAAAAACTGTTTTAAGCCCTAGGTTTATGTTTCATTAGCCCTAGTGTAGTAAAACGGTAGTCAGTAGAGCTCCAAATCACACACAAAAGTGGATGTTTTTTTATTAGAAAAAAAAAGAGGCCAAATATTTCTATAGTTTTTAAAAAAGAATATTTTTGAGCCATCTATCTAACCTCACTCCATACTCCAGATTAACCAACATGATAGTAAAACTACGATTGATCGAAAGTTTCTCTGCAAGCAACTAGCAGTTGACGATCGACGGTATAACGATCACTGATTTAGAGTAAAGCTTGATTCTAATGTTTCCCTGATTAAAACATTTATGTTAACCCATGAAAGATGACTGCTCTCTGCAGAGGGTTGAGATATTTTTGAGAAACTCTCCATTAACGTGAATTTAAATGTTAAAATAAAAACGTGACTGGCATCAAATTGGTATCGGATTTAGATATCGTCTGCAGCACTAAAATTGTTCTGTGCTTTAGATTGTCACTGAAGAAGAAACAATGATTTGGTTTTGTCTGGAGCTCTACGGTCTACTGTTTTACTCACGAGGGTTAATGAGACCGAAACTTACTGCTTAAGGTATCCGTCTACGTTGAAAACGTCATTTTTTTTTTGCCAAAAATCACAATTCTTTTTTATTTCTCTATTCTAAAATTTCAACTTTTAGGCTTCTAAACCTGTTTTTGTTTTGTCTGTACGGCATTTAAAAGAAAAGTTACAGCTATTTAAACATCAGTGACAGCTGTCAAATCAAAATGGAAGTAACGTCTTCGGAACCGGAAGTTGTTAATTTAAACAGCATTTCTTTGGACAAATTTTTTTAAATTTTCATGAAGATTAAACATTTTTCTAGTATTTTTAATAATTATCAACTTGACAATTAGAAAGTTCTGAAGCAAAAAAGTGTGGGGAATTTTAAAGATGTATTTTAACTTTTTAATAGTTAAAGTTGCTTTCATAAACTTTAAATGCGTTTTCCTCAAAATGGTATTTTTAATAAAATGGTGAAACTTCAAATGTGATTTCTCAAAAAGTTCTTCAAATATTTTGTTGAAAATTATTATGAATGATTTTGATAGTATTTTCTAGTAAATGACCTAAAAGCTGTAAATTTGGATAATTTTTAATGATGTTACACTCATATTTAGATAATAAGGTAATGAAAATTCGTTAAAAATTCAATGTGTATGATTTTGAAAGACCATAATTTTTTACCAAATGTAAATTAAGCAAAGATTTTAGGTGATTCAGTAGTCCATTGTATAAGAAACGTGTTGCATAAAAAAAATATTGAAATAATTTAATTTATTAAAAAATTAGACTGAAAAAAAAACCGATTTTTTTACTAAATTTTCTTCATTTATTAGAAATTTTATAAAAACTTCTCCAGGAATAAATTTTTAAGTGCAATTCTCTATGATAATATAAAAAATAAATCTAAAAATGTAAAAACATGAACTAGTTTCTACGTTTAAAGAAAAAAGTTCTCCGAACGTAGACGGATACCTTAAAGTCGATTCCGACAAGTTACGAACATCCATGAAACGTGATTTGAACCCGCGAACTCCGGTAGTGAAGAGCAGCGCTGTACCATTTGACCTTCTTTCGGCAAAAGAAACAATGGGTGAAAGGCTATACTTTTGTTCTTTCCGAAGAAAAGTACCCTATTTCTATTATTAAAAATAGATGTGAAAATCGTGGTTTTAACATTCTTAAAGTTAATATTAGTGACATCATTAAAAAAGAAAAGAAACGTCAAAGTTTCACTTGACTGAGTTAAAAAGGCAAAAAGTGCATACCCAACAAATTGTATGTACACCTGTTATTAACTCTAAAATCGCATCTAATGTATTAAAAGAAAATTCAAAGAAACACCAAAGATCAATTGTAAAGTGTTTAAATATTGCTGTAGAAAAACTGTTGGATAATAAGATTTTATAATTTTGGGAAAAAAATATAAATCTGATTAAAAACTCATAAAAAAATCGTTAACCGTCCAACGCTGAAACATGTTTATTTGTTTGGGTTAGGTGTTCATGTTAATGTGTATGCGCATGTCTATGAGCGCATTGTTGTAAGAAAATTATATGGCAAGTGAAAAATGGAAATATATAGTTACAATTAATAAAAGGTCGGATTCACATAGCTCTTTGAAGTAGAAAATTATTTATTTATTTATTTATTTTTTAAAAAAGAGGAGAGAAAGACTTATAATGTTGATTCAGAGAAAACGAGGTAAGTTTTGCAAAACGTTTTTTTTTTTTCATTTATTTCTGGACTAGCCTACAGCCCGTCATATGACGGGCTCAGTAAAATTTTTAATTTTCCAAAATTGTAAAGTAAGCTATGAGGCAGGTAAAAAAATGTTTTTTTTTTTTGGCTGAGAATTATCTTGCAACAAAAAATAATCGATGATTCAATTTAAAAATTATCCCATATGTACCTAATCTGTTATTTAAGCCAAATATAAAAGAATATTATTGCCGTCATCTCTAAGTTCAGTGATAAAACGTATGAAAATAATGCAGGCGATATATAATTAATTTTAAATAAGAAATGATTCAATGAGATGGTTAAAGGAATGACGTCATAATGCTAAGAAAATGTTATTTTTACCTATTTATTATATGATAAATTGATAAATTTAATCACCTGCTCTTTACCGGGGAAAATAGGAGTTGAAATAATGGCATTAAAAGCACGAAAAGAGGGGAAGGTGTGGATTTTAAAGGAGGCAGTATTTTTCGCTGTGACAGGAAGCATATTTATACCAATTTATTTTAGAATCGGATCTATAGTTTAGGAGAAGATAAACATTACTTTCTTTGAATTTTGCTAACTATGGATGCTTCTATCCATTCCAGGTCCAACCGCTTCATAAAATCGAGGACAGACTGACAGATAACTTAGGCTATTATTATATAGGGGATTCTCTAATAACGGAAACTTAAAATCTTAAAATATGGAAAGAGGAAAAAAAAAAGCGAAAATGAACTCCGATTACTATCAAAAATTTATTTTAACACACATATTTAAAGAAGAAATTTTGACAATCTTCTTTCAAACAATCTTTACTGCTTAAAGTTCCCTCAGAATAAAGGTACTGTCTATACCTCTGAATCTACTGCTTCTCTTTTTAAATGAGAAATGAATACGGAGTTGAAACTGTGTCCTTCAAATGCAGCATTTGGATTTTTAAGACTAGCTTTGTATGAACGGCATCCCAAAACACTGGACGGACTCTGGAAGTTGTGAAGGAAAAGTGGTTTGGTTTGGGGCACTACGATCTACTATTTTGCAACGCGAGGGTGCCGAAAGCTGGTCGATTGGTTAGGGCGCTGATCGTCGGTACCAGAGTTCGAATCCAGATGTGGCATGGATGTTCGTAGTCGTTCGGAATCAGCTTTAAGCAGTTGGTCCCGGTCTCATTAGCAATAGTGTTGCAAAATAGTAGCGCTCCAAACCAAACCAAAAGCAATGCGAGGGCTAATGAGACAGGGACCTAGTGCTTAAGCCCATTCCGAACGGCTACGAACATCCATGCTACAGTGGGATTCGAACCCATGAACTCTGGTACCAAAGATCAGTGCCCTAATCACTCGGCCATATGAAGGAGAAGTGGAACGACCTTTATATGATAAGAAATACTCCGTTATATTCAAAATAAAGATGCAATATGATACTTATTAGAAAATAAAATTTGGTACTTTTTTCGTTTCATCGGTAAAGTCGCCTCTAACCTAAAAATCAATAGTATTGGCGACAAACAATAATAACTATTGCTTGCCTCCAATAAAATCTGCTTCATGAGATTTGCTCTGGCAAAATGGAACGAGTGGTATCAAAAACTTCCATTTCTCTGGCGCAAGAAATAAAATCGCAAAAAATGGTACAAGCGAGGTCAAACGGAATATCCCTGTTGGTAACCTTTTACTGCCACATTTTCAAAACAATTTATGGCTATTTCTTATCAGTCACATCTTTTTCCTAATATGTAACAATAGTATTGGTGACAAACAATAATAATGATTGTTTGTCGCCAACAAAATCTGCTTGGCGAGAAAGGAAATTGCACCGACGAACCCCAAGACGTAATATGATACTTTAATTCAAGAATTATCAGAGTGAACATATTAGAGAATAAAATTCTTATATCTGTTTGCTCTTACGTATTTGCAAAAACGCTACTAAAATGTGTGAACGCCCATTGCAAAAGCAAGATTCATGAAAGCTTAATTTTAAAGAATGCGTTGTTGTTGATAAATCTAGCTGGAAAGTGACAAAACTTTCAGTTTCAGATGAAGTAGTACTAAGGATTTGTCTTTCAGATACCTGGTGGGAACAAGGAAAAGGTCCTATCTTCTTTTATGCCGGAAATGAAGGTGCAATTGAAGGATTTTGGGAGAACAGTGGTTTCATTATGGAAGCAGCTCCGCTCGTTAAAGCACTTATAGTATTTGTGGAACATGTAAGTGTATTTAGTTTTAGTAATTTTTTTATGGTGGGAACAAAAGCTCTAGTACTGTTAAGAAAGTTATCCAATAAGGTAATAGCCGGGGTATGATAGCCTTTCTTTGGGTAAAGATAGTATTGTAATTGCAAAAAATTTTGGTTTTAAGATTTCCAATGAAATGTTCATTTTGACCATATGGTCACAAACACTGCACATACACACGAAAGTTCACTTTAATGAATTTGCACTGTTTATTTCCTTTACACATAACTAAAATACATAACTCCACTTGTTCGACCACACATCGAAACGTTACTATATCTACCTTTTTCTTTACCGCCAGAGTGCATAACACCAACGAACAGTCGGAACACCATACTTGATCCCATTTCGACTAATTTCATGACGTTTGTAAGTAAACATATAGCATAACTCAAAAACAATTTGAAATTAAATATTGAACTGTTGTAGTATCTAGTTGTGTACTTACTTTTTTTATTGAATCCACGCACTGTATAGCGAAAAACCTTAATGAATATTAACGCTTAGTTACCAGATGGCAATACTTGAGCTTTTTAGCAATACAGCAGAACGATATCCCGAAGTATAAAAAGTGGTTAAACAATGCTTTTCAAGCTCTGTTTACTACAGAAAAAAGCCTATTTAAATAAAATTAAAATCTGTTATTTGCAGAGAATAATTTTGAATTTTTAATGTTTCATTACTTATTTGAGCGGAGTGAAGAAATTATTGTAATCACGCAAAACTTTGGTGTGCAATGAAATATCTATATAACGAAAAAAATCGAAATATCTATATACTGAAAAAGTCGAAAAGAATAAGCCATATACCCAGAGAACGTGGAGGATAAATCCGAGGGTCTAAGTGACCTACACAGGGAGGTTGGCAGCTAACGGAGGAGTACGGAATCAGAAGAAATACATTCCCTCACCAGAGGTTGATCAAATTTGAGGAGATTCATCAACATCAAGTCTTTTGCTTATCAGGGTAGGCGGTCCATTGCAAGGTGGTCCCACCTCAATTCCCTGTTATCTGGCTGTCTCCCATGATGACCGAGATCGATACCTGGTGTGGAAATTTATTAGGGGATATGAAATGGTCTAGAGGTTAGTGTACGGGACAAGCATTCGTCTTAGATGACCAACAAGCACCCGAAATACCTTCCTGTATATCCAGAGAACATACATATCGCGTCTAGATGTCCTCTATCTGGAAGTTCCTCAAACGGAATTAAACATTCCTTTCTGATGAGAATGATAAAAATTGAGTGGAATTTACACTTGTCTGGGTAAGCGGCTCGTTGCTAGTTAACAAATCAAAAATCCCTTCCCAAAACGGATGCAGTTTGAAATAATTCTTTAGTGTAATCGGTAAAACAGAGAAACAGGCTAAGTAATCGACAATCTCCTGAGCGATGAGTGTGATTCTTAGTCATTTGCCAAATTTAATATTTTTAAAGAAATTTCATGAAACGGATATAATCGACGGTTTTACAATACTTGTCATTATTAGAATATTATTAGAATTTATTGTCATTTATTAGAATTTATCAGAATTATCAATTATTTAGTCATTTATTAGAATTCATCTTTTTACAAAGGCAAACGATTTTTGAAGGTGTAAGGCGGTGCTCTTCGGTACCAAAGTTTATGGGTTCGTGGACATAGATATTTGTAGCTGTTTGGAATCAGTTTTAAGCAGTAGATCTTGGTTGCATTAACCATTATGTAGCAAAACAGTGAACTGTAGCTTTCCAAATGAACCAGGCTTTTTACAAAGCAGCTGATATTTGCTGACCCTATTATAGTGAGACCACCATGTGAGTAGGTCATGTTTATTCTCTATGAAGCAACAACAGAAATGACATCCAAACCTTACGCGACATTTGAACCCACATTTTCCAGCGTAGTAATAAACATTCTAATCATTATACCGACCGGATGGCAATGTTATCGATAACTTCATGGATTAATTCAGCTCTTCTGAAATATTACACTAAAGCACAGTTAATGGTAATGGAATTGTTCCACATTGTTTTTAAAGTTAATTTAGCCTTAAACCAGTAATATCTACCGTAATTGCTGCTTTAAGTGAACTGTCTTTATAGAGATACTATGGGAAATCGCTTCCGTTTGGCAACGCTAGTTTTGAAGTTCCTGCAATCGGATGGCTGAGCATCGAACAAGCTCTAGCAGATTATGCTTTCTTTCTGAAAGATTTTAAAGCTGATTTTAAAGCGGAGAACTGTCCGGTTATAGCATTTGGTGGAAGGTGAGTACCTATTGATTCTTCTTGCAAACTGTGTACAATCTTACCTAACTTTTAAAATGTATAGTTGTTATTTCGAATTCTACATCTTTTCAAATTGAAATTAGCAACTTGAAAAATTAGGAATATAAAATTGCATTTTCGAAGTCTTTTTTTTTTAATTTTCATAACAAAAAGAATAGGACTTTTGTAACATAGGATTTTAGTATTCTATGCTGTAGGAGCGTTGTAAGAAATAAATTAGGAAACTTTGGGTTGATAGTTTTTTATGCCGTTTGTATAAAGATATCAATATATTTAAAACGCTATTCGTTTTCTTTTGGAAGTTCGTGAGAAGAACCTATACTGTACAGGGTTCCCACGATCCTTAATTTTAGCTTTCATTTTTAAGGGCCCTTAAAACTACTTAATTTTTGTCAAAGGTCCTTAAAAACTCCTTAATTTTTAAATTAGAACGCGATCCATTTCTCCATCGACGAGATCCACAGTCTCATGTGATTTCCTATCAGTTTTCTTTTATGACAAATAAATAATCTTTCGTATACTTAAAAGGTTTAAAGTATAAAATCAGCTGCCCTTTCCTAATCGCTAACAGTCATGCAGATTTTAATTAAACGAAGCATGGAGGATGGGAGTTTGTAGATATTTCAGTTACTTATGGAAGTTTAATTTTCCTTGCATTCAATGTAATAGAAAAGTCTAAAACTTTTTTCTTTCCCATACAACGCCGGGAATAATCAACTAGTACGTATATATATATATATATATATATATATATATATATATATATATTATATGTTTATGTATATATATATATGTATACATACATACATATATGTATATATATATGTATGTATATATATGTTATATATGTATATATATATGTATACATACATATATATATATATATATATATATACATATATACATATATATATATACATACATATATATACATATATATATATATACATATATATACACACATATATATATATATATATATATATATATATATATATATATATATGTATGTATGTATGTATGACTCTAATATAAATATATATATATCAGTCATTTTTAAACCCTCAGAAAGTACTGTTTATAATATTGTTTTTATTCACAATTTATTTTTAGTTTGATCACTCAAAAAACTTTAGATGTTCATTTTTCAAAATTAGGTTTTGTCAAATAGATTTATCTTATATTAATTTTTAGGAACTTAACTTTGAAATATTGTAGGGCATTTATTGAACATGCCTTGTCTGGTTCATAATCATTAAAATATGTTCATCAGGAGATAGGGTTTATGCCGTTATGTCGTGTATTTCAAGTAGGTCCTTATAAAAAGTTACTTTGGTCCTTAGAAAGTCCTTAATTTTTGTTCTGGAAAAAGAGCGGGAACCCTGCTGTATGAATACTTCCCATTTCTGTTTTTAAAGAAATATATTTGTTCATAGATCTGCAAACGTTCGTTTTCACAAAAATAATTGACAAGTGTGCGAGAATTCGCAATTAGCTTTTACATTTCTTTGCATGTGCATGTTCAGTGCAATGGGTAAGTTTGTCTACATATAGCAACATCCAGTCTTCATTTGACATTATATCTACACTGGTGTTCAAAACTTAAGAAACAGGTGAATTTTTTTTTGCCATAACTCCGCGAGAAAACATCCGAGAGACATGAAATTCAGAAATGAGGGAGGGTATTATGTACGTAAAGAATGACGAAAGCATCGGCGCTGATAATAGAAATGCATACGGTATAGAATCAAACAATAACAAACTTTATTGAACGCATAGTATCGTGACTCATAATTGTCTATCCAAGAGGTAGGACAACAAGCAGATTTTCCTTAATATTGGATACGCCCCCTCCTAACTGCAGTGGTTGCTTCTCACCGTCTCCTCAACTCAGCTGGTCCAACATTTGTTGCGGTAGGAGTGCCCATTCCACAATCAGCATCTGTTTGAGTTATTGGGTGTTCTCCGGAGGATGTAAGCGTGCTGCAATGCGTCTCCCTAAAGCATCCCACACATGTTCGAAGGGATTTAAATCAGGGGAGTACGCTCGCCAATCCATTCGAGTGATATCTTCAGTTTCCACTAGCGCCTCAACAGAAAGAGTCCTATGTGGCCTAGTTTTCACTGATTATTTTTGTCTAGAGCATAGCACCATTTTTTGTATTTTGTGGAGGTTTAAACCTTATTAGGTAATGGCAATTGTTTATTTCGAGCTGTTTTACTTTGTATTAACAATACTGAAAAGATTCATTGTCAAATTTAATTTCAAAAGGTAGCTGAAGTAGTGAAATATTGGAAGGCTTATTTAAATTTTACTGTTGATGATAATGATGTTGATATCAGTTACCTCAGAAGATTATGGAAATTTGTTATGGATGGAGAATATTACGAAAGTGTAGAACTGACTTGCTTAAGCAATTGTTTATTGAATATTTATTTAAATACTAGCAAGTGTGCCCGTGCTTTTCTACGGTGAACTTAATGTATTACTTTTAAACGAAGGTTTTTTTTCGTGTATAACTCTCTAAATTCGTCACAGTACAGTTCGAGCCATTGGCATATTTATATATTTCTATTATAAGCGTATTATAAAAATATTCAGTTTTTATACTACCGTATTACTACTGTACGTTGATTAGCAACGTTAATAGATCTTGCCATACTAAGTGGTAGAATAGGAAGCAGAGGTTTTTACAACAGTTCTAATTTTGGTGATATTAATAAATGTTGTCCAAAATTAAGGAAATTTATGACAAACCACATGGTTTTCTATGAACCAAAAACACACATTCATATTGACAACCATATGAAGATAACTATATAACATGATAGTTTTTTATTTGCGCATGAAAGTCACAGAAATTTGTACTTTTTTGTTGTTAGAATATTGTTGATAAACATTTCATTGAAAATTAACCAAGAATTAAATTTATAATTAGTTCTTATATAAAAATGCTATGATTGCGTCACATAGAAATGAAAGTTAATCACTTTATATTTAAATTTCCAAGTCAATTCGAATTGAAACTAAGAAGACGATGTTTAAATAATATAAAATAAGAAATGAATAAATGAGATATTTAAAGGAATGACATCATAATGATAAAAAAATATCATTTTCACCTATTTATAATGTAATTAATTGAAAATTTTAATCTTCTGCTTTTAACCGGGGTCAAACTGCGGTTAAAACAATTACGTGGGATTAACGGAATGACGTCACATTGCTAAAAATTATTGTTTCTTTCACTTAGTTATGATGCGATAAATTGGAAAAGTTAATCGCTTGCTTGTAACCGGGGAACATAATGCTTGGAATAATGACATGAAACGCTCGAAAAAGGGGGAAGGAATGGATTTCGAACGTTAAAAATTTTTAAAAACCTTCCTAGGGATGTACCTAATAATTTCCCAAATTTTCACGGTGATTGAATGTATGGTTTTTGAGTCTATCGAGTACACACACACACAAATTCATTTTTATATATGTAGATTCAGATGTAAATAGTTCAGATGTCATAGATTAAGGTTCCAAGAATGGAATTTGTAATCAATTATGAGTAAAATGGTTTCCTCTCCATACATATAGTAGGTAAAAGCTCACCGTTCTGTTCTGACCGTAAAATACCCAGGTACCACAAACATATCGGTCAATGTCATACAAATGTTGGCCAACACTCTGAATGTCTCTGAATGTTTGACATCAACTTTTGGACATTTGCTGATATTGACTGACATATTGTAAAATTAAAATTTGAAATTGTTTAAAACAAAGAACTTAGAAGAGTTAATTGTGTTGCTTGTAATAGAAATAACATTATAAAAAAGGAAGTTTAATAAATGTGCCTTGAAACCCACTGTTTTTAATGATTTTTCCTAATGTTGTTAACAGTGTCATACAATATAATAAACATGGTATTATCCCCTATATAATAATAGCCTAAGTTGTCTGTCCGTCTGTCCTGGAATTAATGAAGCGGTTGGACCTGGAATGAATAGAGGCATTCATATTGAATTTTTGTTGAGTTAAGGTTAGCAACGTTCGAAATCCACCCTTCCCCCTTTTCTAACCTTTAATGCCATTATTCCAAGCCTTATTTTCCCGGTTAGGAGTAGGCGATTAAATTTATCCATTTATCACATAATAGGTAAAAATAACATTTTTTTCCCTATCATTATGACGCCATACCTTTAATCATCTCATTTAATCATTTCTGATTTTAAATTATATAAATATCGTCTGAATTGTTTCCATACTTTTTATCACTGAACTTAAGATATTACGTAAATGATTTTCTTTTATATTTGGCTTAAGTAATGTAGGTACGTATGTGATCATTTTAAACTTAATCATCGATTATTTTTTGTTGCAATGAAAGTTTTATCTCCGGTATTAACAAATTCTATCTACCTCCAGGGTGTAGTGGAAATGATAGTTTCATTCCTTTACTTCCATTAATTACTGTGGAAAAAAAATCGGGAAGAACTTAACGATAATTTTGACTTATCTAAGAAAACTTTGAATTATCTTTCTAAATGAATTCAACGTGATTGTAAACTGCTTTCACAATATCGAGAGACTTTACAGATGTATGAAGATAAACAAATTATTGAGCGAGTACCAGATAATTCTCAGCCAAAAAACAAAATATTTTTTTATCTGCTTTATAGGGTACTTTGCAATTCTGGAAAATTAAAAATTTTACTGATCCCGTTATATATATGACGGGCTATATGCTAGTTTTAATAATATTTAGCGATATGTGTTGATATTCTCAAAAATAAATATCATTTTCTGAAATTAAAGGATATCTCATGATAATTAGGGCTCTGCCCAATACTATATTAACCGAATGAGAACGGAAGTAAATTTATTCTATTCTTTCTCTATTCTGTAGAAATACTACGACTAATTGTAATGATTGCTATTTTTTGAAAATCTCTGAGTCAAGCAAAAATATAAATGGACGGCTGTAGATTTTTGTTCTGTGGGCAAATTGTCAGGTAATACAGATGTTAAACGCTCCTAGATAAATAGAAAAAGATTTGCTTTAAAAAAAAATTAAAGTGATTTTACATGGCAAAATTACCACGTGGGGAATTGAGCAGGGTAAATATTGACCAATATTGATAAATATAAAACAAATGATATTCACGGATATCGGGAAAATATTGACCAACATTTATAAATATCAAAAAATGATATCTAGGGATATCGGAAAAATATTGACCAACACTGATAAATTTTTAAAAATGATAATCAGGGAAATCGAGAAATTATTGACAAACATTAAAAATATAAAAATATGATATTCAGGGAAATCGGGAAAATATTGACCAACATTGAAAAATATCAAAAAATGATATTCAAGGATATCATTTGGCGAGATCTATTTGATGCTATCCTATATTTTTTTGCTACCTGGCAATAATTTAAAATTATTATTATAACTCTTCATTCTCTTCAATTTCTCTTCTTTTGTAGCTACGGAGGTATGCTGGCGGCTTACATGAGATTCAAATATCCTAATGTTATTTACGGAGCCATCTCAGCAAGTGCTCCTATTTACTTGACAGCGGGACTAATGTCAGGAGATATATTTTTCCAAGCTGTTACAAAGGTAAGAAATAAAACGATTGATTCCCTTTTTAAGTATTTCATTTTGTAACAATATATTGGTATTTAGTATTAAATTATGCAGCACACAGTCTTTCTGCTATGCGATTTTACAGTTTGCAGCTGATAAGTATCAGTTTCCCTCTTCAGCCGATAAGATTTGTTTGTCTACGTGAGAAAGGACTAAAATAACCCTATTCTTCGTATTAGCCCTGATATTATTGTGTGAAGTCGAAATGCCTCTAACCTTATCCCCTTTTGACATATTTAGTCACTTTGAAAGATTATTCGTTGTATGAACCAGGATTCTTATCAGTCATACTTTCGCAAATAAAAAGTCACTTTTTTACGTTGGTTACTATAGAAGTTCCTCGTTTTTTTCAAAATGATCACTTTTTCCCATTTTTTCAGCAGGTTTATTAAGTTTTTAAAGGAATTACATAAAGGGGATAAAATACCGTTTGAAACAATATATCGGAGTGATCGAAATCTCAGTACAATTACATAGTTTTAAAGAAACAACGATATACTACAGTATATCGCCAGGACCTACACAAAAATACCTCAACAAGAATTGATATTTTTAAAAAAATACATACAATTTATTGAATAAAACAATGAAAATTCAGCTGTTATTTATTTTATAAAAAGCATAGTATACTAGAGAAAGGAACCATTTAGTTCATATTTTATGTTGCATATTAAAAGATATGAGCTTACAAGAAGAGTTCAGTTAAAAAAAATGGCAAAAAGAATAATTAAAAAAAACTTTTGAAATGACGGTTTTATTAACTATATTCGACATCTGCTGTATATAGTTGGAGGGATATTGAAAAATGCTTGTTTATATTCAAATAAATTTACTCATATAAATTTAAATTTGTACACACACACACACACACACACACATATATATATATCCATGCTGGATAGGGACTTCATTAAAACGTAGTCTAGTGGAAAAACACAAAGAAACTAAAGAAATTTTAGGATAAAAAGAAATGAAGTTTATTTAGGCACCTTCTTTCACGAACTTCTGCCAGAAAAACAAGTAATCTCAATTTACAGTTGTATGGTAAAACCAATCAGAATTCTTAAAGCCAATCCCGAGGTGACGCCGTGTGACGTAGTTTAAGCGTCACGAGTTACATGAAGCATAAGAGGAAGTTAGGTGTTTTCCAAATCTCTAAAGAAAGAACAAAGTTATTCGCCAAGATTTCCAGAAAAGGATAGAATCGTCCGAAAATTATTTTAATATTGGTATAATTACGATGATTAGTTTTTTAGGTTAAATATATCATTACATATGTATGTTTATATATGCGCACACACATATATATAATTAATAAATAAAATCATTAATCAATGGATAGTTCTTCGCTTCTAATCAATGAATGTTATTAACATGATAACCACTTATTGTATTTAACTTTTACTCCCCAATAAACTATGTCATTACGCAAAATAAGGTCCCTGTTTTGGTCCCATTCTAAAGAGTATAGATTACTTAAAAGTAAGTTCTTTCAGAAATTCAGAAAAATGGTAACTTTTCCACTATTGTTTTAAAACTATGTGCAGAGAACCCTGTATGAATATAAAACTGAATATATATCTCATGATTCGAATATAAAATCATAGAATCTCCGAGTTGTTTGTGGAATGAAATCACATTTTATAGTGCAAAGAGGAATTATATGCAATAAAAGTTTAGAGGATAATCTAACCTTTTTAAGGTTTGGAACCTTTTTTTTCCTTATTCCTCGCTGCAATGAGGAAAAAGTTCGAACAGTGTGTAAACTAATACGTATAAGAAATAAAAGCAAATTTAAGATTGTTTGGAGTCTTAACTTAGCAAATTATATATATGTATATATGTAATATATTAACACATGATATGCGGGACGCGTAATAGTACGTTTTCTGACGATTGATACTTGAGTACGGGTCACTTACTAGTACGGGTTAGTATAACTACATGGTTTGTCTGTGGGTACAAAAATAACGGTATATAGAAGAAAACGAAGCCGAATGGTCTTGTCTTTCATTTTTTATAATGTAAAAAGGTTTATATATAACATAATTCGAAAAAATTAAAACTATATACTACTATTTCTATTTGATTTTTCATATTTACGATACTATTATAAATTTATCCACTAAAAAAATATTTTTTGTTTACAAAAATATTATGGTTGTTATTTATATATTTCTATTTATGTATTTGTTTATATATTTCAATATAAAATGCGAAAAGTTGATTAAAGAATTAAATAACTTTTGATCTATTGAGATTTAACTAAATAATTAAATTTGCGCACAAAACGCCCGTTCCTGGTACAATTCCGCTGCGAACTGTACCAGCCTACAATGTGTTAAAATTTTGATCAAGCCACAATTTAATTATTTTGCCTAGTTTTAATTCTATATTATGATAAGGAAAAGAACCTCAACTTAAGAACTCAATAGCTTCCGTTTTTCCACGAAAATGGGCAATCTTTGAATATTTTACTCTTTGTTTATCTGGTTCTCATGAAATCTGCATGATTCAACAGAACCATGAGCTCTAACGTTGTATCAGTAAGAACCACTGATCTAGATGGCCAAGTGCCGTCTACACGGTTATGAATAGAACATTGGAGATAAGGTAGAGCCGATGGGAGATAGTCTATATCAGGGATGGACAATCTTCTTCGGCCGCTGGCCAAAAATCGAAAGAAAACAAGTTTGGCGGGCCAAGATAAATTTTTCTAAAATCTTAAAAACAATATACAAGTACCTAACGATTTACATACGTTAATGAGATGAATGAAATTGCGATTTCATTTTTAAAAGTTCCTTATACTGAGGTTCGAAGTGAGATGTACTGATTTTAAGGAACGATGCTAAATGCTCATCTGTCAGTCTACTTCTGAAATTATTCTTTCTAATGTTCAAAGTTGAAAACACTTGTTCACATATAAGAAGTAAATATACCGCTGATCTTCTGGGCGTGAAATAATAAATTTGGGATATAATATTTAAGCAAAGTAGAAAAGGAGATGGATATATAATGTATAAATATATATTTCTTTTAATTTGCCTCGAACCGGCAACTTAAAATTTTATACGTGGGCCGGATAAAACCTTCCGACGGGCCGGAGTTTGCCCGCGGACAGTAGTTTGCCCATCCTTGGTCTATATTAACACCCTGCGATTTTATGCGTCTGTTTGTTTGAATATTTGTATCTACCTGCACACTACTTTTTGCTGTAACTTCAGTATTTCTTCTTTATATTCACCAACCCTTTCAGAGACAAAACCAATTACGATCCATCCAAACAGAATATGAGGGAGGTCTTAAGAGGAACCATAGAAAACAATAGCCGTATCCAACGACACGACGACATGATAAAAAGACGAAAGAAAGAGAATACATTCTAGAAGAAAACTAAAAATGGACATTTGAGACGAAAACAAATTAACAAAAACCATACTCAACGAAACTGACGAAAAATTTTGCATGAATTAATATAAAATGTTTTTATAGATAAAAATCAATCAATTGCTTTATCACTGTTAGGATGTAGGATTAAACATAATGTTCAATGCTTTTATGAGCCCTGTGAGAACATTCTGTAGATAACAATGTGAGAAACGTCTAAGTAAGGAATGTTTTGATTTTCTCTTAGGATTTTCGTGGTGTCTCAGATAAATGTGAAAGTCAGGTTAGAGCAGCTTTCCTTCAGCTCGATAAACTCGCTTCAACTGGACAAAAAGGTAAGATTTATATTTCCCAGGATAAGCAGATATTATTAATACACTGTAATAATTACAATATATTAAATGTCGTCTGCATTATTTTCATGCGTTTTATCGCTGAGCTTAGATATTACGTAAATAATTTTCTTTTATATTTGACTTAAATAATAGATTAGATACATATGTGATAGTTTTAAATTTAATCATCGATTATTTTTTGTTGCAATGAAAATTGTATCATCGATATTAACAACAAATTCTTTTCATAAAAGTGTAGGAGTCTAGTCTCCTAGGATTCCTAGATTTCACGGAATATTAAATGTCTAGCGTTTAAGTTATATATCTTTGAAAATTAAGAAGTTTGTTCGTTGGTGTGATTGTTTTTTATACATAAACACACGGTTCGACTAAATGAATTAAACGTGATTCTAAACTGCATTCGCAGTATCGGGAGACTTTACAGAGGTATGAATATAAACAAATTATTGAGCGTGTACCAGATAATTCTCAGCCAAAAAACAAACCATTTTTTTTTACCTGCCTCATAGGCTACTTTACAATTCCAGAAAATTAAAAATTTTACTAATCCCGTCATATGACGAGCTATATGCTAATTTAAAATATTTTCTTTTCATAGTAAAAATCAAGTATTTTAATAAAAGCCCCTCTCTTTATCTCTTTTGCACAGGTTTTGACCAAATTTCCCAGATCTTCCGTTTATGCCATGGCTTGAACTCTTCAGCTGATTATGAGCATTTCTTAAGGTGGGCTCGCAATGCTTTTGTGTTGGCTGCCATGATGGACTATCCGTACGCTGCAGGCTTCATGGCTCAGTTTCCACCATACCCTGTCAAGGTAAAATGGGCTCTTTAATATTAGTGTTAGGAACTTCAAAAGCTGGTTTTCGGGGATTGAATGGACTTTAAGTAAGACTACAGCAGGAAAACAATTGTTTATTAGCAATCAGAAAATACAACACACCGACAAAATCACCGCGGAACAATTGGAGCACAATGCCGTGAGCTCAAGTACTACTTTCCGCATCAAACAAAACGCAAGCACCGGTGAAACACAACACACCATGCGTACTCTGTAAACCCGAGAGATCCACTTAACGACTTCATCTGTTTCTTCAGGATCTTCAGGATGGTAGGTCAACTGGATTGACTGGGCCGAGCCCTCTAACCCAGAGATTTCTAACAGTAAGCATAAAATGACAACGAACAGAAAATAAAACAACTAAAAAGAGGAAAGAGGGGATAGGGAGGTGGATTCGTGAGTTCATACTACAAAAACTAAAGAGTAGAAGTTTAGGGATAGAAATAAAACACATATTTTTGCGGCCAGGGACATCCGTACAAAAACCATGAAGTAAACATATCAATAAATCATATTTTATTGATATAAAAATGAGAAATTGAAATCGCTAGTCATAGCTGGGCAGGCACCTTACTGGATGCACCACGCCATCACGGTCTGAGAAGACTTAATAGTGATGATATCAGAGTTACTTTCTGTTGGACAAAATTGCATAATGTCCTTCTCCTTCTCAGAGAGAGAGCGGCTTCATCTGTTTCTTCAAGATCTTCAAGATGATGGGTCAACTGGATTACCTGGGCCAAGCCCTCAAATCCAGAGATTTCTTACAGTAAGCAGAGAAATTGACAACGAGCAGAGCATAAACAAATAAAAGATGAAAGATAAGGATAGAATGGTGGATTCGTGAGTTCATAACACAGTAACTAAAGAATAGAGAGTTTAGGGACAGAAAAACACTTTTATTTTATTTTATTTTATTTTATTTTATTTTGCCAGGGACATCAGAACAGTATTGAAAATAACTAATTTGAAAACTACGCTCCGCCCTCACCAAAGTGAGGAGAGCCAATAAAAGCGAAAATAGAAGGATGAGATAAAAAGCAAAGCTGGTAAAAAAAATAAATAAATAAATAAATAAATAAATAAAAATTACTAAATGATGATGTATGGCCATTTTAAAGTTTTAAAGCTTTTTTCTTACATTTTAAAAGATTTTTTTTTTTTTTTTTTTTTTTTTTTTTTAAGACAAAACAGACAAAAAATTTAAAGATCTTTGGCAAGAATGGCCAAAGTCCTCCTTCTTTTGCAAGTATCAGCGGGGTCATAATTGACTATTTCTCTGCTTGGGACTCAGCCTGCCTTATACAAGGAACTGCTAGAATATTCCAGAAATCGGAACCGGAAGTTGTCAAGCCACACTTGGCAACATTTGGCGACACTTGGCGATGAACTTAGCGACAAAAATAGATTGCCATAAACTGTCGTCAATGAGCCGATATCTCTCCTATTTGGCGAGATACCTATAGAGTCCCATGCTAAATTTACGGTTCACTAAACAAATTCGTAAGAATAGTTTAGCGTTTAATTTTCACATGGAATAAAAACTTTTATATGATAAATGTGATAATTTCTAAAAGAGAAAACTAGGTAGAGCACTAGGCAGTCGGAATGGCAGCCAGGGCGTTTATTAATGGAGCCTTAGTTACAAGTCTATAATTTCGTAACAGGAGATATTGTCCTTTAATCTAAAAGTTTGAACAGTTCTGTTCCCAAGACTCTTCCAGATGCAGTAAATGTATCAACCTGAATGCAGGTTAATTACATTTGATATTTAGGATCTATCAAATTCATATTAATATTTAATGAGTTGCTGAATATATTATAACTATGTTTAAGGTTCTCAATTTGAGAAAATTTTGTATTGAAATTTTCAGTTAAGATATCCAGCTAAGTTTTTATCTAATAAATTTGATTTCCATGTCGGGCCTATAAAAGTGGATAGAGCTGATATAAAACACGTGACAGTAGGCTCATGGTATATTATTTCTTTTATCATTCACAGGTGATGTGTCAACGATTAGACGCTGAAAGCAGCCCAGCGGCTGGTTTGCGATCGGCTGTTGCTTTGTATTACAATTCCAGTGGCAGTTCTCAATGCTTTGACATTTACAACGAGTATTTGTACTGTGCCGATCCAACGGGCTGTGGGCTGGGATCGGACAGCAAAGCTTGGGATTATCAAGTAGGTACCATTCTGATGTATCATTTTTTAAAGGGTAAAATGTATCTTGTACATAGAACGTAATAGACATTACTTATCTAATCACATTGTAATAGCAATGTAGTGGAACTAATTTACTTACCATTCGCAATGATCGTGCTATGGTTAAGAAAAACAAATGATCTGTTCGACAATGTTGTTACAAGTTTCAATCCCCATGCAGGCGTTCATCTGAGATATAAATGACTGAATCTATTTTGTTAACATTCTATCTATGCACATCTGTTCTTCTAAACTAATTGAAACAAAACTGACTCATGCGATTGAGACACAATTGTGTACACATGGCTACTAATTAAGTCCATTTATGAAACTATATTGTGACTTTACTGAAGATGCAGTTTCTGATAAAACTTGCAAGAGATGGTTCTAAAAATTTGAGGTGATTTTGACTTACTAGTAAGCCGCAGTCTGGGATGCCATCCTTGATCGATGAAAATATATAGAAGATTGTGGAACCTTTTTTGACAACAATACATACGTATATTGCGGAAAAACTTAACTAATATCAACAAACCATTTTGGACCATATTAGAAAACTAGGAAAGGCCAATAAATATACCAGATGGTTAATTGATAAAAAATTTACATCAGACTGCACACCTTTCTTTGGCTGCTCGGAACAAAAATGAACTCTTCTTGGACCGGATGATGACTGTGAAGATCAGTGAATTATCTACGAAATTTTCTCGAATTTTTCTCGATTCCATACCTTTCTTCCATATGCTGTCCTCTCAACGAGAGACATCTGGACCTACATATTTAACCTGTTTGTTCTTTAAGTATTCAAGGGTAATGTTTAGTGCGCCTGTCAGCTTCGAACTCGGAAACCCGAAATTTCTGCCCAGTACTCTGACCTCTAGACCATCTCGGTCCCGAAGCGAAGTGGATTTTCAAAGAGTTGGCCAACCCTGAGTTAGATCCTCTATTATTCCATTCTTATAATCCGTTTTCTTTCTCTGAGAACTTAATATTTTTTTCTGCTCGTTTTTGTTTTCTGTAGAGCGGTTCGTCGATTTACTTAATATCAGTTGTTTCTACATCATGCAAATTCATATGAACCAGAAATGAAATTTGACTCATTACTTTCACAAGACTTATCTAGCTGTCACTAAATTCAATAATAACTATACTGGATGGTAAATATAATGCTATTAATTTTATAGAAGGTTTTGTAGAGAACCAAGAACAACTTTTTAAATGGTAATAACTAACATATTAATAAAGTGTTAATTGCGTTTCTATTATTACGCATTCAAAGTTGAACTCTCCGACTTTTGCACAGAGTCAACTATTGTTACTTCGTGCTTACTAATGTTTTCTTATTTACTTTCGAACTTTTCTCTTTCTTTTCAGCAAAAGTTCCTTTTTTATCTTTAATTAAAATTTTAAACCGAAGATAGATCAAATTTATATTACACTTTTCTTCAATTATGAAAACTCTTTCCAAAAACTAACATGTTTTCTATTGTCTTAAACTAATAACTCATTTTTAAAATAAAACTTTATGCATTGTTTAAAAATACAATCTATTTCAACAGCAATTTCTGGTGTTTTGAATTACATATCGATCTACCAGTTAAATCGTATTTTACTTTCTAGTGATAAAAAATACTACAGAAACACTGTTTTGTATAGTTAACACTAAACATACCATATAACTGGTCAAATGATCCATAAGGTATATGTAAAAAATGCGATAGGTAATGAATTTAAAATTCTTATTCTTCATGTTTGTAATACGTAACAATTAACAATATACAATTTTGTTTAGTTATAATGAAGTTTATTTGTTTATTTCCTTCCCAAAATTCATATTTTATACCTTCAGTTAGGAAACATAAAGTCTGGTCATATGACCGGCTATGGTAAAAATAGGTATGTATTTAGTGTTGGTATGTTTAGTGTTAACTTTATAATAAATGAATCAAAGAAATTTTGAATTTTTTTCCCAAAATTGGATATTAAAACCCAATCCGATACCTTAAATTTTATGCACTGATTTGTTTTTCGAACATAAAATTGTTTGGTAAAAGGTTTGTATGAAAAACAAAGATGAAAAAAACGATTTTTTATTAAATATGATTTTAAAAAATTAATGTGATTAAGTTAGTTGTGTTTCAACGTATATGTGTACTAAGATTGATAGCCATTGTCCTCAAATATCAAGTTTTGTAACCTTATATATTAGTTTTAATCTCTAGGGCAGATAGAGAAAAACATTATGAGAATTATGTCTGTCTTATATCACATCAGCTTATTGTTCTACTCCCTGAAAATAGATAGCGAAAGATAAAGGCAAGTTGCCAAACTGCAGATAATCATTACGAACCGAATAATTCTCCTCATTACCTGTATTGCTCGTAACTTATCGACGCTATATCTATACAGTAATCTCGAAACTCACGACTCATTCTGTCCTTAATCATTGAATTCTTTCTCATCAAAAAGAGGAGACAAATCTGAGTACAGGAAAAAAAAATCTTGATTGTTTCAGAGATATTGATATCTTGTCTAAAATTTTGATTCGAACATTATTATTAACCGGTATCTACTAAATTTTTACAAATAGCAAAAAATTTTAAGAGGCATAGTAAACATCCCCTATATAATAGTAGCCTAAGTTACCTATCCGTCTGTCCTCGAATTTATGAAGCGGTTATACCTGGAATGGATAGGGGCATCCATATTGGATTTTTGTTGAGTTAGGGTTAGCAACGTTCCAAATCCAAACCTTCCCCCTTTTCGAGTGTTTAATGACATTATTTCAACCCCTATTTTCTCCGGTTAAGAGCAGGCGATTAAATTTAACAATTTATCACATTATAAATAGCTAAAAGTAATATTTTTTTTCTCGCATTATGACGTCATTCCTCTAACCATCTCATTTAATCATTTCGTATTTTAAATTATTTAAATACTGTCTGCATTATTTTCATACGTTTTATCACTGAACTTAGATATTACGTAAATAATTTTCTTTTATATTTGGCTTAAATAATAGATTAGGTATATATGTGATAATTTTAAATTTAATCATCGATTATTTTTTTGTTGCAATGAAAATTTTATCATCGGTATTAACAACAAATTCTATCTACCTCCAGGATGTAGTGGAAATGATAGTTTCATCCCTGTACTTCCATTAATTACCATGGAACAAAAATTGGGAAGAATTTAACTATCATTTTGACTTAGTTAAGAAAACTTTGAATTATCTTTCTAAATGAATTTAACATGATTCTAAACTACATTCACAGTATCGGGAGACTTTAGAGGAGTATGAAGATAAACAAATTATTGAGCTCGTACCAGATAATTCTCAGCCAAAAAACAAACCATTTTTTTACCTGCCTCTTAGGGTACTTTACAATCCCAGAAAATTAAAACTTTTACTAATCCCGTCATATGACGGGCTATATGCTAGTTTAAAATATTCGATGAAATTAAATACATATTATGTGTTATTGTCGTTAGAAAACTAATAAGAAAAATACAACTCCCGATCAAATATATGTGTGTGTGTGTGCAAAAGAGTGAGTAGGCGAAAGAAAATTAAGTATAGGCCACCACACTCTGTTTTAAAAAAGAGTAAAACTGAAGAAATAACATATATGCTGCACTTTATTTCTTTTTTGTCTTACCATGTGTCTTTTATAAATTTTGTGGCTTTTTATAGAATTGCATATAAGTGTTGGCTCGGTAGTTTTATTTTAGGCCTTTCAACAAGAGTATGTAATGTCTGCTAACCTATGAGGTATAACGCTCTGTTACAGAATAAAGAGAATGCTCTTTGGTAAGCTTCCATAAATGCTAATGTGGCTAAGCTATATTTGTGAGGGTGGGGTTCAATGAAAACATCTTTTCAGTGCAAAATATAGTTTAATCACATAAAATCTTAGTTTGCACACAAAATAATTAAAGGGAAAAAAATAAAAGTTAAACAGACAAAATATACATAATTAAAATAGTTAACACAATTAGAACCATTGGAGGTCAAAGTGTTGCAGCGCCTCTGAAGTCCGTAAGGCCAACTGACTTTTTTTTTGGGAAGTCTTCTCTTACGTGTGTACTTGTTTTTGTACAGGTGGCAGCACGGTGCTGTGACGAAGTACATTTGTTACACTAATACTTACTTGCTAGATCTTCACCGATACGTTCACTCCCATAACGATACCTTTGAAGGTAGCAGGCCAAGCTTGGGAAGGGAGCTCCTTGCCCGATGCTAAATGAGTAACAGATCCACAGCCATGTTTGGAATAAAGATATCTGTCTGTATTGCCAAGTGTATCAAATAATAATAATAATAAAAAAAAAACAGGCCACTTGTATTTAGAATGAACCCCCCCCCAAATAACCTAAATAGCGGTTTTTTACTATTACAAAAAACTTTCTGGAATGCCAATCTTGGAACGTATTCTACTCCCCGGAGCAACAGCCCCTAGGGGGGCAGGGCCTAAGGTGCCAATCTCCGTTTTCGAGACCTTGGGGTGTGAAGCATATGTTCCGGTAAGGTGGTCAACCTTACACGGAACCCCCAGTGTTTAGTTCTCAAGCATGCTTGATCCTCAGTTTGCCTACCCACTGAAGGGATAAAAGGTTGGGTCAACTTTGCCCAGTCCGGGGATCGAACCTGGGCCCTGTGTCGTGGAAGCTCGAAGCGCTACCCCAACGCCACTTGGATTTTGGCACGTGTTCAGTGTAATTAATTACCATTCTTGGCCTACAGCACGGTATGATTGGAAACAATCTATGAGCTTACAATATTCCTAGCATCCAAACATACAATAATAATACATTTAAGTGACAATGACCTATTACAATTCACCAGTAAAAAAAAGTTCAAATTTCAATGTCCTTTCTAGATATAGATAAATATAGCACAATATGAATCGCATCATTTAGTTTAGAGTAATGAAATATTTTAGGCTGGTTATAAATGCAGTTTATAGGGCCAATAACGAAGATTTTAGCAATATTATTTGGAACAAGAAATACATTTTTATAGGCATAATTTCAGGGTTGGAAAAAAATCATGATTTTTTTTTAAAAATCAAAAAAATCAGATTTATTTGATTTAAATCAGATTTTTTCGATTTAAATCAGATTTATTTGATTTTTTTTTCTGAATTCTAATTTTAATTATTGTTGTGTTTTTATATTTTTTGCAATATACATGGAATAGTTTGTTATAAGTACAAATTATCTATCTAATATATTCTACACACTGATTACCTAAAATTAAATACATAAATTTTAATCTAAATACGTTTCATTATTTTGTAATTGGATGGTGCAAACTCAATAACATGTCAATTTAAAGAACAAATCAAATATTCATTTAATGCAAACTATTTATTGAAAAAACAAAAAAATCACAATTATTTCAATACTTTTAAAGCAACGAATTATGGATTTAACTGTTTCAATAAAAACACTAGTTTCGATGTCGTATCCACTCCTAATGGGTTACGAATGTTAGAATAAAAAATACTTTAAGAAGTAAACTGTCTTTCCATTCTAGCAGATAATGTGATGGCTGTCATTATTGGGTAGACAAACTGGAATTCAAGTTCTGTATTACTCTCTTTACCCCCCAATCACATAAAATGAATTCCACTAGTCATAACTAGTCATTGCACCTACCCCTACTCCATACTTTCTGATAACAATCCCTAAATTCTTAGAAAACATACTATCTATTTACACTTATTTACTTATTGGTAATTATGTGCTGATTCTAAATTCTCCTGTCTTTCGAATGTAGGTTTTAAGAGGAGTGAAAAAAAATGATTTAAATCAATGATTTTTTTTAAAAAAATCAACTGATTTAAATCAAGATTTAAATCATGATTTAAATCAACTGATTTAAATCATGCCAACCCTGCATAATTTTAATCTCTTTATGCCCATAAATTGATTAGTGGCTGTCGAAGGAACGGGAAACAAATGTAAAAGAAAAATGTTACATTTTGTGCCAGCTTAATATTTGTCGAAAGTTTTTACTTCTTAAAATCCAGATGACGTGACTGAACACGAAATCTCTTTTGAACATGTAGGCATGCACGGAAATTAACCTGGAGGCCAACACGAACGGAGAATTAGATATGTTTCCGGTGCTGCCATTTAATTCTTCCATGAGAGACGAATATTGCATGAAAACATGGAGCGTAAAACCGAGAAGAAATTGGATGGATACCCTGCTTTGGGGAAAAGGTAAGGAATGCGTGCTTCTTATTTTGTTTCCGTTCGCTAGCGTCGATTTTTTTCAACTCGACGATATTAACTAGATAGTCTCCAACTCCTTAAGGGGGTTAAGGTCACATTGGGGTTCCTCTAATTCCATGTGAATGTATGGAGAAAATTAAAAAATCTGAATGGTCTGCTCTTAGAGGTTTCCATACCATAAGAACTCCCACTCGGGTCATTTCGACGCCTTGACACGTCTATTTTTTATAAAATCCATTAATATTTACCTGTTCATATATATATATATATTATATATATATATATTGTATATATATATATATATATATATATATATATATATATATATATATATATATATATATATATATAAATAAATATATATATATATATATATATATATAAATATATGTATATATATATATATATATATAAATATATGTATATATATATATATATATATAAATATATGTATATATATATAAATATATATATATATATATATATATATATGTAATATATATGTAAATATATGTATATATATGTATGTATGTATATATATATGTATATATATATATATATATATATATATATATATATATATATATATGTGTGTGTATATATATAAATAAATAAATAAAATATTATATATGTGTGTGTGTGTGTGTGTGTGTGAGAGAGAGAGAGAGAGAGAGAGACGGAGGGAGATAGAGAGAGAGAGAGTCAGTCAATCAATCAGTCAGTCGCCGACGAGTGATGAAGGCATGGGAGACACTTTAGATTTCATATATAAAATCTTTATTGTAATCCTTCTGTGCATGGCTAAGCCATTTAGGTATCCTTTATTCTCCTATTTTGCTACGACAAGCATGGAGTATGTTATCAGCCCAAGTTCTCGTTCAGGACTGTCTTTTTTGGCGTTGCTACGTAAGCAAAATTCCTATGTCTACTTACGCGTCAACTTTTTTACTCTGTATAGTTCCGCTCGAGGGTATGTCTTTCTCCTATTACGTTGTCGTTAATGAGTTCAAACTATTTTTAATTATAATTCGCTTAATTCTTAACCTCCATTTTTAAACCTGACATATATATATATATATATATATATATATATATATATATATATATATATGTGTGTGTGTGTGTGTGTGTGTGTGTGTGTGTGTGTGTGTGTAATGAGACGGACTTCTCGATGGGTGGTTGCAGTCATGGCCATAAAAATGATACCGTTTCAGCTAAAGACCTTTATTAAGATAACGTTGGAGGACGGGTTCCCACTTCATCATAGGGACAGGACAAACTGAAGGGTCACCTAGCATGAAGTTCTATGTACAAGACCTGTAACACCTGGGCCAACATCTGTGGGAAAATATAGCTAGAAAACTTTGCTTCCGACAGCGTGTATCTCCTTTTAATTTGCAAATTTCCTAAATTGTCCACTAGCGCCATGTAGGATTATAATTGGTCAGGCCCCTTCTCTGAGGGCGTAAACTGTAGCCCCAGAGGTCAATTTAGGTTAGGGGTTAAAAAGGGGAATGCAAAAAGACACGGGAATTTTTATCCCTTGATTTAAGTTTTGAAAATCCCTGAGAATTTTCCTTACACACACACATACATACATACATACATATATATATATATATATATATATATATATATATATATATATATATATATTATATATATATGTCATATATAAATGATCTCATTTATAAGGGGGTTTTGTAAGAAGTGCAAAATTTAAATCTCTGATTCTGTATGTTGGTTTTTCCTCGAATACCGTGCATAAAAAATGGTAAGTTTTGTTTCTATTGTATGTAAAGTGCAAGTGTTAAATTTTTATGCAGGTTTTATATGTAGTATAAAATAAAAGTTTGCAAGATATTAACAATAAGTTGCTTATTTCTTTTTTATGTATAAATACATACAAGAAATTGTCAAACTTCATTGTTTTTTCCTAAGCCAGAAAAAGATTTTTGGATGTAATTTTAGAGACATGTAAAAATTCCTGCACAATCTTGTGTAGAAATTTTTGAAAATATAAAAAATTGAGATTGAGATATTGATATTAATTATATATAAAAGTAATAATTAATCAATAAGTTATAAAAATTTCTAAATCTTTAAAAGTCTTTTAAAATTCTAAAATTTTATTATATGAACTGTAGAAACAGATTTTGTATTCCTGAATGGATTCTAAATTTAATTTTAAAATATAAAGCTGTTACAATGTTTACTGTAATAATCATTTTTAAAAGGGTACCAAGTCTCTTTAAATTGTGCTAGAAAAAGTATTTCATACTGAATTATTATTAAACGTTTTTTTTTTTCAACTTCTTCAACTTAAAACTTCGAATTTAATTTATTTTCATGTGATCAAATCTTCTAAAATACTTTTTTCTGTCAGCCGGTTGGGTTCAAAATTTGATACAGAGCTAGGATTTTGGCGTTAAAATAGCATGCCAAGTTTCACTTAGTTTGCTTCAGAGCTACACATATACGAATTAAGACTTATACATAATTCCATAAAGGGTTTTGTTTTCGTATTTACGAGGCTAAGTCGATATTCATGAAATTGTAGATGTCCAGTTTTATGATGGTTACAATATTTATTCTATCCTTTGCACACGAGAAAGTAAAAATCTATTTACTTTCAAGAACGCATGTTTAGGGGTCATAAAATTAACATTTCTTATGTATTTCATACATAAAATTTTACGTGGGCTTTTCTTCACTATTTTGGTTTACTCAGAGTGGAATGATAAATAATTGTACTTCAATCGTGATCAGTGACTTAGAGCTTGGTCAGAGATTTAGCGAGCATAACTGGCACCTGGGTCTTGATACCTCTTTGGTATTCTCCCCCTTGAAAATCGTATAGTAATATGAGGGTTACTCTGAACTTTTTGAGATAAGAGCAGATAAGAATTTATAAAATAAAAATAACTGTTTAATTTTAAAATACAAAGTATTTTAACACAGTAAACGATTTTTTACTGATTTACTTCAACTTGTTTAGCGTAGAATAAATTTTAAACAGAAGAGAAAATAGAGCTGATGCGAGAACATTTTCACGCTATGATTTTCTACTATTTTAAAGCAGGATTAAATCAAGAAGAATGCTTTCGATGGTTGCAGTTAGCATTTGGTGATGAATCTCCAGCTCGTGCTACTGTATTCAGAGGGTTTAAAGAATTCAGGAGATATCGCAATTTTCTTCAGGATGAAGAACACACAGGAAGGGCGCCGTCGGCAGTAATCCCGGATAATGTGTCTGCCATACGAAAAATGTTAATGGATGACAATCGCTGTACCTATCAAATTATACAGAAGTAACCTAATATTGGATCAGCAGTCATACATAAAATTATTAATGAAGATTTGAATATGGAAAAAGTAGTTTGCCGTTGGGTTCCCCATAATCTAATTGATCACCAAAAAGGGAAGCGTGTCAGAATCAGTAAAGAAACTCTTAAATTGCTAAATGATGATGGCAACCGCATCATTTCTAAAGTTGTAACGGGTGATGAAACGTACATGCCGTTTTTTGACGTTCCAACACGTCAAGAAAGCAAAGTCTTTAAAGATATTTCCTCGCCGACAATGGTGAAAAGACGCGCGCACTGGAAAAAGTGATGTATGCCGTTTTCTTCAGAAAAACGAGATTGGTTAAAGCCAACAAGTTCGTATGACAGAAGACAGTAACAGCAAACTGGTATACCACTAAACGTCTTCCACAAATTCTACAAGAAGTGAACGTTAGGGGACTAATGCTTCACCATTACAATGCATCTTCACATACAGCCGGATTAACAGTTGAATTTCTTAAACAAAAACAAATTAAAGGGATAGAATATCCGCCGTATTCACCTGATTAAGCAATGTGTGACTTTTGGTTATTCTTTAATCTAAAAAGAACTTACGTGGACATCGTTTTTATTCAGAAGAAGAGATTGATGTGGCTATAAATGCATTTTTTCATCTATTCCAAGAAATGAATGGCTTGAGGCATTTAATCTGTGGAAAATTCGTCTAGAAAAGTGCACTGATGCTGGAAGAGACTACTTTGAACACACCTAAATTTTTGTAAGATAAATTTAAAAACCTAGTTGTATCTCAAAAATTTCTGAGTGACCTTCGTATAATATGTAAAATATATCATTTGGTGCCCTTCTACGAAAAACTTGCCGAACTGTGTGCCGAATGGTTAGGGTGCTGGCCTTCGGAACCGGAGTTTGTGGGTTCGAATCCCACTATGGCATGGATGTTCGTAGCCGTTCGGAATCGGCTTTAAGCAGTAGGTCCCGGTCTCGTTAGCCCTCGTGTTGCAAAAAGTAGACAGTAGCGCTCCAAAACCAAACCAAACCAATTCTACGAATAACGCCCGACGTATGATAGACCCCTCCTACCTTCCTATCTCTACGTCATTGATTTTGATATGATATAGTCACTAACTGCTTCTTGTAAAAATCTCATTATTTTTGTCTTTCTTTTCACAAATGTTATCTCAGTTAATAAATGTTTTGAATGTTTATGAGAAGACACTGCTTATTAATGTAAATTTTTATTTTTGTTTATTTTACAGATATTTTAAGTGCAACGAATATAGTATTCAGCAATGGTGATTTAGATCCTTGGGCACCTGGAGGGGTAAGTGACGCTGCTTTTATGCGGAAAAGAACTTTTTTTTTTTAATAGTTATCAAAGACAGCTTAGTTTCTTTTAAAACATGAACGGTTGCAGACAAGATAAAGCTTTTAAATAATTACAAAATTCTCTTTTTAAACATTAAAAGAATGTATACATAATGGAGAAGTCATATGCTGAACACAAGCCAGAGAAAAAGTATCTTAACCCTTTCGTGGGCCTTGGGAAGATTACTTCTCACCTACACGATTTTACAAAATACACCTGTGGGAAGCACAAAATCCATTATAATATATTGGTTTTGTTATTGAAACGACGGAAAGACTGATTCCCGCTTCGGTGTTGCGCTGTCATCGATTGAATCATTGTTCGATCGATTGAATAAAATTAGCAGCTCTGTTTTGAAAGTGTGGAAACGTGGATTGAGAAATAAATGGCCCACGAAAGGGTTAACAGACTAAACTGCAAAATAGAAAATATATATTTTTCTAAACTTTTGATTGATTAAACTTCTATATCGATTAACGCTACATTGATCAACCTTCTTGTTTACTTGTTATATGAAAATCAAAGAGAAATAAATTCGTGAACTGTTACGCTTAAACTGGTACTTTCGATTACATGAAATATAAGTTTCTTCAGTATGATCCTATTAAGTAAAATTAAAGAAGCTTGAATGGTTGGGATAGAGTTGAAAATTAAGCCGATCATGCAATTCATTTACAGAATAGTTTTTATACTAAAATTTTATATTGTTATAAATGGTATTTCAAAATTTTATTAAAAGTAAATATACAAAAACAATCTAACTGAAACATTTTTTATTTTAATTATTTATTTTAGTATTTGTTTCTTGTAAGAAACTGAGGCATCATCTTTTTAAGTCTTGCGCTACCATCTGTTACACAAAATAATATATCTGTTGAAATTCATAGCAGAATTACTGCTGCTAATCGATGTTTGTTTGGATTAAAGAAATATTTAAAGTCTAAGTACATTAAAAGATTGACTAAAATAATATTGTATAAATGCCTAATAAGACCTGTTTTGACTTACTCAGCTGAAACCTGGGCATTGACAGAAAGAGACAAGGAAACTCTAGCAGTTTTTGAGAGAAAAATATTGAGAAGTATTTTGGGGGGAATTAATGTAAATGGTATATGGAGAAGAACAAATATTGAATTATACAGAGCATATAAAAACCCAGATATAATTAATTTATTAGCTTACAAAGATTAAAATGGACCGGACACCTAGTTCGACTTAATGACAATAGATCCACAAAAAAAGTTTTTACTGCCAAACCAATAGGAACCCGAATGAGAGGACGACCAAAACTTAGATGGTTAGACTGCATTGAGAAAGACATAAGATCCTTGAAAATTTCAAATTGGAAATCCAGAGCCAAAGATAGGACTGCCTGGTATGGAATTCTAGAGAAGGCTAAGGCCCATCCTGGGCTGTCATGCCACTGAGGAAGGAAGGAAGGCTACCATCTGTTAGCGAGGACACAATCAAATTTGTAGCCATGTATGAGGCCTAGATATACACCAGGTGTTATTTAAAGTAAAAATTTGTTGAAAAATTATTTTTGACTATTTATATTACTTAAATAAAGAACCTTATACGGAATTCAGGTTAGCGACAGGATTCAGTATTAGAAATGTACCTCTATCTCATTAACCGATCTTATAGGTAATTTCTACGTCTGATTCATCCACTTTAAGCATCGTTTTAAATTAAAGCCACCTAATGACATCAGAGAAAATGGGTTGTATTGAAAAACATTACTAGTATAACATTTTGAGCAATCTAGAGATATTTAAATTGTGTATTAAAATCGTATTGGTTGGAAGATAAATTGATAAATTAGAATAAGTTGATCTGAAATATTTATGATTTCTAAAAACTCTCTGCTTTCACTAAATTCATCTTTAAGAAAGTGTATTTTAGAATTATTAACTAGCAGAGGATCTGACATCTATACTTTGGACTGTAGTTTAAATCCAGGACAGGAAAGCGGGTACTAAACGTTGTTCGTGTATTATAATCAATATTATGATTTTAAAATATCTTAGTGTGGAACATGGCGGTTTTGCTTTACTAATACTTATAATAATGATGACTGTGTAAAAAGTTAATTTGCATAGTTAAGTGTTTAAGATTTTCTGTATTTGAAAAATGAATCATGACAGTCAAGTCCTACACCTACAACCCATCAACTTAAAAATCATACAGTAAGCTTTTATTGTTCGATATAAGATTTTAATAGTGTTTATAAGTTTGACACATTTTTGCTTAAATAACAAACAAAACTATTAAAATAAATACTTACACAAAGAAATTTAAGACTGACACAATATTTAACGTCTTGCCTTATGAATCGAGTGACGTTTGTGTGTACCACTTTCGATGAAAGCTTTTCTCATGCGTCGTGACCAGAAGCAGTTTCATCACGGGCTAAATTGTGAGCAAACCAGTGGACATTAATAGTACTGCATTTATTGTTTAATAAAACCCTAGAATTTTATAATTATGTTTCATTTCATTTTAATTTAAAAAAAATTATTAATGTTTTTATTTCACATATCATTTCTGTGTTTTTAGTTATATAACAAAAGTAAAAATTTGCAGTCGTTTAAATATTTTCTATGTAGAATTTATTGCGTGAATAACCTATAAGTAAATGTATAATACTAGTCAAATTTTGTAATGGGTATTGTTTTATTACTAACATTTCAAACTAATGACAGGAAATTAAAAAAATTTCCAGTGTGTGATATTTTTTGAAACAATCATGAACATGTAGAGCAACTTTACATTTTTTGAATTAGGTATCTGTTTCAGTTTCTAAGGTGTAATCAAGATACTTTCCAGCACCGTTATTAGAATCAATTTTCCTTTTTGCCATTAGGTTAAATTTTTAGATTTTTTATAGAATTTTTTAAGCACCAACAGTTAATTATTCATTGCATATAATATAGTACTCTATTGCAATTACGCCTAAGAATGAACGACTAACTCTTATATTGCAACTGTAACAAATAATAATGCAGAAACAAAAACTTTATCATCTAAAAACATTAACATGTCTGATACGAGCTTTTCACTTTTGGCCAGACAGAATCATCACGTGTGTGATACGAGGTTCTCATTTTAGGCACAGCAGTACGATCACGTCTCCCATACGTTGTGTTAAGGCAAAGGGTTATACAATGTACTATTTGATTAGATGCATATTGAAAAAAAACAGGATACAAGTAAAATTCGTATATAGTACAAAATTCTTAATTTTGGATAACTTTAAAACATAAGGCTTTTAGTAAATTATTTGGTATCTCCTATGTTTTCTAAAGTATGTTGTCGTACTTTTCACTTTTAAAATCTCAAATTTAACAGAAAAATCACAATATGTACGATTATAATTGAGCTTGTATTATAATGGAATTTGTGGATACATTTTTGGGTATAATAACATGCTGTATTTATAAATGATTTCTTTCGAGGTTTCTCCTTTTTTTTAACTTAGTTTAGTTAAAAAGTATTTTATTTTTGTTCTAGGTGTTGAAAAATATCTCTCAGTCATTGGTGGCATTCTTGGTTAAAGGTGGAGCACATCATCTAGATCTTAGGTATAAAAAATTTTCTAGTTTTTCTAGAAGATTAGGTTAAATATAGGACTTTTATTTTAAAAGTTAAAGGATACAAGAACAGATTTACATCAGCTACATTACAATGAAAACGAAAGAACAGTAATATTATAATAAACTTAGTTGCCATCTGAAAAATAAAAAGTTGTGCAAACGATAATTAAAATTAATGATGCCAATTAGTTTTAACACTCCTCCTTCGTTTCTACAACTTTACATTTTTCTCTAATATACAATGTTTATTGGGTGACAATGGTTTAGTCAACAAATCAGCTACCATCATATCCGTTGGACAGTACTCACAGTTAATTAGTTGTTTATCTACGCAATCTTTGATAAAGTGATATTTAGTATCTATATGTTTAGTTCGGTTAGAGTGCTTTCCACTCTGAATCTGACTTAAACAACTTTGATTAAAGTCATGAATTAAGGAAACAGAGAGTACCTTTCAAACCGAAAATCTTCAGTATAAAATATTTTTCCGATTCCTCATAAAATATAAAATTTTTCTTGGTTAAGTATAACATTTTCACAGCTTCTCAAATAAGAATATAGTTTTAAGGAAATTGGTTTTGTTATTTAAAGTAATATATTTTATTAAAACGTAGAATATATACAAAGGAAATGTTTTAAGAATGAATAATTTTATTAATTATATTTACTTTAATTATGTTTGTTAATGTAAGAAATAAAACTTGGTAAAATAATTTTAATCTTTTTGCAAGGTCCTCATAAGTTTTGATAATTGTCTAAATAAAAGAAATATAATTTTTGTCGACTTATTTTATTGATAAAAACTTTACAGTTTCTTTAAATTTGTGTATTCTTAAGATATTTAGGAAAAATAAAAATGAAAATAATTTGAAATTCACATGAAAAAACATGTCCTAAGAAACAATCTTTTAGAAATAACTGCTGTATGAGGCAAATAAATTAATTTCTGTTGTTATTTAGATTAAATTTTGTTTTAAATTTTTACAGGCACACAGTTATGCACGCAGATGTAAGCATACTTATATTTTTTCTGGGATATTCCTAACACCAGTTCATTTATGAACATTTCTCTCAAATTTTGAGAACTAAGAGTAATCGGTTTGCAAGTAATTAAAAGATAGCCCATTAATTCACAAAATGCTTTGCATTTTAGTTTATAAAGGCTAAAAGTCTATCCTTTTTAAATATTAACTTAATTTCAATATCAACGCGAAAATTTCGCGATTAAAAATTAGAGAAATAACTAACTTATAAAATTTAAAACAGGATTTAAAAATAAAATTTAAGATAAAATTTAGAAAAAATAAATATGAATACTCCCAAATAAAATTTAGGAGCACTTGTTGGAGTCTACTTGTCCTCGATAACATTTTGGGGTTATACCTTTAATGAAATAGAACTCGACACGTTTATATTCGATACATATTTACAAATGTTTTAATCCTTTAATGCAGCAGAAGTGCTTAGGTTCTTGTCGAAGTCCATCCAAAATTCCAAAAAAAGAGAGTATATTTCTTACTTTTTTTTATATTTATTACATAAAAATGTATAGAAAGTGTATATCAAAGAAAACGCCTGTCATTGCAATGTTATTCACCAACCAAGATTTACACAGAAAAACTTTGCACAATAATAAACCGAAAACAAAAGGCAACGTACTTTTGACAGATCGAGGGAAAAAACCTTGAGAAAGATTGCTCGTATTATCGTTGCTCGATTGAAAGTTTTCGTAATAGACAATAATAAAGTTTTGATACAAATCTACAACCCTGAGTTACTTAATTTTGAATTAGGAATTTATGTGGAACACTAATTCCCCCTCACACACATAATAGGTAGAACGACCTCATATTATCGCCTATTCCTCTATCTCTTATAATGTTTATTTAATTGATGAAAAAGTATATTCATGTTCTATTTACGGAACATCAATAATCCCGAGACTTCTTAAACCATTTGCCTGTCCTGTACATCACATATGACATGCACATTAGAGCCCTTAATCTGGACGTTACGGTTCGGCTCGAACCTTCGTTGTGATGCCACTTTAAAGGCTTTAAAGGTGATGTGGCAACTGGACCATATGGGATGCCACTTTAACGTAAGCTTGCGGACATTATACAAGCAAACTATCAAGCTCACGTCAAAATGACGTCACAACGAACATTCGAACCGACTCGCAACGTCTAGAGTAAGCCCCCTAATGTATTATACGCTTGGGTATATCACATGTGATACACAGTGAACTACATTTTAAATGAAAAACAATATCGTGTAATGTCTTAAATTATGTTGCATTTTTCTTTTAAACGAACAAAATACGAACGATTTATAATTATTCTCTCATACGGGATCAACCAAAAATTTAAAGAATAACTTCCTATATATGATGGCAATGTGTTATACTATTCGTATTTTTTTAGGGGTTCCAACCCAGCGGATCCACAGTCTGTTCGTGACGCAAGAACTTTTGAGTTAGAAAACATTCGCAATTGGATTATTGAATTTAACAGGGAGAAGTGGATAAATTATGATGCCTTAGTCAAAAATCAGTTGTAAAAAGGCTATTAATAATTGTATGGATATTTCCTAGTAACTCATTCATGTTGTAAGCAAAAGAAAATATTGAAATAGGATCTTGAAATGTATGCAATAAAATAATAATAATTACTGTGTGGTATTTATTAAGCGCAGATCTTAATTCACAGCAAGGGAGTCAGCAATCTACAGAAAGCACATTCTTGTAAAAGTGTAAATATTCCGCATTCTGGCTATTTTTCTATAAAAGAATAACATATATTGACCAATCGTTATTTTATTTTGAACTTTTATGCACATTTTCTACTTGAACTTGTATGCTGAAAAATTGAATTCATCAAATCATTTAATGTTCCAGTTAAGCACAGATATAATTTGGTTTGGAGCTCTGCGCTTATTTTTCTTGCTTAAATACAGCTTGTTTTACACTGTGGATTAGATTCTTGGTGTACTTGGTTTGGAGAGTTACGGTATAACTTTTTTTTTTGTTAATCAAGAAATAATAAAGAACTCTACTCCTGAAAGCCGGATCCAAACTGCTAAATACAACCATTCAAGAAGCAGGATTCAGCAGTATCGAAAGTAAGTTGGGCTCTGTCGATTCAGCCCTTATTCAGCATTAAGGCCACTGGTCAACATATACGTGTTGTAAAAGCAAATTACGATTCATTTCCACTCTCAATAATGCGTATATTTCTGGCTTGAATGCGAAATACAAGGCGCATCTAGAAGTAAGTTTCCCTATTTAAAAGGAAAAAATAACACACTTCCACGGACATATTTACTGGCAACAAGTACTGCAATCTTACAGCTATTTTTCAACGTAGCCATCACCATAATTGAGACACTTGTATTGTGGGATCAACTTTTGTATACCTCTGTCATAGAACTCT
>CM063501.1:126854912-126907412 GCA_032207245.1 Pardosa pseudoannulata
TAATCATATTATTTTGATATTTTGTTTTAAAAAAATATCCAGAAAAGAAAAGAAAAACTAGTAAGGGTAGTTTCATTTTAAAGTATTTTTATCAGAGACTGATCGTCAGTATAAAACACATCAAACTAATATGATTAAATCAGGGTAAAACGTGTTTTATTCTGACGATTAGACGCTACTAAAATATGCTTTGGAATAAAACTATTCTTACAAGTTTTTCTTTCATTTACTGGATATTTTTTATAACAAAATATCAAAATAATTTGGGTAAATTAGGGTAAGAAGTGTTTTATACTGCCTATTAGACGCCGTAAAATACTTTGAAACCATCCTTACTAGTTTTCCTTTCCTGTTCTGGAAATTTTTGAAAACAAAATAGCAAAATAATATAATTAAATCAGTGCAAGAAGTATTTTATACTGATGATTAGACGCTGCTAAAAATACTCTAGAATAAAACTACTCATACTAGTTTTTCTTTCATTTTCTGGATATTTTCTTAAAACAAAACATCAAAATATTATGATTAAATCAATGTGTTTCCAAAATATCTCTAGAAAAAGAAAGAAAAACTAGTAAGGGTAGTTTCATTCCAAAATATTTTAATAGCATCTAATCGTCAGTATAAAACACTTCTTACCCTGAATTAATCATATCATTTTGATATTTTATTTTCAAAAAATATCCAGAAAAGAAAAGAAAAACTAGTAAGGTTAGTTTCATTCCAAAGTATTTTTATCAGAGTCCAATCGTCAGTATAAAACACATCAAACTAATATGATTAAATCAGGGTAAGACGTGTTTTATACTGACGATTAGACGCCGCTAAAAATACTTTGGAATGACACTATCCTTACTAGTTTTTCTTTCCTTTTCTAGAGATTTTTTGAAAACATAATATTAAAATAATATGATTAAATCAAGGTAAGAAGTGTTTTGTACTGCCTATTAGACGCCGTAAAAATACTTTGAAACTACCCTTACTAGTTTTTCTTTCCTCTTCTGGAAATTTTTGAAAACAAAATATCAAATAATATGATTAAATCAGGGTGTTTCCAAAAAAATCTCCTTAAAAGGAAAGAAAAACTAGTAAAGGTAGTTTCATTCCAAAATATTTTTATCGGAGTCTAATCGTGAGTATAAAACATGTCAAACTAATATGATTAAATCAGGGTAAGACGTGTTTTATACTGACGATTTGACGCTGCTAAAATATACTTTGGAATAAAACTACTCTTACTAGTTTTTCTTTCATTTTCTGGATATTTTTTTAAAACAAAATATCAAAATAATATGATTAAATCAGGGTAAGAAGTGTTTTATACTGCCTATTAGACGCCGTAAAAATACTTTGAAACTACCCTTACTAGTTTTTGTTTCCTTTTCTGGAAATTTTTGGAAACAAACTATCAAAATAATATAATTAAATCAGGGTAAGAAATATTTTATGCTGACGATTAGACGCAGCTAAAATATAGCTTTGAATGAAACTATCCTTACTAGTTTTTCTTTCCTTTTCTGGAGATTTTTTGAAAACAAAATATCAAAATAATAAAACTAAATCAGGGTAAGAAGAAGTATTTTATACTGTTGATTAGAAGCTGCTAAAAATACTTTGGAATGACACTACCCTTACTAGTTTTTCTTTCCTTTTCTAGAGATTTTTTGAAAACATAATATCAAAATAATATAATTAAATCAGGGTAAGAAGTATTTTATACTGATGATTAGACGCTGCTAAAAATACGCTGGAATAAAGCTACTCTTACTAGTTTTTCTTTCCCTTTTTAGAGATTATTTGAAAACAAAATATCCAAATAATTAAATGAGGGTAAGTGTTTTATATTAACGATTAAACGCTCCTAAAAATACTTAGGACTGAAACTACCCTTACTAGTTTTTCTTCCTTTTCTAGAGATTTTTTGAAAATATAATATCAAAATAATATAATTAAATCAGGATGTTTCCAAAAAATCTCCAGAAAAGGAAAGAAAAACTAGGAAGAGTAGTTTTATTCCAGAGTATTTTTAGCAGCGTTTAATTATCAGTAAAATACACTTCTTACTCTTATTTAAATATATTATTTTGATATTTTGTTTTAAAAAAATCTTCAGAAAAGAAAAGAAAAACCAGTAACAGTAATTTGATTCTAAAACATTTACTGTCAGTTTCTAATCTGTCAGTATAAAACTATTCCAATGCCTGCTAAATTAGTGCGTTTAAACTTGAAAGAACATTAAAACCAATCTATTGTCAATTCACAATAGCCCTATTTTCCCATCTACATGCCTTTCTCTACAGGTCTGTCCATTGCTTTAGAAATTCCCGACACGTTTAGGAGTGCTACCCTACTTTGCCCAATGTTTAACATGGGAGACCCAGACGGTTTCAGCTGATCATGTTACCAAAGTACCTTATTCAAAATGTTTAGCTCGATTGAACTTACAGCAGATATTGGCAAATCCGAATGCCTTCTGAAACGGAACTGGTAACTTCTTTTGTTACCTATCCGAAACAATACATTTTTAATGCCTTTACGATTACAAAACTGTGGCGGTAACATTTTAGTAAACAATAAAACCAGCTACTGGCAAAACTAATACGCTTGGCCTCGTACTATCTGCTCAGTTGACTTCTTCAGCCAATGGAACGGTCATTTCGAACACTTATTAACTAGAAGAAAAATATTCCTCTAACAAATCTTGCCGGATATTAACGAAACTTTGTACACGTATACTACAAACTATTGTTCCTATTATGCTAAGAAAAAAAAATAAGAAGATACTGGTAAAGGCTGGTTAGTGAAAGGATTTAGTATATCTGAATATCCTGACCATTGTGAAATTTTCTCTTTAGAGGATTTCGGGATTATTCAATTTTCAAAAATTTTTATTGTCTTAATTTTTAAGTGTTAAACTGTTAACAGTTTGGCAGATTTTGATTTTATTGGTTTTAGAACATTTCAAAAGGAACGAAAGTTATGGTTGAATTTAAGTATTTGCATCATTTATCTCGAACGATGGACGAATGTGTAGGTCGCTCCTCTTCAATACTAGAATTCGTGAGTGCGAATACCACTTCAGGCATGGATACTGACTCATTGGTTTTAAAGAGTAGGTCTCGGTCTCATTAGCCGTCGTGTAGCAAAACAATAAACCGTATCGATTTTAGTTGCATTTTTGTAGATTGGTAGCTTTAATGATTGCTATTTTGAGTTTTTTTGCTCTGTAGAGTGTGGATTGCAATGAAAAGTACAGGAGCAAATTATTTTTAGGCTTATCATTTTTGAGTTATGGCTGATAGCGTTAGTATACGCATGGTTTCCGCGCACTGGAAAGTCAGGGAAAGTCATGGAAAATCATGGATTTAGACAATGGATTAATTTTGTCATGGAAAGTCTTGATTTTTCAAGTAAAATGAGTAAAAGTCATGAATCCGCTAAACTACCGATTAAAAAAATGCATTGAATTGTTTAATTTTATTTTTACTTGTCATTTGGCTGAAGTTACTGAGTTTGGTATTTATGTATTATCTTATTGACCCTATTGCCAAGTAAAATTTGTTCACCAAGGAAACTCAAAGCAAGAAAGCTTAATGGGTGGGTAAATGTATATTATTCTGGTTTTTTCTTAAATTGTAGATTAAAACTTTATTAATATAATAATATTTTTTAATAAAAATTAGTTAAGATTTTTGCACAAAATATAAGTTTATCTCTAGGGATATTGTATATAAACATTGTAGGGTTATATTTGGCTATTATTCATGGTCACCTGGATAATACCAAAGTACCCTGATTTCAAATTGGAAACATTTTGATTGAAAAATTGCTATAGGTTTAAACTTTAGGTATGTAGATACAACAATTTATTTTTATGTATGTGAGTTTATTAACACTTATAAAGTAAATTTATAGTTTTTTTTGTGATAAAATTTCTGTAATTTTTCTAAAGGCATATATTTTATTTGTATGTACATCAGAAGTTTTATTCATATATACTTTCACGAAATTTTTTTAAAGTCATGGAAAATGATCTGCTAAATCAGGGAAAGTCATGAAAAATCATGGATTTGAAAAATTTTATTTTGGCAGATATCCTGTATACGGTATGCTGAAATTTTTTCACTATATAGAGTGCAGAGTGCACTTAAATGAGGATGAGTAAAATAAGATATGAGTCCTAAATGCAATATTTAGACATTTTATGGATAATAGTTTTTGAGTTATGGTCTACAGCGTTAGTATACGTCATAATGAAAATTTTTCGCTAAATAGAGTGCTGAGTACAATCAAATGGTATGGTCCACAACAAACATTATAACAGTGTCGTACAAAATATCTATTTTCTACAGCTAACCATTTTAGAGTATGCAAGATATATACGTTCGTACGCACAGATATCAGCAGTAAACTAGTTATAAATGAATGGTCAAAAGGGATATTCTACGTTTCACACCTAAGGTTTCCTTATAATCACTACAGACGTGATACTCAATATAGTGAAAATTCAGTCAAGTATTTTCGAAATAAGCATTTTCGTTGAAATTTTAGCACTGGTAGTTATTTTTATTACAATGTTTCCTTTACTTTGCCCAAGGAAGTTAACCTCTTGCCTGTGAAGCCCGCAAATGCGCCAATTTTGGAATATTTGACCTGCGTTCGGGTAAGAGAAAAAACGGTATTTCAATTCCATGAAGCCCAAAATCGGTACGTCCAATGCATATTCAATTTGCCTTTCTCCCAATAGGTAGACTCAGAGACTTTCCCGAGAAAAGTTCGGCAGTTTCGCGCCATTTGTCGCTATTTCTCGGATACTGTAAAGGATTTGTGAAATTCAAAGGAATCTGAGGGACATGGAATTCATAACAGTTGATATACATGTTGTATATTGTTGTATCAGTTTATTGTATTTCTACAGAAAATTATGTCGTAGGATTAATTTTCTATAATTGAGCAAAAATTACTGTAATCCGCTAACATTTCCCATATATGTGAATATATTGGAAATAGTAGTTATTTAGTTTGAATTTTTTTAAAATAATCTATTTCTAACATTTTGATGATAATGCCGAAAAAAATTAAAGACAAAATTTTTTTTCATTTTTGGCACGTATTTCTCGAATACATTCCAGACGCAAGGGGTTAATAAACTAAACGCTGTTGAGAAATTGAAAATTTTAAAAATATATTAACTTTTATAATGCTATAAAATGAAATATTAGTAGTAGTAATACAATGGAGGTTCATATTGAAAAATATAATTAACTTTTAGTTCATATAAAAATTTAGTTTATAAATTGAAAATTTCAAAAGTCATTTTGTGAATAAATGGATGCTCATATTTTTTTACTTGATGTACATATTTATGATTTTAAACAATGTATTTCTTCATCTCACAGAATTAAACAATTTTTATAAAGTTAGAACCACATTAATCATTTAAGAAAAATTTTATTTTAAACAGAGCATAACTTTTTATTTTATATTGAATCAAAAATAGGTTATTATAATGAACATTCTTAACACAGTGTGTGCGGGTACATTTCGCAGCGGAATTGTACCGGGAGCGGGCGTTTTGCTCGTAAATTTAGTTATTCAGTTAAATCTCAATAGATCGAAAATTATTTAATTTTTAACCCACTTTTCGTATTTTATATTGAAATATAAAAACAATTATATAAATAGAAATATATAAATAACAACCATATGATTTTTTGTAAACAAAAAATATATTTTTTAGTTGATAAATTTATAATAGTACCGTAAATATGAAAAATCAAATAGAAATAGTATTATATAGTGTTATTTTTTTTCGAATTATATTATATATAAACATTTTTACATTATAAAAAACGAAAATAATCATAAAACTAATAATGTAAAAACTAGTTTTTATTTGTATAAATGTTTCCAGAATCTATGTAGTAGACAAGAACATTCGGCTTCGTTTTCCTGTATATACCATTATTTTTGTACCCACAAACAAACCATGTTGTTACACTAACCCGTACTAGTACGTAACCAGAGCTCAAGTATCAATCGTCAGAAAACGTACTAGTACGTATCCAGCATACAATGTGTTAAGCTTGAAAGATAGTGAAAAAGTACCTTAAAAGGTTTTTCTCAGATTTCATATTTTCTTGTTTGGGTGCAAGATATCTTACAAATTATTTCTGATAGGTTCGTTAAATTTCGTGTGCTGATGTAAGTACATCTAATAGTCTAATACTGACAGTAATTTGACTGCTATATGTATTGTCTAATTTTTAGTATTAAAATTTAGGCCATTGATATTAATAATTTTATGGTTGAATCACAAATTAATAGTGTGAATATCGTTTCATATTATTAAACAAGGATATCTAATATAGTTACTTCTCAGTGACGAAAAGATATTTTTAGAATATGATGAGTCCTTCAATAATCATGCTTCTTTATTAATTGTAGTAAAAGAAGATGCTAAAATAATAATTATCTTGAAGTGGTTCGCTTTTTGTAAGTGGGATGAAAAAACAACTTTTGAGGGAATGAAAGGACATGGTTATTTTTACTGTATTTCTCTTTTCTACTCAGTTTTTTTCTCATTAAGCATTGTAAAAAGTGCACTTAGCAATCCCATAAATAATTATACAAGAGAAAAAACTTACCGTAACAGATTTCTCTTTCATGGCCATTTTACTTCTTCGAAATTCTTCATAAGACAATATTTTTTTTATAAAAGCTCCTGGCGCTGTAGAGCGATTTGATGTAATATCATGAACTACTTTAATGCCCTTCCTATTCATTTTCCCGTCTACAATAACCAACAGGCATACAATATGTTGCCCTTCCCTTTTGAAACAAAATCCAGTATCATCATGAGTTAAATTTACCCTGTTGCTTCAAGTTCTCTTATAGGCCGGTCTCATCATAAATGATAGGTGCAAATCGTAGGTTAAACGCATTATAAATGTTCTTAATCATGGATTGGTTCTAATCTATTATGAAAACTGGCTTGAAACTATGGCTGCTACCATATTACAGTCGACATATGTCACTGGTGACTTCGACGTCATAATGACTTCAGAAATCGCCAGAGATGGGAATTCGATACCAAAAATTTCCTCTCTGACATCATCATGACGCAGAAGTCACCAGTGACATATGTCGACCGTAATATGGTAACACCCTATATTTAAATCAACACTTATGGCCGGTCTCACCAAAGTCTTTTAAAGTCTAACCGCGATTAATCTCTGTATAACGGAGAATTGCGTCCCACCATTGGTTGGCGCCATGGGTTAATCGCGGTTAGACATTAAACGAGTTTGGTAAGACCGGCCCTAAGTGTAAGTTAAAACTGTTTAAATTTTCCAATATCACTAAGTGATTAAATTTACTTTTTTTTTTCCTCTGGAGTTTTCCAGTAAGATATTGCGTTATACTCAGGGGATGCAATAAGTAGTATATATATTTTGTTAGTCATCTGAACAATTTTGCGCAGAATGGCACATTTCAACTTTAAAATTACTTGACTTTCTATAAAGCAATTTGTCGAAACGTCACGAACTACTATAATGCCCTTCCATTCATTTTCATATTTACAACAGCCAATAAACAAACAATAAACTGCCCTTCCGTTTGAAACTAAAGCCAGTATTGTCATAATTTGAGAATTTGCCCTACTGCGTGAAATCGCCGTATTGGAACAGAAGGACCGAAGATCTTATTGGCTATTGTAAAATAAACGAGAAAAACATAGTAGTGTCGTTGCGTGAAATTACACAGACTTTCCAGAGGGGATAGCAAAGTAAAACACAAGATAAATGAGGTATCAGAGAGCCATTTAAGTGAAGGCCTTCCCCTCTGGCACTGGTCCTGATCAAGGTTGTATATATCAAATTAATAAGTTTTAGACACAGTAACATCTTCAATTCCTTCAAAAGCTACGAACTGTTGAAGATATATTTTACTTATGTGACTCGCTGCGAGAAAAACTGATGCTAAAATATCACAATGTTAAGTATTAAACTTTCAAGCTTCATGAAATAGTTTTGATTCTGATAATATATCGAAAATTGATTATTCGCGAATTTCCTATTTTCACTGGTAATTAAAACTGCCTTGGTTGCTCTTGCATATAAAACTTTGAAAATTTACTAGCCGAATAAGCAACCTATCTCATATACATCTCGTTATTCTTGTGTTAACCCACCTACTTTTATGTAACTCTTAAATTTTTGTCTTCGTTTGCTTGTATTTTCTACAACACAGTGACGCGACTGTTGGTACCTAAAACAAATAATAAGTATAATCCGAATTGAACTTTGATTTTACTTGTAGATGACAGTATTGGGCTATATTTGGATTTGAGTAACAAAACAGCATCTTGTACTGCGTAACAGAGATGCATCCATGTATGTATACTTAGAGATATATAAATTTTTAAAGAAAAAAGAGAGCAAGATGTTTTACTCAAAACTTATATACAACAGTAAACTTAATTTGCTTTCGAAAGTTTTGTTATGTCTGGAGAAAAGGTAGTTATATTCAATTTTAATAAACTATAATTTATAGACGCCTTTAAGTTTATTCTTAGCTTATTTTCATTTGATTTGTAAAAGATAATTTTTATTCACATGAATATGTAGATCAAAAGTTTTAAGAACAGCAAAAAATGCCTAACATGATTTAGACTAGTTGTTCCCTGAATAAAATCACATTTTAGATTAGTACATCTGTTTTAATCCAGTCAGAATTGTTTACCTTTATATTTTGTGTCAATAGCTTGCCGCTTCAAACAGTTATTGATACAAAATGTAAAGTGAAGTCTAAATAGCCGCATATTATTCCCTATTCCCTGCGTGTTTGTATTGCACATATTTTAACAGCAAAGCATGATTCCAGTACTTGGAAATAGAAATTCACGCCTGTTGTTAACTATGAAAGAATGTACACTCTTTCAAAATTATCTTTACATGCATAGATTCATGAATTTCTCAGAAAGTATGAACTATAAATTTCTGAATTTTTCTGAAATGATACATAGTATTATGACACATATATAAATTAGCTGTCGAACTTCTAAACGGTCTATGAGTCTTCGCATCACAGAATCTTTCAAAAGATAGTATCTTTTGACAGGAGGCATGATGGTATGGGGAGTAATAATGATCGATAAATGTGCGCTCCTACACATTTTGGTTTGGTTTGGAGCGCTACGGTCTACTGTTTTGTACACGAGAGCTAATGAGACCGGGACCTACTGCTCCAAGTCGAATGGCTACGAACATTCATGCCCTAGTGGGATTCGAACCCACGAACTCCGGTACCGATGATCAGCGATCTACCATTCGACCGTCGTTCGGCCCTACACATTTTCAACACCGAATGTATGATACTGGGGCCAAGTCTTGGAGCATTATGTAAGATTTTCTAGTGATGTATATGAATCTAACTTTTAAGGATAATGATCTACCACATCGAGTATACTTCGTTAACCCTTAATTTGACAAGATGTTTTATCAAATATTTTTTAATTTCTGTTATTTTTCCACGTCTGTATAGACATTAGGATCTCTGTAAAATAAACAAAAAAAAATATATCATTTTCCATTTTTGAGATAATTAATGTCCGCTGTGGCGAAACACTGACAATTATGTTATATAGTAGTTATAAATATACATGTCCGGTGTAGCGGCCAGACTTAGCCAAATTAAGGGTTAACGAACTTCTTGAAAGTAAAGACATTGAGAGAATACCGTGGCCAGCAAAGTGTCTTGATTTTAACCCGATAGTCTTATGGGACTACTTTGGAAGTACAATTTGGCTGCACACCGTTTTCCTAGAGATGTAAATTCTCTGAAGATGGTATGGCAAGAAGAGTGAAGCTTAATTTCCCCACTTAGAGCTAACAATGTTATTGCCAGCATGAAAACGCGTTGTGATTTGTGTATACACGTCAGGGGAATTCACATTCCATATTAAATTTATCTTCTTTTTTTTCTGATTTATTCCTTTATATCTGAATTCTCTTTGGTATTGTGTATTACCATTTTTATTGTTCCATGCTACAATTATGTGTTATATGCAGTGCTCTTATTTTTTTTTCTTTTGTGTGTTGTCACAATCTTGAGTATAGTTCCAGAAAAACTAAAAATTTATAGTTCATAGTTCCTTAGAAATCCATGAATTCATAGATATAAAGATAATTTTGAATATGATTATATTTTGAAACGAATATACAAAGAGTTTAAAGCTCCCTGGATGGTCAGCTTGATTTCTGTTTCTGTTTATTAATATGATTTGGATTTTTTTTAATAATAATGTATTACGAGGAGTTCTTCACTGCGTTTACACTTGTGAATGTCTTAGTACGCTTCAGTTTCCTCTTCGGAATTTTAAGCAGTTATACCACGTCTCTTATTTTCCCTTTCCGTGACACTGCGATCTTACATGATAACAGACATAACTGTTTTGAACTTTGCATGCCACCCGAAGAAACAAAGTGCACTTGATACTCAAGTAAGGTGAAGATTCTATTCTTCATCAGAAGCAGTGAAAGAGCGAAATTATATCAGTGATAGCTGATAGCGCGGCATTCTTCGTGACTTCAAAATAAGAAATGTGTGTCACGTAATGGAAATTTCCATAAGCCGTAAAAAGAGTTACGAATTAAATAATTCGTTACTCTTACCGCTTATGTACAATACTTCTCTTACACAATAGCTTCTGTCCAGAAGCTATTGTCTTAGTGCCAAGCATAACATTATTTGTCACTAGTCATTCTAATATTCGTAGATCCAATATATCTCGGCAATTTACATAATACAATAGGTCGTCAGCATGAGGTTAAAATTATTTTAGTAAGTGAAACCCGTTTTAAAATATCGCGTCTGGTCGATGCTGTGTCATACTATTTTAAGAATTGATATTTCCGTAAATTTTACATTCAAATTTATTTCTGAGCTTCACGGACACATTTGCTGGTATAACTTTGACCGATAGAAACCATGTATGTAGCATTATAATTCATAAGCAGTAGATTTTTTTTCCAATTGACTAACACTGAACTTTTTTAGATAGAAGCAGACGATATGTTCTAAAATAAAATTGGTCCTAAACGAATATTTTTACTACCGGTAAGTGGCAACATATGCAATTTACTTGTCGTAGATTAAATTTTGAAAAGAAGAGGTAATGGAGTTGATGCACAAATGATTTTAAGGTATATTTTAAAGTTTCTAAATTAAGAAAATTGTCTCTAATTTCTACAATCAGCATATGGAAACAAAGGTTCATCTTAACCCATTTGTTTAGTCCCAAAAATAAGATTCTTGAAGCTATAAAAGGATATTTTACATCGATTCTAAATTGAAGCATTTAATCTTTGGTAAACATATCTACAAAAGTACATTGATGCAGGAGAAAACTATTTGACCACTGATTTGGTAAGTTTAATTTCTACCATTTTGCCTTACCTGAAATTTCAAAGTGATCCTTGTATGACATACCGTACTTGTTTTCGTATTTTTTTATGTATTTTATAATTTCATATCCATTAGTAATAGTTTTTTTCATAAATATAGTACTGTTGGTCTTTTAAAGAGAACTCCAATCGTATGTACAATAGCTAGAAAATGTTTTCGTGTTACAAACTGGTCGCGAAATCTGCCAGGTTAATAGAAAGCTACGTAGATCCAATATATCTCGGCAATTTACATAATACAATAGGTCGTCAGCATGAGGTTAAAATTATTTTAGTAAGTGAAACTTCTGGTCGATGCTGTGTCATACTATTTTAAGAATTGATATTTCCGTAAATTTTACATTCAAATTTATTTCTGAGCTTCACAGACACATTTGCTGGTATAACTCTGACCGATAGAAACCATGTATGTTGCATTATAATTCATATGCAGTAGAAATTTTTTCCTATAAGGCAATTTGTTGCAACGTCATGAACTACTATAATGCCCTTCCCATTCATTTTCATGTTTACAATAGCCAATAGACAAGCAATAAACTGCCCTTCCGTTGGAAACTAAAGCTAGAATTGTCATAATTTGAGAATTTGCCCTACTGCGTGAAATCGCCTTATTGACTAACACTGAACTTTTTTAGATAGAAGCAGACGATATGTTCTAAAATAATATTGGTCCTAAAAGAATATTTTTAAGACCGGTTAGTGGCAATATATGCAATTTACTTGTCGTAGATTAAATTTTGAAAAGAAGAGGTAATGGAATTGATGCACAAAGGATTTTAAGGTATACTTTAAAGTTTCTAAATTAAGAAAATTGCCTCTAATTTCTACAATTAGCATATGGTAACAAAGGTTCATCTTAACCCATTTACGAAAATAAGATTCTTGAAACTATAAAAGGATATTTTTCATCGATTCTCAAAATAAACTACTTGAAGCATTTAATCTGGAAAAACATAGCTACAAAAGTACATTGAAGTAGGAGAGAACTATTTGACTACTAATTTGGTAAGTTTAATTTCTACCATTTTGATTTATCTGAAATTTCAAAGTGATCTTTTTATGACATACCGTACTTGTTTTCGTATTTTTTATATATTTATTTTATAATTTTATATCTATTAGTAATAGTTTTTTCATAAATATAATATTGATGGTGTTTAAATAAAGAGAAATCAAATCGTATGTACAATAGCTACAGAATGTTCTCGTATTACAAGCTGGTAGCGAAATCTACCAGGTTATTAGAAAGCTACGTTAAAGGAAGTGGATTGCAAGGAAAACCTCTCTATTAAAGAAGCAAAAGCCGTACCATGAAATTTTTAGAGTTTGCAACTATCACTTTGTTTCGATTTCCTTTTCATATAAAATGATATTCTAGAGCCGTACAGTTTATAATTCGGTCCATGAATATCTGTCAAATGAAGTCCTAACAAAAGCAAGCGGTTTATCTTATTTCTCACGAGTTATACAATTCGCGTACACGCAATACATAATGCAACAGTTTTTACCTAAGCACCCATTTTCAACAGAAGAGATGAATGACCTCTTTTAAAAAATAAAAATTGGATTTCAAAAGAGGCAAAATGGGGAAATTAATAAGCATGTACTGCAAGTAAAATATTTGAATTATAATTTACTTCAAACGCGTTTTAAAATACAACAGAAAAATCTTAGGCACTGGATATAAAACGTGCTAAGTGTTATGATATCTGTACGTTATTTTCCAAATGTGTTATGTCTCTCAGATATGATAAATCATGTAATAAATTATCTTATTACTCCATGTTCAACTGTTTTAAAGATTGATAAAATTGTGAAAATATCTATACATCACCAAAGCACAATAATCGATTTAATAATCATATTTTTATAAGGAGCGATATATTGACACTTGGCGAATATATTTTGTGCTAAGAAAAGCAGCCAAAATCAATCTTTATCAGATTGTATCTAATGAAAGACCTTTCAGATTTTTAGTATTTAGTTTTATTACACGTCACCATGTACGTGCTAAGAAAGCTGCAGTTTCAATTTATGATTCTTTTTCCCCTTGAAGAATACATGGATTTTTCAATAGCGAAACACTTTCAAACAATTAAAGGCCTCATAACAAGGCTTCATAACAAATTGAAATTTTTTTGCTGTAACACAAGAAATCTGTACATCCTTCACTAATATATGGAATAATAAACTAACATGTGCATGTTGATGTGATATAAGCTCTGACGTGTTATATGCTCTTCATTTACATTTTATGATTGCAATGCATCAACACTGCACTAAGAGTAAAAAATTTTAATCGTACTCTTGTTTTATTCGTGGTAATAAACACTGATTAAAGTATTCAATATATATTTATTAGGTATATTAGATTAATATATCTAATAAATAGATCTATTAATCTGATATACCTAATTTTGTTACAACCTTAGGCACATTAGATTAAATATAATTAGATATATTAGATTTTATCTAATGAATGTGATATCTGGTTCTTAGTATTTAGTAATCCTTTCCTTCATTTAGTTGGAACACGTGGATTTCTCAGTATCGAAATACTTTCAAACAATTAAAGGCTTCATAACAAGGCTTCATAACAAGTTGAAATTTTTTTGCTGTAACACAAGAAATCTGTACATCCTTCACTAATATATGGAATAATAAACTAACATATGCATGTTGACGTGATATAACCTCTAACGTGTTATATGCTCTTCCTTTACATTTTATGATTGCAATGCATCAACACTGCACTGAGAGTAAAAAGTTTTAAGTTTTAATCGTACTCTTGTTTGATTCATGGTAATAAACACTGATTAAAGTATCCAATATATATTTATTAGGTATATTAGATTAATAAATCTAATAAATAGATCTATTAATCTCATATACCTAATTTGGTTACAACCTTAGACACATTAGATTAAATATAATTAGATATATAAGATTTTATCTAATGAATGTGATACCTGGTTTTTAGTATTTAGTAATCCTTTCCTACATTTAGTTGGAACACGTGTAGCAAAACAGAAAACCGTAGTCCTCCTAACCAGATAACCAACCCTTTTAGTTTTTATGACTGCAAGACATTGCCCTGATAGTAAAAAGTTTTAAACGCATTCTTTTTTTTATTCATGGTAACACATAGATTAATACATGCAGTATAATTTGTTTCATTCTTTAAAGATTCGCCTACATAATCAACACACTCCAACCATTTTCAGGAAGTTAAGATCGAATCTATTACGAAACATATTTATCTCATATACCTAATTTGGTTATAACCTGAGGCACATTAGATTTAAATATAATTAGATATATTAGATTTTATCTAATGAATGTGATACCTGGTTTTTGGTATTTAGTAATCCTTTCCTTCATTTAGTTGACCCACGTGTAGCAAAACAGAAAACCCGTAGGGCTGCCAACCAATCAACCCTTCCTATAGTCTTTATTACTGCAAGACATCAACATTGCCCTGCTACTAAAAAGTTTTAAAAGCAGTTTTTTTTTATTCATGGTAACACATGGATCCAGTATAATTTGTTTCATTCTTTGAAGTTTCGCCTACTTAATCAACATACTCCAACAACCCTTTTCAGGAAGTGAAGATCGAGTCTATTACGAAACCAATTTAGAATCAATGTGCTGTCTCTTAACCAGTTTTTGATATAATACAAAAACTAGATATATTGGTAAATTAGCTATTATTATTGCTGTAAATGACGGTAATAAAGAAACTAAACATTGAATGGCTACATTGAACGAAGCAGGATCTAACTAGAATTTTTTTTACTCATCTTAGTATTAATTCTTAGGGTCCAACTAATGCATTACTGAAAGAGATCCTAATTCTATGCGTAACAATGAATGCTTCATTATGGATCAACTCAATCGTGATAGAAACTTCTTTCGTTTCTACTTCTGTATAGTTGAATCATCCTTTCAGCCGGAAAAATCAAATTCCTTTATGTGAGAAAATTACACGTTTCCACTCTTGAGCAGGCCAAGTAACATGTTAAGGCGGGAGGTTATAACTTACGGAGTCAAGAGATTTCTTTTTTAGACGATTGTGACTAGACCACTGCATATTAGACGCCTACGTACCGTTTCCTTACTCTCTTTCACTTGAGACTTAGTCCCACATTGCTCCTAGGTCAGTAGATGGCAGATCTGTTTTTCTGGGCCACAAGGTACTGATCTTGAGATTCCAATTATGTCTTTTGACGTCCATTTACTTTCATATGGCAGGTGATGTTTGTTGCTTCCACTTTCTGAAAGATGGGGTATAATTGAGATTGATAACAAGAGATTTATATTGCTGACTGTATGATAAGTGTTTAATACCCCTTCATTACTTGATTCATAAATAGGGATACTTTTCTACTCTGAAATTTAAGGACGAAAAGTATCGCATCAGTGAAGCCTATTAACTAAATGTCTTTGAAGACACGTAGCTGGAATTTTTTAGACAGAGACTGCTCAGATAATACTTGCTTTCTTGTTGAATGTGGAGTAAGCATAAGTTGATGTACCAGCACAATCAAATGTGCAATGAAATAGTGTCTAAAATTTCTTGGTGAATTTTAATTTAACACAATGTCTTGTGTACTACTATAATCCTATTTAATGCTTTGGAAAAACTGAACAATACTTGATGACTACGAACGATGGCCGATTGGTTAGGGTGCTGGCCTTCGGTACCGGAGTTCATGGGTTCGAATCCCACTGTGGCATGGATGTACGTAGCCGTTCGGAATCGGCTTTAAGCTGTAGATCCCGGTCTCATTAGCCCTCGTGTTGCAAAAAGTAGACCGTAGCACTCCAAAACCAAACCAAACCAAACTGAACAATACTTTGCTAAAAGTTTTAGGCATTAAAGTTGAATTCATGAAATTTTTTAACCGATATTTATCAAGAATTTCAACAGTATGATTTTTAATCACACTGCGTAAATTTTCAGATTATTGAAATTTAATTTTCTGTCTATTTTAAATAGTTTGCTGAATCAGTCAGTTCTTTAAACTGCTTAAATAAATAGCGATGAGACAATTATCAAAAATAATAGCAAACTTCCTATGAAACTTAACAATTCTTTTCAGGCTTACATGTAAAGACTTGTTAGAACAAGGAGTATGCCCATGAGTTTCTCCCCTTTTTATTGCCTTTGTAATATACGCCGATGACGATAAAAAAAACTTTCTGTTCACGTCTACAGTGTTGCGTTTTTGGATCATGAAATAGCTTGGCAGTGATTTACATAAGTTTAACGTCTCTAATAACATTGCAGTCTAGTATAAGATGGGCATTTTTAAAATTGCACGGTTCCTTCTCATACTCGTGTGATCATTATCACGGACTTCATAATTTTTTTCTTCCTCCAGAGTACAGTACTGGTATTTTTAGTTCACTTAGAGTACTTTGTACCTTGTTGAGAATATATATAATATTTATGCTGTTTTAGTAAAAAATAATTATCGTAATTGCTGCTCTTTTTATACTTTACTAGTACTTCGTTAAAAAAAAACTACTCAGTAACTGTCCTCTCGCTAGTTTTTATCATGTTAAGGTATTTTCCCCTCTGTTCTTCCTTCTTAAGCCTTAATTTGGCCGCTACACCGGACATGTATATTTATAACTACTATATAACATAATTGTCAGTGTTAGCCACAGCGGACATTATCTCAAAAGTGAAAAATGATATATTTTTTTTTTGTTTATTTTACAGAGATCCTAATGTCTATACAGACATGGGAAAATAACAGAAATTAAAAAATATTTGAAAAAACATCTTGTCAAATTAAGGATATGCGTCCAACTTTCGTGTCAAGCCGAGGAAGTAAAATTACAGCCGAAAGATGGCCGAATATCTACAGACGTTCGTAATTACATTCTGTGGGTTCGCATCGTTCTTTTGCCATAGAGGTTTTTAACTGGTGGTAATCGTCTTTTCAAAAGTCTAATTAACAAAACGTAGCATTCGTGTTTTTGATAAAGAAAATATAACTTTAAGAACGACAGAATGCTTTAATCAAAGGAAAATAAGAATTTTCGACTCTTATGTTCTTTTTGGTTAGAACATTATTTTTAACCTTTATAAAACATTATAAATTTAACCGTGAAGCATATCAATATACTACAGGGAAATCTAGTTATAAAAATACTGTATATAAAGATGAAACAGCATTAAATGGTATTTTTGTCGCTTGGAGGGTCATGAAATTTCTTATTTAATGTATTTCTTCTGTGCTCAATGTAAAATCCCCGAAAGGTTAAAAGGTTCTTTATTGTCTATAAGGCGACTTCCCGCAGCAATGCACATCTCAATTTATGGTGATTTTGGCTTTAATTTAAAGCGGAAAGGCAATTTATTGGTTGCCTATTGGCTATCGTAAATATGAAAATGAATGGGAAGGGCATTAAAGCCGTTCATGACGTTGCATGAAATTGCTCTATGAGCTAGTAATTGTTATTTATATTTACATTTAAAATTATTTAAAGAATGTTAAATTAGATCTAATTACAGTCCAAGATGCAGCATAACATTCGATACGCTTAGAACTGTCTATAACACAATAACCTGTGAATAGCAATAATTTTCTAGATTCATAGCATTAGTTTTCTAGATCTTATTGTCCTTACGGTATCGTAATAGACAGATTTCATAGTATTTTTTGTGTAGATTGTCATACAGACAAGAAACAACGCGTATGTATAAGGTAGCTATCTCTTCAAAAGAAAGTATGAATAGCTAAGAATCATTGCCCTTTTTTCTCTGGTTGCTAGAGATTGAGAAAACATATTTGACAGAGTACATGGTCGTAATGATCGTAATCTTTCAGCATGATCACCAAACTATAGCCGAATGGGGAGGTAACTGCTCTTTGGCATCGGTTTGATTTGGTTTGGAGTGCTACGGTTTACTTTTTGCAACACGAAAGCTAATGAGACCAGGACTTACAGCTTGAAGCCGATTCCGAACGGATAAGAATATCCATGCCACTGTGGGATTCGAATCCACGAACTTCGGTACCGAATTCCAGCACCCTAACCAACCGGCCATCGTTCGGCCTCTTTGGCATCGGAGTACACGAGTTCGAATCTCACTCCTTCTGGCATGGATGTTTGGAATCGACTTCAAGCAGTAGGTCCCAGTCTCATTAACCGTAGTAAACCATAGCGCTCAAAACCAAACACCCCAGTATGCTCGTAATCGTCTTTGGTAATATGTCTAAATATAATTAGCTTTTTGCAACAAAACGTAACTTTTGTCTTTTCAACCTAGAAAATGATACCATAAAGAATAGCAGAAACTCTAACTAAAGAAAACTTAGTATGACACTTCGAATCTTTACTTTTTAAATACTAAAATATTTCAGTATAGTTTTTTCTTTGTGTACATACATACATTCCGACAGACAGACAAGGAAACAACACAACACGTGCATATAAGGTCGGTATCTGACATTGCAGGAAAAATATGAAAGGATAAGAACACCTTACCCCTTTTCCTCTTTGCTCTCAGACTTTGCGAAAACATATAATCTGAAAAGAGTAAACACAGTGAGAGTTCATAGTTGAGGGACCTCTTAAAATTGCATTTTTATGTTCTTTTCTTTTTATCCTCTCTCTCATTCGGCGTGAAGTGAGACAACAGAAAGAGAGATAGAAGAAAAAAAGGGGGTATGTGGTCGGTATTTGTGAAGGTCCGTATCGTTTGAACTCGGCGAACTTCGAAATGGGAAAAACATTATTTCACCATGTCGACGACCGCTCGCGAGGAGGTTACGCGGGTGTTGTGATGCGCAAGGTCATGACTGGCCTCTTCGAATGGGTCACTGTGCCGAGAGAGTTTTACCAAGAGTAAGTGGAAACACAAAAGGGAGTAGGACGGGAGAACGGCGAGTCCAGATTCATCCGAGAATTACCGTGCTTGTTTGGGAGAAACTATAATCCTTTCTCTTCTTATTAGATTTGGGTAGAAAGCAAAGATTAGTATTTCGAATGCATCGTCTTACGTTCAAATAGAATGCAAATCTTTTTTGGGAAACGTGATGACAGACCACTCGAGGCAGTTTTCCTCCTCTCGTCCACTTTTGAGATGTTTCAAAACGCAGTAAAAGATGAAAAATTATATGCTACTTTAAAGCAGCGGTTCTCGTCTTGAGCTACGCGAAACGAAAGCGGCAATGCTTGCTAACCAGCTAAAAGAAAAAAAAAGGGGGGGGAACAAAAAATTTTAAAGGATTGAAAAAATAAGATTAAAAATTTTTAAAAGTAGGTAGAGATTTTTCCTAATACTGTCAGTTACACATTACTGACCTCCCTATCAATAAAACTGCGGATGTTGGAAGAATCGGCTTGTTCTGATCACAAATACAGTGAACTGTTTAAAAAGGTAGTGTTTTGTCGCGGTTTTCGAGCATGGTGCTTTTTAAACGAACGTTTTCTTCGTTTATTTACCTAAAGGAATATAGAAGCAAATTTAAAAAAAAGAAAAACGACTCCGGTTGGAATAGGGTAAAATTAAAATGAATAAAATGGAAGGTATAAAATAAATGTTGCAGATTATTTTTGTTTCCATTTTCTGTTTTTACATATTACTATAGATCAAAGTTTCTTAAACTGCTTGTCGCGACCTCAATTGTAGTCAAGGGATTTATACCTGGGCCGCCAAAAGTTTTAGCAATTTTGATACATCTTTAGCTTACTATAATAATTAAAGACATTACAAAACAAAGAATTTCCAACGATATCTTGAACTGCAACAACTTTTGCTGCCAACAACTTTTTTGTACTCTTTTTCTACAACATATTCGAATGAGACAACATTTTCGTCTTTAACTACCATAAAATCAAAGTGTCGATCAAATCTATAGAATATTAAAGTGCTTCGTTCTGAGGTTTCGACTATTTCGTCAAGATTTGATAATATAACTTAAAATAAACAGGCATACCCTTCTCATTGATACTTAATCCTCGCATATGCGATGTTAGAAGTGAGTGAGTTTCCTAAGTAATAAACTACCAAGTGGCTACACTAAAGGGGCAGAATATAGTTAATGTCTAAATTTATGGAAGTAATTGAATTTCTTTTAATTATTTTATTATATTTTTACAACAAATGATGTTACGACAAAGATCCACAAGAGAGTTATGATGGCAAATAAATGTTTTTATGGCCCTCGAAAATATATAAAATCAAAATTAATAAAAAGGAAAACAAAAATTTTACTTTACAAATGTCTAATAATATCAGTTTCATTTATGTGAAACCGGGGCAACAACTTTGTTAGATGAAAAGATACTGGCGACCTTTGAAAGAAAAATCCTTAGAAGTATATTTGGAGGAATACAAAAAAAAATAATATATGGCTCAAGAGATTAAGTTTAGAACTATATAATATATATAATGAACCTGACATAATAAATTTCATCAAGTTGCAAAGAATAAAGTGGGCAGGCCATAATCAGAATGAACAATGACCGAACAACAAAAAGGATCTTCGATGCAAAACCTACAGGAACGCGAAGGAGAGGAAGACCAAACCTGAGATGGACAAATTGCCTGGAAAGAGACCTTCAGGTATTTAAAGTAAAAAACTGGAAGAATTCGGCCTCCAAAAGAATTGGTTTGGTTTGGAGTGCTACGGTCTACTTTTTGCAACACGAGGGCTAATGATACCGGGACCTACAGCTTAAAGCCGATTTCGAACGGCTACGAACATCCATGCTACAGTGGGATTCGAACTCACGAACACCGGTACCGAAGGCCAGCACCCTAACCAATCGGCCATCTTTCGGCAACAGAAGGATGTCTTGGAAAAAGCTTATTGAGTAGGCCAGGTCCCATCCTGGGCTGTCATGCCACTGAAGAAGATGATTATATTAAGTTTGTTAAATGGCATAAAACTGTAATGGAATATTGCATTAGAAGTGAAGAAACTAACAGTTTCACTGACGTGAATGTTGGATTTACGCAATGCTTGTGGAGTCCCACAGATTTTCATAAATATTATGGAGTCCCCCTTACCAAACAGTTTAAGAAACCCTGCATTAGAAAAATCTTCGGGTTTTGTACAAAATTGATAAGAATTAGCCTGATAGTTTTGTTTTATGCCTTACCAACAGGAGTATTTGCCCAACGATAGCCGTATGAATAGGGCGCTGCTCTTCGGAACCGGAGTTTCTGGGTTTGTGTCCCCCTAGGGCATGGCTGTTCGTAGCTGTTCAAAATTGGCGTTAGTAAATCATGGTCTTATTAGCTCTCATGTAGCAAAACAATAAAATGGAGCGCTCCAAACCAAACCAAACCAGACCAAATTTAAAATTTTATTAGTCTTTTTTTAACCTGATTTTCAATTTTTACAAAGTAGTCGTCTCAAATGTCATTATTTTTTCTTTTGGGGAATATCTATGATAATTTGTTTTTTTACTTCAAAAATAAAACAAACTATATAAGGAAAAAATATTTTTTTAAATTTAACTCAACATACACCTTTACTGGGGGATATTTCGGCATCTGTAATGGGTGAAAGACATTAGAAGAAGGGCAGTTGGATGATGGCTAGCGGATTCGTAGGAGATACAGGGAAAGAAACCGATCGATCCAGTTAGGGGTACGATCAGAGCATTAAAAGAAGAGGAAGCCGATACCATTAATACTCCCCCCCCCCTCCTCTCGGACTCTGGAGTTTACTGTAATGCATTTTAACATTGAAATAAAAGTTTTTCAAGCATAATATTTTTTTAAAACTGATAATTAAAATTTAATTTTTTAAATAAAAATTTTGATTTTAAAAACGTTTATTTTAGCTTTATATTTTATGTATTTAAGGAAGCTATTACACAAGATTGTGTATGGACTTATATTAAATTTTACACTATTTTAAGGATATTACAAATACTAACTCTTATTATTAATTTTATATAATTTCTAAATTTGATGGGGTTTTTTTTTAAGTAAAAAGGTGATTGGTACAATCCAATTTGATCCTCCTCTTCCGAAACTAAATCCTTGGTACGTGTTACTGAAAAAGATTGACAATTGTTTTATTTAACGGTTTTTATATTGAACTACAAAGTTGGAAGGGAATTTAAAGAAAAATATCATTGTAATTTTGCAAAGCATCAAAAACTACCATGGTTCTGACTTACAACAGTTAACCACTTTTTTTTTTATCACATTTACACTGTAATAAAATAAAGACAGAAAAGGAAAACAAAGCAAACCAGTTCTTGTAAATTAATTGAATTCTTTTTAAAGTTTGAAGTTCATATTCCCAAATACTTCAATCCCTTAACGTGCAAGCTTGAGTTAACTCGAGCCAAACTGGGCATACTCGAGGTAATTCGATAGGCGTTGTATTTTATGTTGCTATAATTTTTCACACTCTAATGCAATCGAGAATTGAAAGTAACAATGTGAAAGCAAAAACAAACAATCGTTTTATTGATATTTACCATTTACATGGGATTGTAAGCTATAACACTTATTCAAGTATAAAATACTTATATTTTTTTTATTTATCACTTATGACTTATCTCTTCCTTGTGAGCCGCTTTCCGACAGCGTATTCATATTCTGATTCTGATTCGCTCATTTTTCAATATATTTAAAATAAAATATAATTGTTAACTATTTTATTACTAAGCTCTGATTGTAAAGACATCCTTGACTCGAGACGTCACTTTATACACTTTATACACTTTACTCTTGAGATATGAAACATAAGGGTTTCATATTTGATACCTACGCATCAACGGATGACACATCATACTGTCAATTGGTAGATTGCCTAACAATTAAACAATATAGTCTGACGACAATAATATTTTAAAAATTAGATACCATACCAATTGTATAAATATCCAATATACTCAAATTTTGATTATTTTTGTATTTTTCTTGGTAAGACAACGTTCTAAATTGATTTTTGTTTTTGGCCGGCCTCTTTAAAAAAACCTGTGCTTTAAGGGGTTAATTAAATATTTAAAAGTGACAAGCTTTATATAAAAAAACAGAAAGGCTTATAGTGCTATTATTAATAATTTTATTTCGTAAGATTATGTGAGATCTGCTAACAATTTAGAAGTTTTAAACTAAATTTAAAAACTTAGATTATTTTTTTTTAATAGTAGATTTGGTTTGGGCTTTATCTTTACGCCTACTGTTTTGCTACACGAGGGATAATGAGATCGGTACCTCCTGATTAAAACTGATTACGGAAGGCTACAAACATCCATGGCACCAGAGAGATTAGAACCCGCGCACTCTGGTAGCACTTGAAGATGGAACGAAAAGTAAAGAAAATTTTAAACTAGACCAGATTATATGAATTCCCACATCAAATAATGAACATACAAAAACTAACCCTACTCTTATAAAATTAATCTTTCTTGCGCTAATTAATATATTGTGTGCGGGTACATTTCGCAGCGGAATTGTACCGGGAGCGGGTGTTTTGCGCGTAAATTTAGTTATTCAGTTAAATTTCAATAGATCGAAAATTATTTAATTTTTTAACCAACTTTTCGTATTTTATATTGAAATATATAAACAAATATATAGATACAAATATATAATTTTCGAAAGGATAAATAAGTAAATTTTCAATCTAAATTGATTTTTTAATTAACCTTCCCGTTGTGTGGTTCCGCATCGACTGATGTAAAAACTAGTTTTTATTTGTCTAAATTTTTGCAGAATCTATGTAGTAGACAAGAACATTCGGCTTCGTTTTCCTGTATATACCGTTATTTTTGTACCCACAAACAAACCATGTTGTTACACTAACCCGTACTAGTACGTGACCCGCGCTCAAGTATCAATCGTCAGAAATGTACTAGTACGTGTCCCGCATACAATGTGTTAAGATACTCCCAATTACGCAGGTGCATTATATTAAACTATCTGGTGATAAAATGAATTAAAGAAAAGAAAATAATGTATTTCAAACCAATTATTTGTAATTCAATATTCTGTTTGAATTTCCTATATTTTTTGATGGAAAATTATGTAAAATATTGAAATAGAGAATATAAGAAAAGTACGCAAAATTATATAAATTATAATTTAATACTATGCAAAATTATATAAAATAATACCTAGTCATATATGTTGTACTTTAAGAAAATAAATTATTATATAATACAGTTTCGGGCCCAAGGTTAAATTTTTGTAATCCCCTTTTCCCAATTTATAATGACGAGCTAATAGTATAATTAAATTCATACAAAAATTATAACATTACAAAACAGATTTTAAATATTTTTTCTATTTTCTTCATTATGTATAAATGTAAAACTATTTATTTAATTTGAATTTAAATAAACACAATAAATATAACTAAGAAAACTTTTATTAATTTGACGGCAAAAGAATGAAAAATAGCAACAAAATTTTCGTCTCTGATATTTCCTTAAAATGTTTAGGCGAGTTTATGAAGAAAAAAGAATGAAATATAAATGCTATTTAAAATAATTACATTTGCAAGAGCCAATTTAGATGTTATATTTCATCCTTAATTTAGCATTTTAAACAAAAACACAGCCTTAGTGTTTTTTTTTTATTTTATTTACTAATCTAAGTACTGGTTAAAGTAAAAGATTCGCCATGTGTAAAATATAAAAGAAATCTTGATTTTAATAATCCTTTTTAAACTGAGGGGTTTAAATAATTTATATTGAGGTGATATAAATCAAGCAGCCCTATAAGAGATATAAGAAGGAAATGCTGATTGTTAGAAATTTTTATATCATATCTCTCTATATATATATAATTTCTTTCTCTCTCTCTCTCTCTCTCTCTCTCTCTCTCTCTCTCTATATATATATATATATATATATATATATATATATATATATATATATATATACATATATGTGTGTGTGTATTCAGTATCTAATTCAATATGCTATGGTATATACCAGGCAAATATAAACCAGGTAAAAACTTGGAGCTTAAATTAAAAGTCAATGTGGTTGCAAACATTTTTCAAGTTAAATGAAATTACGTAGAGCGTTGTTGTTCCCTTTTATGACATACTTACACATTCAAAACCATGTAAAGACTTATGTATACATGTACTTTGTATGCATATAATATATATATATATATATATATATATATATATATGTGTGTGTGTGTGTGTTTGTGTGTATAATGAATTTTTTTAATGAGATTCGAAGTTCGGTGACTCTACCGTTTGGACTCTACCAGAAAAAAATTCTGGTTACGTCACTGCTCCACCCCCTATAATTTCTCTCTTTACGTATATATCAAAGACCTTGTAATCATACCACTTTTGCTTGCAAGTTTGCCAGAACCCTTAAAAATTTTTGGGTACTTACATTTATGAGCATTGTACAGTACACTTCGCTCATTTGTTGATCTTTTTATCATGGGAGCACTATATAAGTAGGGTAGCATCGCTTCCTATGAGGGGACAACACACAAATATCTTCAAGCCCTATTCGAGAATCGAGCCCAAACCCATCGAGTGGGAACACAATAAGCTAACCACAGTAAAATCGGGACAACGCAGTTCTGATGCTTTACAAACAGTTAATAGTGAAACATTGAAACGTGTTTGACGAGAAATGGCATATCTCAATACGGGTGACTATATTGAACTCTTGTGAAACAAATTTAACAGTTCTTTTCAGTGATACATTAATCATAAATATCTGTTTGTATTTATGGAAATATTAATGCTTCTAATAACCCTTTATATTTTCTGGAAAGAAAGAAAAATCTGGTCAAATATTTCATCTTCTCTTTCAAAAGAAAATGCAGACTATTTCGGTAATTTCTGGTGACTCGATAATTAGGAAGTTGTCGTAATATTTTGCACCAATGTCAGTCGATTTGTCCTTTAAGTATTTGAAAAACTGATATAAATCAAATTCGGATTATTCGCCGTCCAAAGGATTGCCTTCAAAGGTACATGTGGGCTAATACCCAGAATTCAGGTGATTGTTCATAATCCTTTTCGTGGAAATAATGCATGACGGGCGAAACAATCCTCTGGTCTCCAACAACACATAATCTGAAGTCAGCGTATGATCATTACAAGAATCATTTGGCCAACAGTACTTACACGATATATCACTTCTTTGCCAGTTAAGGAATGGCTCAGCAGGATAGAGTACCATTCTTAATCTTAATGCTGTACACAAATTTCATCAGCCTCTCGTATATCAAAGAAAATAAAATTGTTTTCAATCGTCTTCTGATCTAACTATATATATATATAATGTGTGTGTGTGTGAAATATTGGCGAGACTCATTCAAAATCACAACACAGCTTATTTCTGGTAATAAACATGAAATCCGTACAACAGGCAGACAACTTTACAACTTTGTGCAAACAAAGTGATCCCGCACATACTCTTTTCAAGTAGGGATTCCTAAGGTAAAAGACTACGAATAATCTCTAAGAACAATTGATCACGTGATACAAAATACCCATGTTTAAAGAGAATGCGCTAACTATTGGCTAAAGTAGTCCAGACAGAGGTTGAACTAAGTCTATAGCTTGTCTGGAGGGAAAAATCAGAATTACCGCACAAACCCCGAACTCACTTTATGAACAAAAGTTATTGAATTAATATTAAAATACGTAAATAAGGGATTTTAATATTACATATATATACGCACGCGCGCGTATTACATACACAGCGGAAAATCGCTTATGTGAAACTCCCTTATACGTAAAAATTCAGTTATACCATATACTTCTTGTTTCTCAGTGATACTTTCATAAGATTTAAATAAAATATTCATTTGTAAGAATATTCAGTTACACAAAACATCACTTATATTATGGAATGTTCTGTACTCTACGTAAATTTAAAGAACGTAAATTTTATTCTTTTATACGAAGGGATTTTTTTCCCGAACAGAGCTGTGTATATTAACATCTCTCTGTGGTTTAATTCCCTATTCTTGTAGAATTTTTGTTTGAATTATTTTTTAAAAAGTGGAGAGAGTTTTTAATTCGTGCTTTCTATTTTTCTGAACGCATTGTGTGCGGGTACATTTCGCAGCGGAATTGTAGCGGGGGCGGGCGTTTTGAGCGTAAATTTAGTTATTCAGTTAAATCTCAATAGATCGAAAATTATTTAATTTTTTAACCAAATTTTCGTATTTTATATTGAAATATATAAACAAATATATAAACTCTATATTGATATATATAGACAAATAAACAAAGTTTTCCTGTATATACCGTTATTTTTGTACCCACAACAAACCATGTTTTTACACTAACTCGTAATAGTATGTGTCCCGTGCTCAAGTATCAATCGTCAGATAACGTACTAGTACGTATCCCGCATACAATGTGTTAACATTTAATATTTTATAAGTTTCATAAAAAAAGTGTCCGTTGTATGTACTTTTGTATGTGTTTAATAAATACAAAAACCTGCCGTGTTTAATTTAGACAAAAAAAATGAAATTTGATGTTATAGTTTACAGATATTAATATAAATATCTTTTGTTTACCTTAAAATTATGTTTATTTATTAATAAGAGATTTGAAAAAAATTTTCAATTTTACAACTCCTCTTCAACCTCCACTCAAAATACAGTTTTCTTTTTTTTTCTTTTTTTTTTTTGTTTAAATTAATTTTACAATTTACACTAAATCACAAATTTGTGATGAAAATCACACTCAGTTTATTTAATTTGTGATTAAGTGAATGTTTCAGTCTATTTAGTATGAATGTTATGTGTTTTCTTTGTTAATTCAATTAGATTTTAAATATTCAATTTTTGTAAAATTTTTCCTCAAAATGTTGTTTTTGTTTATGTATCAATTTGTTGAGTTACGATCCCCTCGCCAGATTTCAAACGCCATGCTGCAAGCACGCCACGCACGCAAGCTGCAAGCGCGCCAATTTCGCCAAATGTGGTTGAAGCACCAACAAGATCCATGATTAGAAACAGGAGAGTGGGCTAAAAAGAGGAGTTGAATAAGAGATTTGAAAAAAAATTTTCAATTTTACAACTCCTCTTCAACCTTCACTCAAATTTAAATCAAATTTAAATTAATTTTACAATTTACACTAAATCACAAATTTGTGATGAAAATCACACTCAGTTTATTTAATTTGTGATTAAGTGAATGTTTCAGTCTATTTAGTATGAATGTTATGTGTTTCCTTTGTGTTTTCTTTGTTAATTCAATTAGATTTTAAATATTCAATTTTTGTAAAATTTTTCCTCAAAATGTTGTTTTTGTTTATGTATCAATTTGTTGAGTTACGATCCCCTCGCCAGATTTCAAACGCCACGCTGCAAGCACGCCACGCACGCAAGCTGCAAGCACGCCAATTTCGCCAAATGTGGTTGAACCACCAACAAGATCCATGATTAGAAACAGGAGAGTGGGCTAAGAAGAGGAGTTGAAAAATCCAGAAAGGTATGGTATTACTATTTTTGTTTTTATAGGCAGAATCGATTACAATTCACATATACGAAACATTTACTTACATGAAAAATTTTCCCATCTCCCCATTTCATTTTCATCTAAGTATGCATCCACTATATACGTATAATGCGAGAAAAAAGGGTAAACTCCATTTTTAACACATTGTGGGCTGATACATTTCGCAGCGGAATTGTACCGGAAGCGGCCGTTTTGCGGGTAAATTTAGTTATTCAGCTAAATCTCAATAGATCGAAAATTATTTTATTTTTTAACCAACTTTTCGTATTTTATATTGAAATATATAAACAAATATATAAATAGGAATGCATAAATAACAACCATAAGATTTTTGTAAACAAAAAATATTTTTAGTGGATAAATTTATAATAGTATCGTAAATATGAAAAATCAAATAGAAATAGTACTATATAGTTTTAATTTTTTCGAATTGTTATATATAAACACTTTTTCAGTATAAAAAAATGAAAAGAGCAATCGTAAAACTAATAATGTTTTACGGTGTGGTAACATCAAAGCATTTTCCTCTATGAAGAGTACACGGCAAAACCCGTACTAGTACGTATCCCGCGCTCAAGTATCAGTAGTCAGAAAACGTACTAGTACGTGTCCCGCTTACAATGTGTTAATATCGGAAATAATTTTTCTTTTAACGGGAATTAAATTTATTCCAAATATAAAGATAGAACGTTGATATGAACCATCAGTTTTGTTTGTGGACTTCACACCACACTTGTGAAACTGAGATATTAATGTGCCACATCATCACTTTTGAAACCTAACAGCTGTAGAAAATCTCACAACCTCCTTTCTTATGTTTTTATATGTAGGATAAATATTTGAACTGCTGAGCTTCTAAAACATAAATCGCGTTTTCAAAATACTATGTTTATCATCTTTGCTTTTTTATACGCACCTTCTTGGTTTAATAATATAGAGATGAAAAATTACAATTTCAGATATTTACATTTGTGCTTGTGTGAGAGTAATATATAAAAATTTATGGTCCCTAAAGTTGAAATTTCTCTCCATGTTCAAAATTTCTTAATCTTAATTCTCCTAGTCATCGAAGTTCTCTTAGGAAAAACTGAAAATAATTAGGATTTTATAGTTTTACAAATAGTGTTTTAATATGCCTTAAAATAAATGTTGATCAAAAACGCCTTCTCATGGAAAATCATCCATGTGATTTTTCTCTTCCCGGGACGGGTTTTCACACCTTAAACAGATGCACATTATTTTCTAATTATTTTCTTTTCTGTGTAAGTGTTTTGGTTAATCTTGAGTTCACAGTGTGAACCTTTCTAGCCACGATGACTGCATCTGACTTACACTGCTAAGCAAGTCCTGACAATTAAAAATATGAGTTATTTCTCCCGTGTAATCGATGATGATTATTTTTAATGGTTACACACACATATAAAGAGACAGGGCCGGGGGTGCAATGCATACGGTGATATTTCTAAGGTGGCTCAGAAAATATCTACTAGGTATACGCATTGATAGGGGGCGACCAAAAACTTTCTTATACGCAGGCGGCTTATATATATATATATATATATATATATATATACTATATATATATATATATATATATATGCGACGACTAAAAAGAAAGATACCGAGGTGACGCTACAAATTTTCTATGAGTCGCCTTTTCGTTCGAAACTCTACTTCTAGTGCAGTTCAACCATTTTAGCTTCATCAGAGATCTGAAACATAAACTTGGTACGTTCAGTTTTATTTTTACAAATACATTTATCATATATTAGAAATTCAAATAAATATATACTCTATTTTTTTTTGAGTCTGTAAAGATTAATTTTAGATGTTAATCATCCAGTCAGAGTAGTTGTTAGAGCGTTAGCCTACCACGCTGGAGTCTTTGGGTTCAAAGCCCATGTAATACGTGGTTGTCATTTGTGATATCAATCTGCAGGGGGCAAAGTTGGCTTGTCTATATGGTATTCCAAAAATGGTCAATAAATACCTATGACTTAAAATGCTAATAATAAAGGAAAGTGTCCCCGCATTGAAAAAAAAATATGTTAATTTTCAATAATATGAGAATATCAAACAACGTACGAACATACAATTCCATTGTTCTTTTTGGCATACAAATTTATAAAATCAAGCTCAGACAGCTGCTGCATTTCTCTAAGGGTATGTAAGGACGAATTTGCATAATAATGTCTGCCTAAGTTATTCAAAGCTTGAATAAAAATCAAAATCTAAAACTGTGGCATGCTCATCCTTTGTGACATTGCCTTTTGTAAACAGAAAATAAATATGAACATCCAGTAGAGATGCCATCGGGCTAAATAATAATAAAAAGTTCTATTTTTGACTCCCTTTTGGAATACACGTGAAACTGACCCTTTTTCCCATTCATATCTCATCAGCATGAAAACCAGGTTTGGGCATAGAAGTCTGTTTTTAAATTATTTCAGGGGTGCATTTGCATCTCTTGGGTACTTACTTCGTTTGCATTTCAGAGAGGCAGGGGTTAATGAAAATTGGAGAGCTGACAGTAAGAATGGTCGACGTGCCAGTGTGACCTCTAACAGTAAGTGTGTTAAAGGCTTAGCCTATTTCTAAACTTGCCCTAATCCCTTGAGAACAAAACGAGTAGCGAGGTGATATTTTTAAAATGCTGAAAAGAAGAGAAAGGGGAGTCCTCAGCATAGCATTACCTTTTGTGCGAACGGTTTTAAAAATCAAGACCGGAACAAAGCAAACCGTTAAACTTGTTTGAACCACGGCATAAAGACTTTTATGCTTTCACTTGAACGGTAATTTTTAATATTTATATTTAGAAGCAGACTGAGTAAACCCATCTATATATGGGCGTACTCTTCTTTTAATCTCTAAGAAATAAACGAATTTAATCGTAGGATTCAAAACAAGACTAAAAGCTTTCATGCTAAATGAAAGATTGTAATTCAGATATTACTTTCATAATGTGTCTCGAAGCATTGCTCTCTAATACCATACTTTAACTTTGGTGGTACAACTTCAATAAAAGTTAACGTCACATAATATATTTAGAATACTTTTTAAAAAGCAAAGATTTCATCTGTAGCTATTGTATTTAATTTGCCTACCGTAGATCAAATAAGTTCAACAGTTAATGTAAGGAAAATCATAAATTTATGAACTAAATTTAACGATCCTAAGTCAGAAATGGGTAACTCGCACAAAGAAATCTTTTCTTGTAAATTCTGCCTTTTTAAAAGATATAGCCCGTGTTCTGATTGTATCCTAAAGCGTCAGTTCCTCAAGATTTTCAACCCTTTCACGGCAGCATTTTCTGTTATTTTTATCCATTTTAGTGTTTCGGGAAAGGATTTTACCAGAAATGGGCTGCACAGAATTTATGGAATTGAAGTCTACAACTAACCCCTTTGTTGGCAAGTTAAAATGGCAAAAATTCGAAAAAGTCAACATTTACTCTTTTCAATAGCTATTAAATCTCTTTCAAGGATCAAATTTGAGAAATTCTTTCTTAATACATGTTTATGGTGTAATATAAGTCTCCTTAATATCATATTCAACAATGGGGTGTTTTCTGCCCATAGTAAAATGCCACCTGGGGAAGACTTCCTCTATGTCCTCTTACGCTGCGTTACTAAATATAAATTAAAGATGCTTTTGCTTCTTATCTCGTTGTACAGATATATTGCTTGCAGGAATATAGGTTATCTTGCTAATGAATCTAAACCATCTTATCTTCTGTATAGAACTACGTACCATCTATCATCTATAACGAAGTAATCTGCTGCAATTTACAAATAAACTAAGCCGAACGATGGCCGATTGGTTAGGGTGCTGGCCTTCGGAACCGGAGTTCGTGGGTTCGAATCCCACAGAGGTATGGATGTTCGTAGCCGTTCGGAATCGGCTTTAATCTGTAGGTCCCGGTCTCATTAGCCCTCGTGTTGCAAAAAGTAGACCGTAGCACTCCAAACCAAACCAAATAAACCTAATGTGTGTCATGACAAAAACATTGGCGCCATAAATTATTAAACTGTACTAAACTTGGTTAGAAATTTGTATAAAAAAAGGGATAACGTGCTAGTATGTTAGAATATTTTTAATTAACCTCCGTCTGTGGGTCTGTACATGTGCATAAGCACATATAAAAAAAATTGTGAATAAAAATTGTGATCTTTATTCTATATTAGTCTATAGGTGAGAACTCCCGCTCTTTTTACATGTAGATATTGGCAACGTAGACGCAAAGCCACACATGTAGTTTATTTGAAAATAAGATAACGATATTTAACATGTTAAATGCCACAACAATTTTTAGAAATGTAGCCGAAAATCACAATTTGATTTAATGACATTATATTATTAAAAACTCTAATTTGTGGACAGAAATTCAACAAAGTCCTAAATTATTTATTTTCCAAAAGCATTGATTTTTTGTTCTTTTCCCAGAAGCCATCTTATCGATATTAGCACTGATATACTACGAGTTTATTCGTAGCTGCACAAAAATGGACCCTAAACACAGTACGAGATAACTCGTAAATGGCGTCCTAGAAAAGAACGAAAACTATGAGTTATCTCGTATCGGGCAATCAAATTTTTAAACCTTTTTTTACAATTCATTTAAAATAGAGACAGTCGGTAAATATATGATATCAAGTAACTTTCATAACAATGAGTACTGTGTATTTTCATTAAAACTTTTTAAATTCTCTTTTTTTTTCATGTATGATATTGTCAAGGGGCAAATTTAATAATTTAATGATTTTTTGTAAAACACTTTTATACTGTATAGAATTGCACTTACAGGGACATGTAGCACTTTTTAAAAAATTTATTTCCAAAGTTAAAAATCTCTGATTGCATTAAAAATTAAGCTGAAATATCTTTTCGTTTAAGATTTTTAAGTGTTCTTGCGGAATTTTTTTAAATGAGGAAACTGGAGAGTTACGTAGAGGTGCCGTACGCACCTGAGCCCATTCGATATATAGATAGATATATAGATAGATATATAGATAGATATATAGATAGATATATAGATGGATATATAGATGGATATATAGATGGATATATAGATGGATATATAGATAGATATATAGATAGATATATAGATAGATATATAGATAGATATATAGATAGACATAGATAGATGGATAGAGATGGATAGATATAGATATAGAGATAGATATAGATAGAGATATAGATATAGATAGATAGATAGATATAGATATATAAGTATATATACATATACATATATACCTATATATATATATATATATATATACACACACACATACATACATACATTCACATAACTCTTTTTTTACACGGTAGATACGTTCCTTTAAAAACTTGTACAAAAGAAATCGTGTAAAATATGCATGCGACATACGGTAAATTTGGGGATATGTTTCGCACTGTAAAACATCGTGTAAGATGAAAAAACTCAAAATATTCCCCCCCCCAAAAAAAAAAAGGGTGCAAGAAACGTAATAATGGAATCCATATTACATATTTATAAAACAAATTCAATTAATTTTTATTACAAAACGTTTTAATTAGTGTACAGTGAAAATACAGTCTATAGGTACATATACAATATATAAAAATTCAAATATAAATTTGGAATAAAACCACTAACAACTATTCATCGCTACTTGATAAAAAAGGTGCACGTTTATTACAAACTAAATAAAAAATACTATCTTCAATAGATGTGCCAGATATGTCTGGAACAACTGTCGGCTTTGATCCAAATGAAGAATTTTGTTCGTTATTAACGGCCTATGTTGTTTTTTCCTATTTTTACCAAGTCCGTTATTAGCAGCTCTTTTTTTTCCTCAAGTTACTCACATAATTCTTGATATCCTGTTGTTGTTGTTTCTAATGCCACTTGGTCAAACGAAGCACGATTGAGCTATAATTACGGCAAAGGGGTGCGCCTTTCGTTTAAACGAGAACCGCAAGGGTGAAAGTACGTCTTATGCTCAAGTGGGTCCTCGTAATTTAGGAATAGGAACCAAACCGAAGACTCATAGGGTTGGACTGCCATCCCAAGAGGTATTGATTGAAAACTTGGAAGACATTTTTGCCATGAACGTATTCTACATGCCCCAGTCACCTTAAACGAACACGGCGGATCTTAGACCAGGTCGGGCTCCGAACCTGCAACCCTCCAGTTACGAGAGCGTTACTTTTGCCGAATGAGCTACCGCGTTCTCTTGATATCCTACTACGCAAAACTTAAAATTAGGTTGAAATTTTAATGCACATTGTATATTATCATGATATCATCTTAGTATCATGAGTAAGAAAATGTTGTTATACTTGTAGTAAATTTCAAGGCCTCGCGAATTAAACCACCCGTATAAGCTAAACTTAACCTTCGACTTCGTCATTATAGATTTATTTATCACCATAAACTTCAAGTTGAAGTTGAACGAAATACTGTAAAAGATATTATAAAATTCGGGTATTCTCTGTAACCCCAGAATACAAGTAAACGAGACTTAAAATAGACCAAGTCACTTACACATGTGAGGACATAAACCGACCGTCTTCTGATTACACTGCCAAAATAAGAATTAAAAGATTTTCTTTATTCATCATAAAACAAATAATTCGTGTAAAAAATGTACTGGTGACCCTTATTATTTCAAAATAGTGTAAACAAAGAGTTGTGTGTCTGTGTGTGTGTAAATATATATATGTAATCCATCAAAATAATACCTGCCGGTCACAATAATTATGTGGCCCCTATTATTTTTACTTGCCCGCGCTACTGGGCAAGAAGAAAGCCTAATCGCTAACAGTAATAAAAATGCAGTCGGCCGACGTTGAAGAAAACGGCTCTAATTAAAATTTTATTTCAGAGCTGTTAAAATGGACATATTTACTAGTCAAAGATAAACAAAAGGAAAAAAGACACAAAATTACTCTGATCGAACAGAGGTGCACCCAAGAGCGAAGACAGAAATTTTTTTTCCATTTACTCAGCGAATTTAAGTGTAAGATCAGGAAAAAGGCAGAGCCATTTCTCGGCGATAGTTGGGAAACGTGTTGAATAGACAGAAAATTTACATCTATAAGATAGAAAGCTTTGGGAAATGTATCGAAAGAATTTTAAGTCGAGAACGCTCCTTTGATTAAGACATTTTGAGGCTGGGAAAAAGATTTTAAGGAATTAGAATGGGAGAGAGGAGGTTTTTAAGGAAATATTAAAGTTAAATAATTTTGATATATTACACACACACACACACACACACACACACACACACACACACACACACACACACACATATATATATATATATATATATATATATATATACACATATATATGAGAAAATTTCCTCCCATATAAAAAAAAGTTAATATTTGGAATAAATATTTAACAAAACTAAAACACTATCATTTCAAATAAAAGATAGATTTTTTTATGAGCTTTTAAATGAAAAGAAAAGAAAAATTAATGGCTTTATAGATGTCATATTATTTGCTTTTGTGGTGTTAAAAATCTCAGTTAATTTTTAAACGTAGTTAAACATAGTTATTAATAAACAATAAGTAACTATATCACTTTAACCGAAAATAACGATGAGAGTGAACGTAAAAAGTTTTGAATTTATAAAATTTATATATATATATATTGAATTATGTAAATATTAGTTAGTTCGATCTACCGAACCTTGAGGGAGGTAGATTTGAATGAAAAAGTGTTTGATTTCGTTTATTTTATCATTATCGAACCATTTGTCTTAAACGGTTGTCATCAGAGCAAGCAAAAAATTTAAAACCTCTTCTAAGAGATTAATTTTACGTATATATATATATATATATATATATATATAAATGTTTCTCGTGTCTTCATTTCTCTTACAGTAACATAAATCGGTATCTGAGATGAAACTGCCACATCTCGAAATGGTCTAGTTTTGAGAGAATGCCTTTCAGTGGAAGATTGTAAAACGGATACGATTCTAATACATACGGAATTAATTAATCTGCTTTTAAATGCTCACATCTAATTATCAGGGCCGTAACCAGGTCCTTCGGCGTCAGTGGCAAAAAACTGGCCCTACCGAAGGAGAAAATATATAAACATGTTGTTTTTTTTCTATATCACATATTCAGAATAAACTCACAAAATATTTTGTTAATTCTTAAAACGTTCCTACCATATTAATTTTTAATTTTTCTTCTATTTTTACTTCATTAATACTTTAGGTATTTTAGAACACTCTGGGGGGGTATTATTTTATTGGTAAACGAAATAGTTTATTTGAGGGGAATGTGTTGCATTTGTACGTTAAATTTTCACAAAATATTGACGAATTTCTAAATTTAAATTTATTTTTAATAACTGTAATAAATTCAAAATTTGAAATGAATACCTGGATTCATATTATGGCATTTTAGGAGTCTTTGGCTAACATGTTATAAGAATCTATAACAAGTTTAGTCTCTAGAAGCTTTTTTAAAAATAAGAAAATTCATAAAAAAATAATTTCAAAACACTTTGGATTTTATAAATAAAAAAAAATATATTTGTCAACTTTTTATTTCTATTCGGATCGAATCGTCCACTTTCGGATCCTATTTTCATCACAGTGCAGGTCCCCTATGAATGATGCGTCTGTGGCACATGCCACCTTTGCCACGCCCTAGTTACGGCCCTGCTAATTATCTTACAAAAACTGGGAAATTTCGTACTTTTCGATTAATGTGCTTTGTCAAAACCTACAAATAACCAATTAAAATATTTTTGGGGCTTTAAAAATTTTGCAGTAAAAGGGTTTTTTTTTTTATTTCTCAGAAAAAAAAGTTTGATTGGAATAGATTTCCCCATTCACTCATCCATTTGTTTCATAAATTGTTAACTGAAAATTAACTGATTATTTGTTGCTATTCACAAGAATATTTTACCATAATATACTTATAGTACATAATTGAAATTTGCTTTTAGCAAATTTATTTTACTTTCTAACCCTAAAATGTACTCCTTAAAATCTTCGATAATTGTGAGAGTTTTGCCTATAAAACATATTGTTTAAGTTATATTTATTCAACTTGTGACTTTTTAGTACATATAAATGCGAAAGTTAAAATGTGACAACAGTGTTGCCCTAAAGGCGAAACAGGTTTTTAAAGTTCCTATTAGTGTACTGGAGTGCCAGGAAAAGTGAGTTACCTCTATGTAAGTTTTCTATATAAAAATATTATAACTCTTCATAGCATAATTATACAACTAATAAAAACAAATTCAGTTTTTGATGATTTTTCCAAAATGGTGAAATTCTTAAAACAAGGGAGTAAAAACACATTTCAGTAAAAATTAAAGAGATTTTCAACCCTGCCTCAACATCAAAATAACACATCTTTTTTTAAAAAAAAAAAGATCTATGCATCCATTAGGTGTGTTGGTTTGTTTCTCCCCGCCCAGGATTGCAATCAGCTTTATTGTAACGCTCAATCAAAGGGATTCTTGTAACAGAAACGATTTCGCCCAAGCTTTTCTCCTTGCAAAGTTTTTCTATCCCACATCTAAGAAGTAAGTATTCATGATCATAATTACTGCTGTTATAAATGCTCCCGGAATTCTCTAGCATACGAAGAATGCAGTCTGAAAACACTAAAGTAGGTCAAGTACATAAAACATCCACCCCTATAAGGTGCCTCTTTTGTATTGGTATAAACAGCAATCTGCTAGGTGAGGGAGAAAATAGGTACGGTAAGCCCCTGCTTCTTATCTCGAATTAGAGACCATTCCACTTTCACTACGTTGGGTATTATTTCTACATATACATGCAGGGCCTGGGCTAATAGATGTGCTTGCAGCAGGCAGCCAAATTTCTAGGGTGGACGATGGAATAAATAACATTAAAATATGCTAACTGAAGCTTTATTGTATGTATAAAAGAGGATTTTACTGAAAATAATTTGCCAAGAAAAGCCATTTCTTTTCCTTTCTACCACTCGCCTCTGAGAATAATTGTTGCCATAAACCTGGGTTTTTAATGAATACTTCTTACATTCGTTGTTTTTCAAAGGGTTTAATTTGTAATATATTAAATCCATCAATATTTTTAAAAACATTTTTAAAAAATTTTTCAGAAATACTAACTAAAAAATCCTAACAGGTTTGTAATAAGAGGAGTGTAAGTTTTAATGAATGATTTTGCTACCAAATTGTACTCTATTTCTTTAGATAAGAGGATTTTAATAAAAAAAAGATTATACTGAAAATGTTCATTGAATTTAGAAGATCTGTTTATATCTCTGCATTAGGAATAATTGTTGTCATAAACCTGTGTTAGGTTAATGAGTACTTTATTTTTCAAATATCTAGTTACTTGAAAAGGTTTTGATTTGCAGTATATTAAGTCATTTTAAAAGGAATCTTTTTTAAAAAGTTTTCAGAAATACCAAGTAAAAAAATTAAAAAAAGATTTGTAACAAGATGTGCAATGTATGCTATAATGTTTAATTTTGTTACCAAATTGTATTGTCTCTATCTTTAGATATTATTATTACTAATTGAAAAGAAATTGTGTAAAAGTTTAGAATTAGCAGATATTATTAGTAAAACCGATAAATAAAAAATGCAGTTTATTAGATGCCTTTAAAGGAACAGCTTTAAGTACACTTTATAGTACCTTTCAGGTGCCTTTATTTAAACTTAAAAAAATATATTATGCACACCTTTTTTGTTTTTTTTAATTCCTCGTCAGTTATATTGAGTAATAATATAATAGTAAGTTTCTATACAATGAACCAAACTATGAATCTACTAAGAACCCGTACTGGTAGGGAACGGCAAAATACTATCTTGCAGGCAGGTGAATAATAGCCCAGAAGTGGTCCTGTATAAATGCAAGAAACAGAAAGAACCTTTTTACTCTAGAGTATGTCTTTATATACAAAATATAACATTATATAAGTAAATAACTACTTAACTAAAAATAAATTATCTTTTTGTATGAAATAAAGAAAATAAATATTTTAATACAATTACGCCAAATGATCTGAAATCGAACTAACAAGCTGTCGTACGAATGGTAACAAACAATAACGTTATGATAAGTATTATAATAAATATATCATTTTTTCTCCATTCTTTGATGTGGTTTGGTTTGGAACAAAATGGTTTCCTTTTTTTGCAGCACAATGGTTAATATAAGGACCTAATGTTTAAAGCCGATTTCGTACGGCTACATCTATGTTTTCAGTAGGAACATGAAAAAAATTACTTATTTGAAGGATTCTATAACAATTCAACACTGTTAAGTAAGAGCCTAAATATTCTAAATAAATCCAATAATCTCGAGATGAGATTCGTGGTTTAGTTTCAAAAGCTTAGAAAATTTTAGATATTCTATTCGAAAAGATGTGTTTGGTATTACAGAGGGAATTTAGAAAAATATGCATTCATGCTGGGTGTTTTCAAGAAAAGTTTTTGTGGTTAATCAAAACTATTTTGCATCACATTTAGGGAAAGTTTGGAATGGATCTGAGAGGGGGCAGAAATTAAACGAATGATGTAAAAATCAGCAAGCTTTAAAAATGCACGGCTGTAAGGTAAATTTGTTTGAAACTGCTTTCTGATTCTTTCAATTTTAATGACATCCGTGGGTGTTTGATATATGCCTTATATACCTTTGTTTATTGTTTACATTATGACAGTTTCATTGCTACTTAACTATTTTCCCACCAATGTTCCCAAATTGAAACACGATATCTGACTAATGATTTCCAAGAAATGTATATATATATATATATATATATATATATATATATATATATATATATATATATATATATATATATATATATACACATATATATACACACACACATATATATATATATATATATATATATATATATATATATATATATATATATATATATATATGTGTGTTTGTGGGGGGATGAAAGTCCACTAGAGGCCGTGACGATCAACACGAGAGTTTTGAATATGTTTCAGGAATGAAATATGGAAGAGGCTGTGGTACGCGAAGGTGAAAATCGGACATTCTATTTGGAGCCTGACATAAAAGAATTTGTATTTTACTTATACTTAATGTTGTGAACTGGTAGTGGGCTAACAGAAAGGTCGAGCTAATTAGCAGCATGACTTTAAATCTTTCTCTTAGCGGAAGGACAGTAAATAGTGCTAAGGCAGTAGGTGTGAACGACGCGTGAAAATATAAACTAACATTTTCCTGACTGTTTCCTAACCAACTTTCAGTCTCTGAGTAATTGGAATTAGACTTTTTTAAACTTTTGGGTCGGCATGTTTCCCAATATTCCAAGTAGAATCGCACTGGTGCCACTGTTATAAGAGATTCCTAAGTTACTTTCATATAATTTCTAAGAGAATCATTAATTTCTAACATTCTAACATGACGCACCTTCGTAGTTTTTAATCCAATGAAAGCAAATTAGTAGATGAAAAGGTAATTGCATAATGGCAGAAGGTAATGGAGGGGAAGGGAATAAATGAAGTATATAGAATCCTTCGCAGCGGAAAGTACAAGAATGTCTACACATAGCCTCTTTGTTTTCACGGCTGTTATTAATACCGTCAAACTTATTTCTGTCTGCCAGAACAAAACAGACCATGCCGTTCGGTTGTTTGTCACGCCGAAGGAACCCCAGCTCCACTTTCGAATCCCTCATCTATCTTTTTTTCCGCTTTCAATCTCGATACCATCAGCAGCAATCAAAATACTACAGTAAGGAGAGTGCTGCTAAACCCAGCGTAACCGAGAATGAACAATGTTTTTCACACAACACTGATTCTCTTTGACTTGTTTTCACCGGAGGTCGGAGTGAGAGAGAGAGAGACGTCCGAACTCCTACACTGACTTAGCTTATTTAACCTTTGTTCTCGACCGGGGAACACAATGAGGCTGCTATATTCGATGCTGCCTTGTTTTTCTCCTATAAATAAGAATGAAGGATAAAGAAAGCAACTTCCTCGACCATCTTATTGAAATCATATTTTGATGATGCATCTCCGCGAAGATACATTGGGATCATTACAAAAATGCTTGTGGTTTACTACGCAATAAAAATTATTCCTATGTCGGTTATTTAAGCCAATGTTCTGCGTGATCGAGACATCAATTAAAAAGAGCTTACGATATAATAGTCATAAAAAATACGATATAACTATTATCAAATGTACATAGTTTTCCTTATTCTGACTACTACTTCGAACTGTTGTTATAAGGTCATGTTTTGATCCTTTAACAAATAAGATTTTATTTTTACACCCTGTTCTACACACTTATGCTGATTTTATGATCTAAAAAATTCTGAAGGGGGATTTCTCGTACCAATTATTTTAGGATAAATAAAAGCCTGCCACCTGTCTTTCACAGTCCACGATATTCACTGTATTTGGATATCATGTGATAGGAAAGGCAGTAAAGATTATTTTAATACGGACAGTATATTTTGATTTATCAAAGAATGTCTGTCGAAGTTTGGTGACTAAGAAAAACCGTTTAAAGGATATATTAACTTACTCAAAGCCAGATTAACACCTTAGCGACCAACGTCTCGTATACGCGACGCAGCTCTTATCAGTCCAGCGTCGCCTCCACGGAATGATCTACGGTTAATATGAGAGACCATAGCCGTGTATGCGTAGTAGGAGATCTGAACGTTTAATTTTAATTTTTAAATGCTATATTTAATTACTAGATGGCTTAAGCGGCAACGGTTTTCACAACGGTCGACTCGTATAGCATTTATGTGTTGGTCCTCAAGGGGTTAAACAAAATGGAGACCCTTAGGTACTTGAAATCTCGAGGCCCTGTCATCTAATAATTTTCGGATTACAATTTTATGACACAACAGTTTTAGGAATGCAGTTTTACTGCACAAAATAAAGAAAATTAACATAAAATTTAAATAAATGATAATTATTAAATATACACAATAAAAAATTGAAGATAACTAAATATTTGGTTTTCTTAATTTTTTGGCCGTGAATTCTTTTAGAATATTTTGGAACTCTATGATCTGCAAGACGTATTCAATAGCAATAATAGCAAGTGAGTTCAGTCTTTTTTGTGTCATTGAAGATCAATGAGTTTTTTAGCCTGTTTAACTTTAGAAAGCTTCATTAACCAGTAGCGTTTGTTATCATGAGACACCTACATATTTTTAATGCTCTCATAACATTGGAAAACGTTGTTTGCACTAAGTTTTGGAAAATAAGCTAGTATGATCTTGATGCTGGTACAATTTCTTTATTTTTAAAATCTTCTATTTGTAATACGCAATACTTAAAATGAACTATTTCATTTGCGAATTTAAATTTAATTATACATAGCTTAATCTAATGGGCCCCTAAAAAGCGTGGGCCCATTGGCCATTGCCTATTCCGCCTAATGGGTAATCCGGCACTGAACATACTATTATACATATGCAGGCTCGTAGCACCGTAAGATAATTTACAAATCATTTTTATGTAAATTCAAATTAATTGCTTATTAATTTGTTGTTTCAGCGGTTTTTAACGTTTTTAACACCTCTTCCTCTGTAGGTATCGGACAAGTGATCGTATGCTCCTGATCTACGTGGCATCTTTAAGCTCAATAAGTACCCTATCAGATGAACGATTTTGAAAAGTTATGAAAGTATCATCCATTTTTAAGACTGCTAAAAAGTACTTAATTTTTAGTGAGGGAAACAAAAGTTAAGGTACTGACTTTGGAAAAATGCAAGTCGTCAACTTCCTCCCCCCCTCCAAAAAAATGCTCAAAAAATTGTGGTTCCTGGGCTAGTAGATCTGAAAAGAGTGTGATAAAGTTTCGAATATTAGGATATACATTGCATAGTTGCTTACAAATTGGATGATCATAATTAAAAAAAAATAGACGGTAAATTATAGCACATTGTAATCGTTCTTTAATAAGCACTAACAAAAATTATCTCTAGTCCTATTTATTAGAAAATTCTAAAAGAGCTCAGACTAGTTACAAAACAACACTTAAACATTTAACCATCGAAACAACGATTAAATTTGCCTCAGAGTCCCAGACTTAACATTGGACAACCCATCGTAACCGCTGTTGGAGGTCGACGGACGATAGTTCCTTCGGGTCGCCACTATATTGCAAAATTAATTCTGTAACATTATCTCGAATAACAATTATTTTCTAAGATTATGAGGTTACATAGACTGGTTACAAATGATTTATTAAAATTACATTTTCATGTCTTAATTAATAGTTAATTAGTTTACATGAAGTTAAGAATTAAATTAATAACATAACTCGTTAAAATTATACAATTGTGGTAGTACTATTTACTTAACAATAACCATGGAAGTTATAATATTAAAATCAATACTGATGCCAAACAAGCATAGAACAAAATATAAAAATAAAATAAAACCCTTTTACTTCTTTTAAAGATAAATGTCGAAACACACTTCTCAGTATCGTAAGTTGATACAGCATGTAATTTAGTTCCATTTGATGTTAAGTGATAAAGCAGGTAATGCAAAAAATTGTAATTAAAGAAACCTAATTTCATTTACCATGTTTTGTTCTATATCAATTATGTATTTTCAGTTTTACAAAATAAATATTACTTTTTTGTATGACTACTTTGTTCCTTAATAAATGATTCTCAAACTTAAAAACTTTCAAAGATAATTTTGCTTTTATTGTAAAATTTGGTTTTCGGGACTTGCACGATTACCAGTGTAGTTTCCTCAATTCATTTTAAAATTGCGATTTTAAAACAAACTGTTAGTAATAATTTGAAAGCTATAGGAGTTAAACATTGAAGTAATATTCTTTTTCTATGAAAATGGTTGACATGATTTCTTATGACTTTTTAACTCAAAAATGATCTGGAGATATATTTACATACGTGCTTTCCCAGCAATTGGAATTAGCCAATATCATTGTGATTCCAGCGACGTGCTATACTTTTTAATGCTCATGAATTTGAAGCTCTTTTCTTTTTAAATTGCATATATAGAATTGTTTATAAAGGTCAAAAAGGGCACATTTTAATAGCATAATAACTTTTAAGTTTGGAGTATTGTACAGCTAATCTAGTATATAAGTGGTTAGAACTTTTTTTTTCTTGAAGGTTTATAATTAGTCTACTTTACATATTCTTGTAAAATAAATTAAAGATTACAAATACAAACTGATTATTACAGAACGAATATCTAGGAAATACCATGTCCATAACTAGAAATAAAAATGTCTATTTTTAAAAATAAACTGCTGCTTTTAAAAATTTAAATTTTTTGCAAAATAATTATAGTATTAATTTTTGACTGAAATTATCTAAAATACTGACTGATAAAGACATACACACACATATATATATATTCATTCCATTTCAAGTTCAATTTTTTTTATTCTTAATTTTACCAGCCCCCCCAATTAATATCAAGGACTTGATTTATTGAAATTACATTCCTTACATAATTCTTAAAACAAAAGAGTTAATAACTGCTACATTGGGCCCTTTGTTTCTCTTTTCTAAACCAGAAATCAATTCTCCCTAGAAAGCCGCTGATCCATGCAATCTTTATGCTGTTGTATACATTTCTTCACCATAGTTGTTGTTACAAGCCACAATAGAACCACTGTTTTAAACTATTTTTCGCGATAAATTACCCACATGATCCCCCCTCCTCAAGACCACAATTTTATAAATCAACAGATGCCCGATTATCTCTGGCCTGTGTCAACCGTGCCCGTCTATTCCCCAAGATGCACATGAAAGTAAAGGATTTTTGCTAAGTATTTTGCCTGGTTTTAGTGTTCTTGCCAGCTGTTTTCCATGATATCGCTGCAGTAAAGTTACGTTGCCAAGCAAGTCCTGGCAACTAAAAAATATGGGATATTTTCAAGTTTGATCGAGGAAGAATAATTTTACCTGTTATATAAATGCACACATACACAGTAGGGTCTGGTGGGGTAAAATGGGTATTTTTTATAATCTACTTAAGAGACATCATAGTTTTTAACAATTATATTTTAGCCTTGTAATACATTTTTAGACATTTGTTGGCAACATTTATTTTCCTTAAGAAGTTTTATATTTTGCATCTGTCAACATAGATTGCCTGGTTTGCAAGTCAGGAATACATTCTTCTTTACTAAGGTCTGTAAAACTTTCAAAAAAGTGATATTTTATTTCTTTTATGGTCAATATTTTTTGAATAATCAACTGGAACTGTTTCTGAACAGTTTTTCAAGAACAGGCAAGAAAAATTTTAAATATTTTATGTTTAATGATTATTTTTGTATGATGGTTGAAAATGGGTACTGGTTAGTCTTAACAATTTACTATAAAGTTCTAAATTTTTAGATATAATGATTTAAACCAGAATTTCAATTTTAGTGTACATAAAACTACATAGCATTTTTTAAAATTTATTTTCTATGATATAGAGTAAATTAATACAATAATAGTAAAATTGAGCTTGTAAGCCTAAAAATACATGTGTTTACATGGCTGTTTTGTACATCTCCGATTGGAAATTTTCTTCCACCTTTCACTGTGTACAAAATCTAAATTTCTATGAAACTTGAACCAAGGGTGGACCACCTGGTGCATTATATGGCTGTACAGAGTCAGGGTGGATACATGATACAATGTTTGAATCTTGGATGGAACATTTTCTCAAACAAGTAGAACACCTGGAAAAACTCCTTCTTTTGGTATTCGATAGTCACTTGACACATAAGAGAATAAAGCAAGCGATGGACAATAGAATCGCCATTCACTGCCTCCCATCAAATTAAAACCATGCCGTGAATCCTTCGGATGTCGAAGTATTTGCCCCTATGAAGTGTTCCATTAGAAAAATTCTGAAGATGTGGTACACGGAGAACTGTCTTCCAAGGCCGTGTCCAAAGCGACATTCCCTAAACTGATGAAATAGCCATTTGATACTGTGAAGTTTTCCTTTACATATCTTTACAGCATCATTTGTTCTTTTACAGCATCTTCTGTTAAACAGAAAATAGTGTTAACTGTAAAAGGTGAAGAAATAATAGTAAACAGTGTTGCATATATTTCAATAACTACTATAGAAGCTCTTTCTCCGCAAACTTCCATTTCAACCACTTCGAATTTTGCCATTTCTTCTCCATATGAGTATTTAAAAAAGGCCATCCTTACAACAATTTCACCACTGCAGTTGTAAGGGGAAAAAGCCTTAGAAAATGCCACACGAAAGAGAAAGCAGGTACAAACTAAGACCGGGGAAGTTATGACTCTTTCTGATGTAGCAGAACGCAGCTCAACTTAATAACAGTGAACATTACGGTTTTCCAATATAAATTGTAATTATATCACATATAAATGTGTTTGTAACTAAAAAATAAAGTTTTCATTAAATTTTGCATAATTAATATCATTTTAATCCCATTTTACCCCATCTACTACTCCTTTTACCCCACATTTTACTATAACAATATAATATTTAATATATTTACTCTTTTACATTTTTTAGGCTTAATGGAGTTATAATACTTATTCCTTTTTTCTATTATATATATATATATATATATATATATATATATATATTTATGTATATATGTATATGTATGTATTATTGGTTCTAACATTATTCTTTGGAAGCTAAACTTTAGTCTCCGTAATATAAAGTAGAAATTCTGCTTTATTGTAGTACGTTTATTTTAAACAACAATTTTACGCTTAATTTTTGTTGATTTTTTTAATTTTTAATTTTATTATTAAGTTTTTCAAAATATATGCCTCAATCTCGTACATGTGGTTTATTCATTCCGTTTTAAAGGATATCAGATAATATGAAATTGGGTTTTTATTAAATTCTCAGACACTCTTTCATACCTTCCTATTTTTAGTACTTCAATTGATACTGAAAAAAAATTGATCCTATGAAGTAAAGTACATTAAACAAAAATATAAAAGCTTTGGTTAGAAACAATTTGATAAGTTTTATTTCAATTAGGAAAAAATAATCTTTAAAATTCGTTGAGTTGTCAGTATATTTTAATAAAGATAAATTGCTTGTACCGTGAAAAAGCACTCTGAGATCTTGTTTTTATGCAAGTTTTAAAAACTGAAAGATGTCAAACAAATATGTCCGAAAAATAAATATGTCTCTCGACATCTCCAATGAAACGATTATAAACGTAAATGAAGTTTATTGGCGCCACAAAAATGAAAGTATTTGCTTTGGCGAAAGGAATATAAAAAGTATCACTTTCTCCCCAGCCTTCCTGAAGAATAACACTCGCATACATATATCTCCGATCATTTGAATCGAAACACTATACAACCCGGCGATCATTCACAATTTCGAATCTCTATACAGCCTGGAGGCCAATCAAGAGTAAAAGTAGGTCGCGGCACTTGCCCATCCGCCTTTCCACTTTTCCATTGGTCCGGCTCTTTGGAGGTTAGGGGACCATCTTCGGAGAATTTCTCTGGGATCCGTGACGTCAGGTGAAAGAGGAGAAAGCTTGTCAGCATAAGAGACCTGCAGAGTAGGAATTTGATAATATTTGCCGGTTAGACGTCTTTTCTCTCTCTCTCTGCGCTCATGCCCATCCATCAAGCGCTCTTCCAAAGCTGCACGGAGAAGTTCTGAAAAGGAGGAGGGAAATTCGAACGTGGTTAGGAATTCGACTCGCTTAACTCTAAGCTAATCTTCATAAGAACAAACTTTTTTAAAAGAATGTTGAAATTATTGTGCCTCACATAATCTATTTAATTTTTTTAGTTATAAATTTCTATTTGAATATTAGTGGTATTAGTGATAATCCAAACGATGCGTGTTTGGCAAAATTATCTCAAAATGAATTTTTTTAAGAACATGATTCTTTTTCTATGGGTCATGGCTTTGAGTCAATGCTTAGTACTATCGTCACCTACAAGTGATGCAAAGAACGAAACCGGGGAATCGGTGCAATTCAGCGGCTGGAAACCCCTGATGAAACCAGAAGCTCTTACTACGTCGGAGTTTGCAGAGATGGTATCGTCTCCCAAAGCTCAGAATTCGTCGGACCTAGAGGCTTCTGACACAACACGCAGCTTTATTCTGGTTTATCCACCGCGTCCCTCGGGAACAGAAGACAACTCTCAAAAAGCGGAACCTTCGCAAAACGCCGAGAGAAACCAGGGACCGCCAGTGAGACCTGAACCCACTCAGTCCAGACAACACAGGTTGATGAATTTCAGGGCTGCCGAAGACCAAAACAAGAAGGTTTCTGCATCGTACCAAAGACCAAAGTTCCCACCTGTCGCCAACCCACCTCCTATCCCCGAACACGCTTTGAGGAACAGAAAAAGAATACCTCCCAATTTTACTCCAGAGTCTACATCTCAGCACCAGGTACAGATTCAGCTATTGGATGGATACATAGTTCCCCCACAGGGAGGTAAGTGTATAAAGTATATATCTTGGATAATCGTGCATAGAGACTTAAACATATAAGTAAGAAACTGTCTCCTTGTTACATGACAGATACAGATCAAATTGTTTCGCTTAATATACAGAGTTTTATTATTAAAGCCAGAGATTGCTATACCCCAGCCTCTGAGTCATGTGGGCCTGTAAAAGTTTTACGGAAAAATTGAAATTGATGAAATGTATTATTTGAAACAAATACCGCAATGATTATAGTAATTATTCAATTGTAGTACTGATTTTTACTGTTATGATTAATTTATGCATAATTAAAAATGTTTCACTCATCATTAATTATTAAGTAATAGTAGTAATAATAACTGTATTGTTAAATTGCATTAAATTTTCATCTAAAATGTGTATGTAGTATGTATGTATGTATGTATATATATATATATACTCACTCATACATACATACAATGCAGTCTGTTAGAGTAAAATCAATTTCCAAAGTAGCCCGAAAGTCTTTCGGGTTGTACAAACCTTATTAAAGCTGCAATCGATCAAGTTAATATCTTTAAATATTTAGGTTGTAATACAATTTCAATTTTTCTGAATTTCTTTTGGAACAATACATAGTTTTAAATTGTGTTAAAGTATTCGTATATTTAATGTTCCAATTTTAACATTTAATTTTTTTTATTCTAATTAATTAATCAACCTTATCAATCTTCTCATTTGGATATTGCTGACTGTTACATTATATATATATATATATATATATATATATACATACATACATTCTTAAACTTCTAATGTCAAATTATTTATATCAAGGAATAAATTCTCATAAAATAACAGATATTAAAACTAACAAATATAAGTTTATAAGGTTATAATTGGTTTATAAAAATATAAAATATTAAAGACAATTTTATAACTGTACATTTTTTGTAGAAATCCAATATCTATTGATTTATCAATATTTATTGTTTCAGAAAATCTTTTTTAACAACACCATAAATCTTATATTTATATAATCAGCAATATAAATAACACTAAAATTGGTACTTAAAATACTACAAATATTTTTGTTGTAATACATAAATTTTGATAGTTTATTCGGCATTGATTAATCATTCAAATGTACCGTCTAAAAAACAAGGACTCCTCTTAAGAGGTAAATATGTTATCATAATTGTTTTAAATAGAAACAAAAATATTTCTATATGCATTTACTTTTTAAATTGTTCACGCACTTTAAAATATGGTACAAAAATTGAAATATCCTAGAAATGAATTTGAAGTCTAATATTTTTTCGTATAATTTCAATGCTACTTGGTATAAGCCTAAAAATTTTAAAAATATTGAATTCTTTTTTATACAAGAAGAAAAAATTCAAACAGGCAAAAAAAAAAAAAAAGCATGCAACAAAAATAATCGTACAACCCTAGCATTTGGTTTTAATGGATGTAAAATTGTGATGTCTGTTTGCTTACTTTATAATTTTTCATTTTTTATTAAAAAATATCTAACGAAACTAACAGCATTCGAAAATTGACTATCTTTAATCATAGCAGTGGTAAATCAATACGTTACTAAATTGGTAGATTTAACCCAATCCACAGAGAAATCTAAAATAAAATATTTTAAAGACAATTGGATTGGAAACAAAGTTAGAAGAGTTCTTCAAATTTGACGAGAAAATTCTTATATGCAAAAGCTTCCAAAAATGTTCGTGCACTTTAAGATTTCTACAGAATCTAACTAAAAAAATTATTTCAATTTCATATAAAACTCTGATTTTGATTAAATGGGCGTTCTATCGCTAATTTTTTTAATTAACGATAAATAAGCCCAAAATCTATTGAAATAAGGGCTTATTTATAGATGGAATCAAATTTAAATTTTGTTTCCTATCGGTGTATATTTCTTTAGAGAAAAAGAAATGAGTAACTTAGTAACAAGAACTTAGTTGAAGCAATAGAGCGTGACCGTGAAGGTGTACTTGTGGTGGGTGAATGTCATCATAATTGGTTTACAAATTAAGATTTCAAACCGAAAATGTATTTTCATCGAAATAAAATATAGCTTATATCATTGAGGTATAGTGTAGTTTTCTTCTATTAGTAAAAGAATTTTTAGATCCGGTTCAGTAATTCCCGAGATTACCCCCTTCGTACAAACGAATTTTACTTTTTTATAATATTAGAAAATATAATTAGAAATTTATATTTTCGGTATAAATTTATATACGGTAGCTCAGTCGGCAAATTTGTCAATCTCATAACCAGAGTAATAGGCCAAAGATCCATCGTGTTCATTAATAGAGGCTGGGGCACATGAAATAGGTTCTTGGTCTCAATGTCCTCCAAGTTCAGACGATACCTCTTGAAATGGCAGGCCAGTACTGGAGATCTTAAGCTTGGCCTCTACTTTCTAAACTACAAAGAACTAATACGGACAATTTTACTCACGTCAGTAGCATTTCTTAAAGTACACGTACTCCTCGGGTAGTGCTTAGTGAATAACAGTTTTGCAGACGTATTTGGTATAAAGATATCTGTCTGTATTGGAGATAAAAATAGATTTTTATAAGTATGTGAAAAGTAGCGTTTTTATTTTTTATTGAGTTTTCCCTCGAAATTACGTAGTTTTATTAAATAAGATATAGATATAGAGCAATTTATCGCAACGTCACGACTACTATAATGCCCTTCCCATTCATTTTCATGTTTACAACAGCCAATAGACATGCAAATAAACTGCCCTTCCATTTGAAACTAAAGCCAGAATTGTCATAAGTTGAGATGTACCCTACTGCGTGAAATCGCGTTATTGCTAAAAACTCTCTTCCTCAAATACTAATTCATGGAGAAATTTAAAAAATACGTAAGTGTATGAAATCTTTTAGCAGCCACTTTTTTATTATACGCATACACTATCTACCTGGCATACATATGTCATGCATTAAAACATCTGTATATACTATTTTTAATTATTAAAATTCTCGTTAAAAAAATGCGATCAAGTAAAAAACAAATCACTGATAAGATACCGCACCCTCATTTAATGCCTGCTTAATATATTTAGACAAAGAGGATGCGCACCATTACATGATGTATGTTGCTTCTTGCCTGATATCGTGTAGTCATATCACGACTGCAACTTTTATCTCTTCTCAGACGG
>CM063501.1:126912412-126934912 GCA_032207245.1 Pardosa pseudoannulata
CCATTTCTCAAACTACAATTCATGATTCATCGATTGGGCAAGGTTTACCACAGAACTATGGAAATCAACAAAATCCAGTTTCAGATCACAGAACACCGATTTCGCAAAGTGTAATCCATGATTCCTCGATTGGACCAGGTTTACCACAGAACTATGGAAATCAACAAAATCCAGTTTCAGATCACAGAACACCGATTTCGCAAAGTGTAATCCATGATTCATCGATTGGACAAGGTTTGCCACAGAACTATGGACATCAACAAAATCCAGTTTCAGATCACAGAACACCGATTTCACAAAGTGTAATCCATGATTCGGTGAATGGACAAGGTTTTCCACAAAACTATGGCGGTCAACCAAATCCAATAACTGGCGATAGAACACCGATTTCTCAGACTAAAATTCATGATGGAACGAACGAACAAAATTTTCCTCAAAATTATGGAAATCAAGAGAATCCACTTCGCGATAGCAGAGGTCATACTAAAAGTCATGGTACCACAAATGCAAACAATTACTCTCCAAATTTTGGAAGTAATCAAAATCTACCTGTTGGTAATGGAAATCCCGTTCATTCCAAAACTCAGGGCACTGTAAATGTACAAAGTTATTCTCCTGATTTCAGAGGCCAACAAAACCCTTCAATTGATAACAGGAACCCTATTCATTCTAAAACTCAAGGTTCTGTTAATGTACAAAGCTATTCCCCAGATTTCAGGGGCCAACAAAATCCTTCAATTGACAACAGAAGCCCTATTCATTCTAAAACGCAGGGTTCTGTTAATGTGCAAAGTTATTCTCCTGATTTCAGAAACCAACAAAACCCCTCGCTTGATAGCAGAAATCCTGTTCATTCTAAAACGCAGGGTTCTGTCAATGTGCAGAGTTATTCTCCGGATTTCAGAAATCAACAAAACCCTTCAGTTGATAACAGAAACCCTGTTCACTCTAAAACGCAGGGTACTGTTCACGTTCAAAGCTATTCTCCAAACCAAAGAGGTCAGGGAAGTCCCACGAGTGACAACAGACCTCCAGTACATTCAAAGACCAATTTGCATGGTAATCCTCAAAATTTTGGAGGTCAGAGAAATCCCAATCATGTTAAAACTCATACAGGAAATCAGCATCCTGGACAAGTTCCTATAGAACCTTTCCAAAGAACAAGGGAGTATGAGAAAGAACATTTTAGACCTCTTTCTAACAATAACAGGAATTATAATCCTCAGCACAATCAGCACGGCAACTCCCATCCAACATCTCAAAATCATAACAGAGCTGTTTCTGGATCTACGAATCCAAGAACAAAATTAAATGATAATAGCAGAAATGGTTATTCTAACGGATGGCGCGCCACTCCGTCAAGCAGAGGGAAACAAAACTATAATCCAGTTGGTAGCACAGCTCCAGGAAAAACTAACTTGCATTCAGGTAATTCTGACAATACAAAGCCCCAGGATGAACCAAATAATAATGGTCAACCGGAACCCAATTTTGATTCGTTTGGTCCTGGAGACGACGAGCATCAGAAGTCTCATGGTGCTGCTTTTAGCCCCTCTGCTCGTGATAGCAGGGGAAGTCCTGGTTCTGGCCATGACAAATCCGACTCCTCTCACTTCAACAGAGATCGAAGAATATCCGCTGAAGATTTCAATACAAGGCCAAATCAAGATCATAATAAATCTAGTCGGCCCCAAGGTAGTACTGATGACATTTATTTTGTGCCTCCTGTCTTGTCCCAAGAACAGGTACAAATTGACCCATTTGACGGTTCAGTTCCGAGGGATACAACAAGAACTTCTAATGTTGCAACACCTGCCTCTACTGCACGAGAAGATGGATTAATTGATCAGAAAGGTAAATTTTAAATTTAAAATCTTTATTTATATTTTGGAACTTATATTGCGTGAGTTAAAATATTGGTTAAAAAAACATTAAAAAAACCCTATTTGATAGATTTAAACATTAAACCTTAAAAAGAGATTTATTTGTGAATGTTAAATTAAGAATTTCATTTTTCAAAGCTTTTATACCTTAGACCATTTTTAATTTTTATTCCAAATGAATATTATGTATTAAATATTCCAATAGAAAACTAAAATGGGAAAATTCTAAAAAATTGAAAAAACAGAAAATGACGAACTAGTTTGGATACCCGGTGTAAATTAAAGTAAATATTAGAGATAGCTCAGCTAAACTGAAGTACAGACTCTAATTAGTGAGTTCTGAGGAAAGAACCATATTTAGTTAGCCCATGACGATTAGTAAATTTTCTCTACCCCCCCCAAAAAAAAAATAACTAACTATATAAAAGGTGCTATTGTTGCATAATGAGTAAAGATTTAATGCAGCGAATTTACTAAAGTATAAAAGTTGATTCAAATATAAATGCTTCATTATCACACAAATTCTGTGGAATAGAATAGTTAATAGTTCATTCAAATATTTCTGAATTGTTCAACCATTATTCTACAAAATGAAATAACTTAAACTTCTTTGCTTATAAGCTATTCGCGCCTATTCCCAACCGTTACTTTCCTCATATTTTTTATTATCTGTTTTTATTCACATTACTGAAAAAAAAATTGAACATCGTCGTTGTGCAAACATATACAATTATAGTCTTCCTCGGCAAATAAAAAAATATACTCATTAGATTAAACTTTCCACAGTAACACTTTTTTCTTGGAATCAAAAAGTTCTCCTGATACTACCAATCACATACGATTGACTGACTAACCTCGAAATGTGAGCGGTTTCCTTAGCTGTCAGTCTTTAAGTCATAAAAATACCATCACTTTTATTGTAATTCCTTACCGCATGAGCGATTAAAAGTGTTTCACCTGGTACGCTGTAAGTTAAAAAGAAAATTATTATCAGGTGAAAGTAAATAGTAGAATAATTAGTATTATGAGATAAATTTAATCTATTTTTAGTCACTATAAGTAAACTGCATGTTTCTTGTCAAGTTAATTCTTTAAAATAGATTGAAAATACTCTAATACCTGCATTTATAATTAGAATAATCAATCTTATTTCCAAAATCTATAATAAAATAACATACGAATAAACACATGTTTTTCCTTGAAGCTTTGGGAAATAAAGAACTATTTCGATTTCAACAACTTTAGATTATGTATTTGTCTAAGAATAAATCTCATAGCCAACATTTTTAGAAAATTTGAATTTGACTAAAACCGGTTATTTTAAAATTTATGTCAAAAAATATGCATTTAATTAAAAAGTTCTGCTATTTAAGTAAGCACAAATTTAATATTTGAAAAGCTCCATAGAAAAAGAAATGTTCAAAGCTACGTTTCCAATATTTTTAATAATCTCAGTTATTTTCATAATGATGCTTAAAATATACCAAAATTTAATTTCTTGTGTATTCCGAAAAAAAAAAATTAAACTTCGATACTTTGGTGAAGTATTGAAAAGTTAAAATGTTTTACTAATTTAAATGTGTTATTTTTACAACGTTGTTGAGAATGAAGCTGTATTACTTAGAAAATAAGAAAACGAAGTAAGATATACTACGATAATATGGCAAAGAGAGAAAATTACTCATTAGACAATTTTGTGGAATGATGACCGAATGAGTAGAGGGTTGCTCGTGTGGTACATGAGGTTGTGGGTTCGTATCACACTGCAGGCATAGGCGATCGTAGCCGTTCATAATCAGCTTTAAGCAGTAAGTCCTGGTTTCCTTGGTCCCCATGTAGAGCTTCAAATCAACTAACTATTAAAGAGCTTTCAAATATTTTTTAGGCTTTCTAAACTTTTTGAATATTTTAACTAATTTCGTAGAACGTTTTGTTTCTAGGAACAAAAGAGTGATATTATTTCTATTTGGGTTGTAGGAGAAATAAAAAAAAAGGTTATTTTGTAGAGAAATTTCTTGGAGTCAATTTTCTAAGCACTGGTAAGAAACCTTAAAAATGCGGTATGAGATGTTTTCCTAACACATGATAGTTTGATTTAAGTCGATTACACGTTTTCTGATAATAGCAACTAATCTTATAATAAATTAAAGTTCTGTAATAATCAACAAGTCTTCTACTCTAAGCTCTCTTCCAAGCCAAAGTTTCATAACTAAATTTTAGTCCTTATGTATAAAGTTTATAATCGAAAGCAAAAGATAATAGAAGATGCTAGGCTAAATATACTAAAAATTTGCACATTAACAATTGGAAAATATTGTCTTTTGTTATAGGAAAGCAAAAAAAAAACTGAAAGAAAAAATTCGTGATGAATTTTACCACAGATTTTCAAAAGACATTTAAAAGCACACAAATATGTTTTCAAAATTTATTAGAATTGGTATTTTAACGACTTTCCAGCGTATCCTTAATCCAATTTGAGTAGCAAAATCGGGTAGCAGTTTTTGCGCAAAATTTGTAATGCATGAATTGACTTTGGGCAGGAATTTCTATATCAGGCCAAACTTGGTTCATTTTCAAAAAAAAAATCATTAAATTTTTACATGTTTATCAAAATGTTAAATATGGCACCAATTCCATTCACTTAAAATTTTGTTACCTACGAAAATAAACATTTTGTAATCTATTTAATGATATGTTATTGCATATTAAGCAGGAGGAAAAATTCCCTTTTTGATGCATTTTTATTAAATACGTGCCACAGTTAAGGAGTTAAATATTTTCGTCGAAGTAATACATGAAAACATCTGAAAAATATTTAAATAGGCTTAGTTACATCGATATAGTTGAAGAAACATCACACAGAAACTTTTATAAATTACCAAACAGGGAATTAATAGTAAAAAAAAACACATTTTAAATCTGGTGAGGAATTTTCATAGTTTGCCAATTTAAAATATTAATCGAAAAAATTCCCAAACTTATTGAAGTTTGAAACATTTGCAACCCTTTCCGCATTTCAAAAATAGCTGATAAATTCAGCGAGGCTAAAGAAAGAAAAAAAAACTTAATACAAAATAATAGGTACTATTTTCTAAATTGCATTTCTGTAACAAGAAATAAAGTGAGAAATAAATAGCTTCATTGCTATTTATTTCTTACTTTATCGTGGAGGAAAGCGGTAACACGGAGTTTTGTAGGGTTCATTAATAAGGTTGCTTGTTAAGTTGGTTTTTTTTTTCGTTAAACTATCCATGGGGATTCTAATTATGTTGCCATGACGCGAGAATACTATCTTTCAATTCAATAGTTTGCATTGTTGGACTCTAAAAAAGACAAAATCATATTTCAATCTAAACAAATTTAATATAGATTTATGCAGCCAGTTAAAAATCTGAAATTTTCAAAGCGTGAATATATGAAGATACATTTTATTTTAGAGCTTTTCAGCCCGAAAAATTATTATATTTTAATCATTTGATCAATAAAAGTCGAAAATAATGAATAATGACTAACTTAATACAAAATCTCTCGTATATTTTAACATCGTAATTGCTTGGTTTGGCGCTCTATTGTCTACTTTTTGCTACACGAGGGGTTACGAGCCCGGGGCCTACTGCTTAAAACCCCCTCCGAATGGCTACGATCATCCATGCAAACAGTGGAATTCGGATCCACAAATTGCCGGTACCGAAGATCAGTTCAAAACCCATTCCACCATCGGTCGATTTAAGGATCATAATGGAAATAAACTATACTATTATTAACTATACTATAACTAATTATATATTTAACTATACTATTTCATATATTTAAAGCAGAAATTTTACGAAATAGACTTAATAGACATACTCAATCTAGAATGTTGGATTACTTTAGTAGATAATCATGCAACCACTGATTAAATGTATTTTTACAGATATTTCAGAATATGTGAGCGTGGACAGCGTTGGTCGTCATCCCGATTCGAAGTTTGCTAGATCAGAGTACTGCGAGTGTGCACAGAACTGTGCACCCATTCAACGCTCGCCAGATGAGAATTTAGGATCATCCATCAGAGAGATAGCACGGTCTCTAAATGCAGACGCGTTCTTCGATTTTGTAGGACTAACGGATGAAGAAATCGAAAACACACTGGCCTCCGACGGTAAGTAATTCTCTAATTTTATGAAAATAACATTCAAACTGAGATAGTATTAACGAACATTGACGAACAGTAGGAACAAGTGCAGTTTGAAAATTGACACTATACGTTTTTGTAATTTTTAGTATATTTAGAAGTATAGCTTTACTCTTTCTGCTTAAATAAACTTCATGTTGATTAATTCAGCACCTTTAATTAGGTTGCGGCTATAACCGTCATGGCTCCAGCGGACTCTAAACATTAAATAATGGGACAATGGCGGTTATAACAGCAAAAATTTAAAAACATAAATGGCAGGTTTAATGATTCAAATAAGCAAGTTTTTTTGTGCAGCAAAGTATTTTTGGGAGTTTTACACGAAATGTTAGTTCATAATCAAACAAAAATAAATAAATGACAAAAATTTATTGTAATTTTATAATTATTACACATTTTTTTCGGTGTGGAAAACGAAATTCAACCTAAAAAATTGTTCCCCAAAACATGACACTAGGCTTCTACTTATACGCCGGTAAATGCAAATTTGTGCCTCTATAGTCTTAGTGTCTAAAAACGACTGTTCCATTTTGGACGGCTATTGCCTTCATGCCACACAGTGAGCTTCGCTTTGATGGCTATAGACGCAAGTGTCCGTCAACGTGCTAAAAATATTTTACTTTCATCTTGTACTATTTTTACTCCCAATTGCAGCGAACTTGCCTTTATGAAACTGAATTTTTTTCTTATGACAGCACCCTATAGAGGATTAAATTTACTTTATTTTTAGATTGTGCTCACGTTAACTGACAAACTATTTCTAACCTTCACGAAATATCGTGCACTAATGTAATCCTAAATATTATTACGATTTATATATAAAATGATTCAATTATTTTCAACTTTGCTTTATGTTTTAGATTGTGTGCACGTTCAACTCCAAATTAATTTTAATCGCTTCACGAAACTAAATTTCAAACGTCTAACTGAAAAATATAACTAAATTTAAGAAGCTACACCAAATTATTTTCCGCTTAACACTAGATTTGCGGATGTTGATCATATACATATTTTTACTGAAGTGAGCCAATTTGACTCATACAAGAAAATTGAAGTTTTTTGCAAAGAAAATAGTTTCAAATTAATTTAAATAAAATATTTATTATTGAAAAATTCATGGAAAACATTTTTTACATATACAATCTTTTTTTGAAACACATTTTACGCAAACATTTCTATTACATTTAGCACAATGGTTTCTACAGCTGTTTCTTTTGCATGATTGTTGAACTTGACAATTCTTCCGTGCGGCGTCATTAGCATGAATTTCTGTCATTGGAATGGAAGCGATCTCGACTTCATCTCTATATTTACTGTATACTATACTTTATACTTTATATTTACTTTATACTATATTTATTACTATATTTATTTATTTTCATATACATTCTATGAGTCAAATTAGCCGAACGATGGCCGATTGGTTAGCGCGCTGGCCTTCGGTACCGGAGTTGTGGGTTCGAATCCCACAGTGGTATTTATGTTCGTAGCCGTTCGGAATCGGCTTTAAACTGTAGGTCCCGGTCTCATTAGCCCTCGTGTTGCAAAAACGTAGACCTTAGCACTCCAAACCAAACCTATGAGTCAAATTGGCTCACAACCGTGAAAATAGGTATACCACATTTGATAATGAGAAATGAAGGGGTCTGCGGGGAAGATGAATGAAAGTTTACATATATTTTATTACTTAACTAAAAACCAACATATGTTTTTGAAAATTGGTATTAAAATTATATATATATATATATATATATATATATATATATATATATATATAGATTAAATTTTTAATGAGTCAAATTGGCTCGGTTCGTAAATGAAGTGTTAAATTATAACTCACTCTATATTGTTATTTGATATACAAGCTTGTAAATCATTAGGTGTGTGTATCATTTGTGATGTTTAAGACAGGAAAAGGATTAAGGATTAATTCAAAAATATTTTTTAAAAAAGGCAAAAGTCTCAAAATCATTATCAACCACAGTAGATCAATATATTGTAATAGTATAAATGTGACAGACTCAGATGTAAAATGTTATTTTGAAGGTCGGCATCAGTTGTTTTCTCCCTTTCTTGTATTGGGCAATTTTTCTAAATACACTTTTAATCGTGAACACGTTTAATAAATATCTTACGAAACGAAGGAAAATTTTGGACCCATATAAAACTTCTCATTTATGGAACAAAAAGTCTTCCGCCAAGCAGCTAAAGAAAAAAAAAATGTTTTTCATGCTTAAATGCTTCGACATTGAATAGATTAGATAATACGTGTAAAAGACGAAGAGTGAAAATGAAAGGCAAGCAGCTGACTGGAAAATGTCTTTTATAAGACATTGGGATTATTTTAAGAAAAAAACGTTGTACAGAAACCACCGTCAGTTATATTCATTGGAATAGAGAGGCGGAAAATATCTATTTAACATTACTTATGGCATTTGTTTCCATAAAAAGAGGATTCATTGTTCTTGATAAAGATAAAATCTATCCATTGTCTTCCGTGCAAAAGTTCTTCAGATACTGAAACCGAATTCTGATCATATCTGTAACCACAAAGGAGAACATGTTATTGTAAACTTTCTCATAATATCTTCTTACTGGGATTTAAAGAAGGCATAAAAATCCACTTGCTCTTTAGAACTGATTTCTATGCCGCACATCATGTACAATAAATCTGTAGTCTGTGAGCTATGTATTTATAGAATTTTTTTGGTCGTCGAAAGTTTCCAGAAAGAAGTTGCATCGGTAAAATGAATTTCTCTCGATGGTGTTAACTTGGAGCTATTATACAAAAATAAATACTAAATATACCGTAATCGTGTACACTATAATACACTGTAATAAACCATATATTTTTAAAACATGCATACATTTTATCAGTTAATTCACAGTATCCAGGTAGCACAAAAATATCAAAATTATAATATCGGTCTACATCAAATGGACCCCTTTTCTTCTAAATGATATCCCTGAATACCATATTTTGATATTTATCAATGTTGGTCAATATTTTCCCGACAACCCGGAATTTTCATATTTTTTAATATGTAGCAATGTTGATCAATATTTTTCCGATAACCCTGAATTTCCATTTTTTGATATTTACCAATTTCAGACAATATTTTTCTGATAACCCTGATTATCATTTTTTGATATTTAGCAATGTTGGTAATATTTTTCTGATAATCCTGAGTTTCCACTTTTTTATATTTAGCAATGTTGGTCAATATTTTCCCGGTAACCCTGCATTTCCATTTTTTGAAATTTACCAATTTCAGACAATATTTTTCCGATAACCCTGAATATCATATTTTGATATTTAGCAATGTTTGTAATATTTTCCCGATAACTCTGCATTTCCATTTTTTTAATTTTTCGTAATGTTGGTCAATATTTTCTCGACAACTCTGAATTTCCATTTATTTTTTATTTAGCAATGTTGATCAATATTTTCCCGATAACCCTGCATTTCCATTTTTTATATTTACCAATTTCAGACAATATTTTTCCGATAAATCTGAATATTATTTTTTGATATTTAGTAATGCTGGTAATATTTTCCTGATAACCCTGAGTTTCCATTTTTGATATTCATCAATATTGGTCAGTATTTTCCGGATAACCCTGAATATCATATTTTGATATTTAGCAGTCTTCACCTCGTGGTAATTTTGCATGAGAACTAATTCAGTCTCTTCTTCTTGAAGTAAGGCTTTTTTTTATTTGTTTAGAAGCTTTACGTTTAAAATTTGTATCATCTGCCATTTTTTTTCTCAGAACAAAAATTCCAGTTCTACTTTGCTTACCTCGCAGCTTTTCGAAGAATCGCAATAATTCCAATTAGACGTTGTACTCATTGGTTGCCTTGTACGGAGTAGAGAAAACCGTTTACATTCAACGAATGTAGTATTAAATGTGCGCTGCGCTTAATGTCGTGATATATCATTTGGTGCCAGAAAATTATATTTATTTTTGGGAATATCGATAAATATCTCTGAATATTATTAAAATATCACCTTCATATCAGTGTTAACAACATTAAGAAAAGACATTAAAAAAGTGGTTATGGTATAAGTAATACATACAACTCTTTTAAATGCTCTGCTTTAAACAGTTTCAATTTTTAATTTTACTTTATGTTGGTCAATGTCGACAATTATTTTGGTCAATGTCCAAAATTGGATGTCCGGCATTCAGCGACATTCAAAATATGCACCAACATTTGCATGATATTGACCAATGTATTTATGATACATAGGTATCACATCTCAAAAATGCAAATTACAAGTTTGCTGATATTGTCAATATTTTTATTTTACAGTTAATGAATTTTTTATAAAATATGTGTCGATATTCAAAAGTTATAATAGAATGCAAATTTCTTATTTTCAAAGACTCTTTTGAATTTTATGTTTTTAGTTCTGCAGTTTCCCTACCTACCTGCGCCCTACCATTTGTATATCAGTTAAATTCAATGAAACTTTACTTGCGAAATATGATTGAAAAAATAGTATATCCTCTTTAGATGAAATAATATTCAGTTCAAGCATATATGAATTAGAATCAAAAGCAAAAGAAGCCCGCAGATTCCACATCTGATTAAAGAAAGAACTGTCTCTAAAATATAAAAACATCGTTTCACACTCAATTTGTGTAATCACATGCTGTAATTCCTTTTACTTATTTATAATTGTTTTGAATTTATTTTAAGCTCATCTCGAATTAACGCAGTGAAAATACTTATAATTTCTTAGGTATTAATTCGTAACAAAATTTTGCTTTATATATAAAATTCAATGTTCCTGAAGAATACTATTTGGAAATTTTTCATGAATACACTAGAACCTCGATTATTCTAGCTAATTAGGGCCGCTAGTACCTCGGATATCGGAAATCTTAATTTTCAGAAACTGTATATTTATTTTTTATTTTTAATAAAATTTTTTAACTATACGTACTAGGTTAAATAATGAAAGATTTCTTTTCAAAAATAACACAAAAATCGAATATTTTATTATTTAAATCTAATCTACAATAATTTTTTAATGTAAAATATCCTTTTTATAAAAATTCTTGTCTTTCGTTGCAAAAGTCCAAAATAATTTCTATCAATGGTTGCCCGATCACGCTAATTTTTAAGCAGCAGATCTGTCGGAGTGACATAACTTCTTTGCTTCAAATATTTTGGAATTCTTCGAAATGATTTTGGAGGCATGTTTCACGGACAATTAACTAAAAAGTGTGGTCTTTTACAGGGCTCATTCAGAAAAATAAAGACTTCATTATTTCGGACTTCAATTTTAAAGTTAAAATATACACGTATCTAGCATTTTAGCTTAAATTAGCTTGAAGCACTAATTACTTTTTTAAGAAATTAGTGCTTTTTGTATCATTGTTAATTTACTTCTATATTGACATAACTTTTTCGTATAACTATACTTTAATAGTTATAAAACTTTCACGAATCTATTGATCTCCATATTTTATAACACTATGTATACATTATATAACTATTATTTACATATGTATATATGTCGTATCCAGTGGTAAGGCGAATGGAAGAATCAGTCCTTCTTGGCAAATCATCTCTTTAATTTAAAGTAGAGTTTCAGTTTCAAGGCATCACTTGCGCCATTTTCATTTTTCCGTGGCGGAGCTAAGTGTGGAGTATGTTGACAGCTCTACATCTTTGAGTCAACTTTCTATTATTGGTTGCATACTCATCAAATTCTTCCAATATGTTTCCGCTTGACCGGTTTATCCTAAAAGCTTACGCAAGTGTGGTTTTTTTCATTTATTTTGTTATTAAGAAATAGTTCCCTTTTAAATTGTTCACAACTCGCTTAATTTTCCAACCCCCCCTTTTTTTTAAACCTGACATATATATGTACATATATATTATCATTCTCACTAGATATTCAGAAAACTATCAGCTCTGCTAACAGAAACCTCGGTTAATCGAAGCTCATATAATGTGAGTTCTACTGTATTTTGAAGACAAACTTTCTCCGAATGATTTTCAGTTTTTTGTGTTTTGTGGCCTCGGGAGATATTAATCTTTACTAATAAATTGAGAACAAACGTTATGAAATGTTATGAAATACAGCTCTTCAAATGTTAGGCGTAAGAATTCTATTACATGAACATCAAAATGCCATCAAGTTTGAATACGCCCTTAAAATATTTCTCTTGAAAATAGTCTTGAATCTAGAACAAGGCATGCAATAGTTATTGATTTCTTTGATTTTTTATATAGTTTTTTATGTTTGACAAGAGAGGTCAGGATGTCATGATCTCTTCTTTTTCTTTTAAAAAATTCATTTGAAATCCTGTTTCTGACCAGAAAAGCGGCAAAGATGAACATAATAACATCCTTCCAACCATGAAGACAACTGAGAATGTATCCTGTTTCATAATATTGCGTTTGATACATGAAATGTAACCTGTTCCCGTAGCTCAGTTCCTTCTATTTGTTTTATTCTAACAAGTCAGGATTGTCTGCGAACACAATGGCATCCCCTATCTTGTTAAATATTAAATTTCCGACAAAGAGATCAAAGCTAGAGGTTCATTAAACATTACTTTCATTCACGAAGGAATTAAGAAAATGGTTACAAACAGTTTTTCGAAACTTATTATTGTTCAGAACAATTGAGAAAAGAACCGGAAGACCCTGCAGAGAAAACGGAATAATATTCTGCTGCTTTCATTATTGTAATGGGACCGCGCTTCTTTACTTTTAGTGAAAGCATTTCGTTTTGTTGGACTTAGCATTGATTTCCGTTTTGAATATCACCAGATCCTGTGGCAATTTCAGAAGTTTTCATTCTTTCATCTTCTTTTTTTTTTTTTTTTTCAATTTTCCTTTTTCACTCAGATGAATCAAATGATGTTTACTCTTTCAAATCAAACACGTTCCATTTAATTCTTTTGTTCTTATTCTCGTTCACTTTCATATTTTTACGTTATATAATTTAAGTAATGCATCGTTTCTTTTTCAGTTCGGTCCAATCTTTTAAAGGATTTTAATAACACGACCACAAAAGCAAACTTACATTGCAGTAGTTTTTATTTTTGCAGTAGAAAAGAAGCATTAAATTTCTACATTCTGTTATTTTTTAACTTTTTCCTTTCAGTCGAAGAGTGGTCGAAATATTTTTTATGTTCCTTACTTACAATGTTACGGCATAAGATCAATAAATATCTGCCGTTATAAATATAATACTGCATCAAAAAATTACATTATTTCATAGGTAGGCCAAAATAAAATTTTTGATCTTATTTATAATTGGCAAGTAAAAGTACTAAGCATAAGGAAATATAAAATTTAAAAAAGAAAAAGAAATACAGACTTTACATCATATATTTAAGTTTACTACTGAAAAAGAACTCTAACTGGTGTTTTTATTTAGAAATATATGAATTGACATATTTGGTTCAAAATTTTACGTTAATTGATGATAAAAATATTTTTCACTTAAAACTTCTTCCCTGTTTTGTAGAGGACACCATTTTTTTGGGGGGGGGGGAATTTTATTTTATTTTATTCATTTATTTATTCATTTATTTTTATTTTTATTTTTTTTTATTTCACCGAGAATCCAAATAAACACTGAGATAGTATAACACCGAGAAATGGCAACCAAAAAATTTAATATTTAAAGTTAAATGTTTAGATTTTTTATGTTTCTGGAACTACACCACTTTTTTTTTATTTTGGAGTATTAAAATCACATGGTATATTTGTGAATACAAGTAGCTTATTGTGAATGTTTTTTCTTTATTTATTCATTCTGTTATTCATCCACAAGTCCCTTAAATGGTTCTTTCTTTAATCTATGGTTTGAAATGTGTTCCATACATAATAATTTTTAAATAATTATACATAGAGGAAGGATTTACCCCTAGTTATCTTATAATAATCAATTATCGTTAAATAACATATCTCAATAAATTATAAAAAAATTTTAAATTTTAAAAAATGTTCAAAATTATTTTGCCCACTCAGGAAAAAAAAGCGCAAAATTTCTTAGTTCTGCTCATTATTCAAGAAAAATGACTATATACAAACTAGATGGATTGAGAAAGCATTAAGGCTTTAAAAAACCGTAGTCTCACCGTGCTGCAGATCTGCAACAAACCCAAAAATTGATGTCATTTACACAGTGAACTTTAAAAGACGGTTTTGTTGGTTGTTACTGTCCTGCAACATATAGTTAACACAATTTAATAGTAGAATTCCTATCAAATGGTGCTGAAAGATGGTTGAATGGTTAGCGTGCTAGCCTTCAGTAGCGGAGTTTGGGTTCGAATTCCACTGGGGCATGGATGTTCGTAACCTTTCGGAATCAGCTTTAAGCTGTAAGTCCCGGTCTCATTAGCCCTCGTGATGTAAAAGTAGACCGTAGCACTCCAAGCCCAAACCTACCAAATGACGATATTAAATTTAATTCATCGATTGCTAAAAAAAACGTGGAATTAATTAAATAAATAAATGGAGACACCAGAAGTAGATTTTTCACAAAGATATTTTCAAATTCTTCATGTAAAGATAATTTTTGTGCAAATCAATTTACTTTTATAATAAATAACAATTTGCATTTTATAATAACTATCTATAATAAATATTTATAATAAATATGTATTTTTGTAGAAAATATGCCTTTTTGTTAGTAAGTTTTTATTTTCATGGTTAAACATTTTATATTATTTTTTATATGCTTGAAGAAGTGTATTCTAACATTTGAATATGCATATTTTTATTTTGGGATTGTAATATACAGAAGGTTATTATATCTTATAAAAAGAGATAATATATTAGTGGCTTACCCAGAGGGGTGGAAAGGGACATAAGCACCGAAGATTTTTTTAATGAAGTTTAAATATTTCAGTATCATCCCTTAATATTGTTATTATAAGTATTATAAACTAAAAGAAATTGGACTTTTTTTTTCTCCTCGCGCGTGAAGAGAAAAAAATTATTTCTGAGAAAAGAAAAAACACTTATTCCTGAGAATAATATAGGAAACTTTTTGTTAAAAAAGTGCCTTTGGGACGATGCTTATAAACAATTAGAGGGGATGCATCCTTATAGAATACGCTACCTTCTCTTCCTTCTCCCCCAGCTGTTTCCTGGAAAAGCGTTCCAGGATGCATTCTTTTCTTTCAATCATTAACCCCTTAACATGCACGCTCGAGTTAAATCGAGCTCGCTAAACTGGCCAACCTGTGCACACTCGAGATAATTCGAGAAGCGTTGTTTCAAAATATATCACACAAAAGAAAATTTTGATTAATTTTATAAATACTAGTATTGTTATTATTTATGTTTTAAAAGTATAAATAGGTATTTTTACTGATAATAATGTTTATTCTGAAATGGGGATTCGAAAAGAAAGATAAAAAAAAAGTATGTGCGTGTAATATTACAATATTCGATTATTTTCTGCAGTGTTGTCAAAATCGAAAATTGCAATAAAAATTTTGATTATTTTTGTAATTTTCTTGGCAAGACAACGTTCTAAATTGTGTTTTTTACATTAAAAAATTGATTTTTTTGCCGGGCTTTTAAAAAAATCAGTGCATTAAGGGGTTAAATGCTTTTAATCAATTTTTCAACGTTTTCGTATTTTACCGATTCTAGTAATTGTGAATTTTTGTTCCATTGGTATATGTACTATTTTTCTTCTTCTTCAGTGGCATTACAGCCCTGAATGGGCTCTAGTCTTCACCAGAATTCGATACCAAGCAGTTCTATGTTTGGTTCTCAACTACCAATTGATAATTTCTAAAGTTATTAGGTCATTAATTTTCTTAGATCATCTTTATTTTCGTAATTTTTAAAACTTGATAAAAATTATATCAATCCTTGAACAGTTTAAAAACAGAAAAAGTAAGGCTGATATAGCTTATCCTTTAGTTTTAACTAAAGGATATTATAAACTAAAAACATTGCTTCTGTCATGACACTGATGATATGCATACCACGCCCAATATTAATTTCTGGGTGTGCACGAAGTGTAATCTAAGTATCAGAAAATACTTTTGGCTATAAGTCAAACACTACCAAAATATTAGTATTAACCCGTTTTACTAAATCGGAAATAATCAATTTTTTTCACAAACAATTAATATTACAGAGTAAAGAGGCGGCAAATTTTTATTAGTAATAAACTTTAAGGCCTATCTTTATTAAACTTGCCAAAAATTTTAGTATATATTTTGCACAGATATTTAAATTAACAAAATAAACGTCGGATAAAATAGTAAAAATTAGACTAATTTCAAAAATGTATAAAAAAAATTGAAAATTTTGAAAATCTAATAAAAATTTTATTACTTAAGATTAATGTTAGTAGTGGAACAAGGAGAAAAAAAAAGGTATTACTTGTAAAAGGCAATAAATGACAGATATCCTATTTATAAAACGATGGTGAAATATCAATGAAGAATTTTTGGGTCAATGGTATTTTCAGTTTAAAAACTATCATACAAATAACACAAACATAACAAAACATATGAAATAAAACAAGCATAAGAATGAAACGTAAGAAAATAAAAGGTAAAACTTAAATTATGATTATAATTATTGTAAAAGGAAGCGTAAATGAATTATTTCTTAAGCATTTTCTTTAATATTAAAGGCTCTTTTTATACGAAATATTTGATTTCAATTTAGTTAAATCAGGCGTTTAACCAGTCGTCCAAAACTATTAAATTCTGGATATGTTTCTGCAATCAACTTCCAACTGGCATTTCTTTCATTTAACATTCTAAACATACCTTTTACGAAATACATATATGTATGTCTGGTAAGTAAAACTTTGAGCATGCTATTTGTTTGTAAACATGACATTTACGTAAAATTTTCACTGTTTCGTCGACCTGAAAAATAAATTTACTATGACGTTAAAAACTAATTAAAAATTAGTTTCGTTTTTTATACCTAAAGTAACGTTCCTGATAGAGTGGGATAAATTATGTCTTCCCGTAAATATTATAAAAAGTAACAGCCAAAAGATTTAAAGTTTATAAAATGGCAGATAAAAGCAATTCTAAGCTCATTTCCATTTCTAAGCAGCACGAAATGTACAGTAAGTGTAGTTCCCTATAAATTAGGCAAGTAACAAAAAAGACTGTTATTTGCATTCCCACTTCCTCATTTTTGCGATGGAGGAAGAGCAAAATCTCAAATTCAGCCCGAGAATTGTGTCACTTATGTAAATTCAATAAATTTTGCATCCTCCGGAGTCGGCGCATCTCTTGTGATCATTATGCGGGGTCACGACTTATGTCTTCCTCCTAAAACTTTCCACCAAGGAAACCATAAAAGGAAAATGCGCCCTATTGTTAGAACAAAGTTAACTTCTATCATCTTGCTGATAACCATCCGTCTATAGGTCATAGAGAACCAAGACCAAAGGAACTTTTCTTTTTTCGTCCTCAAAGAGTTCTTGAATTCGTTTTCTGCTGAATCGATTGTTGTGGTACTATCGTCGAGATGTGTTAGATAACGATTTTGGCAATAAAAGCTCTTACAGACGTTTTGTTTACTAGCTTCCTCAGACGAATGACAGCTGAAATTATTAAAAATTTGATGTGATCACAACATAACTTCCTTGTATGCCGGTTACATTATACACGCTTTTCGTTGCACTCTATTTAAATTAATTTCATTTGAATAGGAGATTCGATTCTCCAATTCTTTAAAGCGAAACATCACCTTTATAGCTTAAAAAATTCGATTTGTTTCTTTTTTCTTACATTTTAAAAATCTCTGAATATTTCTGAATCGTTTTAAATAAACACTACGGAAATATTCGAATTAGAACCTGTAAAACTATACAGTCTTTGCCTTTAGCATCGTAGCTCTTAACACATTGTTTGGGGGTACTTTTCGCAGCGGAATTGTACCGGGAGCGGGCGTTTTGCGAGTAAATTTAGTTATTCAGTTAAATCTCAATAGTTCAAAAATTATTTAATTTTTTAATCAACTTTTCGTATTTTACATTGAAATAAAGTTAAACAAATACATAAATTAAAACAAATATATAAATAGACAAATAAACAAATATATATATATATATACACATATATATATATACATATATATAGTATTATTTCTCAAGGATAAATAAAAAGTTAATTTTAAATCTAAATTGATTTTTTAATTAACCTTCCCTTTCTGTGGTTCCGCATCGACTGATGTAAAAACTAGTTTTTATTTGTCTAAATTTTTCCAGAATCTGTGTAGTAGACATGAATATTCGGCTTCGTTTTCCTGTATATACCGTTATTTTTGCACAAACAAACCATGTTGTTACACTAACCCGTACCAGTACGTGTCCCGTATACAATATGTTAAGAAAACTGTAATAATTGTAGGAAACTTTGAGCACTTTACTGAAAATAGTACTTTTTCAACTGCGTGCACCGTACGTAAAGAACTATTGATTTTTAATTTTCACAGTAAAGACATTACATTATAGACCTACATTAAAACTCTACCTACTTTTTTCGTTTTTGTCTATTTTTTTTAGTATTTATAGTACTTGAAATGGAATTTTTAAACATTATTTTAGCTTTTTTTCTAAATTCAATTCCTTAATGTAATATTTCTGATATTTTTTAAAAATTTAAATGGGTGAAAAATTATAATTAATAATTATTCTTTACAAAAAAAAAAGGAAAAAATAATAATGAAACTTACTTTGTGTTGTAATCCTGCGCACAGTGTGCCTGAAATATTTTTTAAATTTTTGAAATAAGCTTTCACTCTTTCATTTAAAAATATTTCCTTTATAATATTTTTTAAACAAACTAAATTCCACAAAACAATTAAATAAAAATGGATAACAAATTCTGAAAATCTTATGTACGATAATAATTTAAAAAATATATACTAAGGCAAAAAAATAAGAAAAAAATCTTCCATTTAAAGGTATTTGAAGGTGATGTATCCCGTTTATAAAGTCTACAGTTACACAATTGCTAAAATGTTATTTTATAATGACATCAAAATCATATTCAACAATGAATAGAACTCAAGTACTGTCATTTGGCGAAGACTGGTATCTTTAACAATGGTTATATTGATATTTTTCACTATGCAGAGTTCGGTTTGTAATTCAAAATGGGGATGTGCAACTAGATGTTACAATAGATTTAAGCGCAAAATTTACATCTTTTACGGCTAATTATTAAGTTATATCCTGCAGCTTTAATATGCATTATATTGGAATTTTCGTTACATAGAGTGCTGATTGCATAAAAAAGGGGAGGAACACAACTGGACGTTACAACAGTCTCAAAAATTTTTGGAACTGCTGCTCTGTAACAAGATAAAGACGATTTTCGAAGTCTTCCCCGAGCCTTATAATGTAAACTTAAAATATATTTCTTCTAGTTCTTGTTTGTAATTTTCTTGTTTACACTAAAGCTCATCTTGTATTAGAATTTATTTCTGCTCAAATGATTTAGTATAACCTTTGTTCATTTTTTTATTTGAAAATTAAATTAAGGGTATTATGCCTTGTTGATGTTGTAATAGTTAGATGTTCGATTAGATTGTCCCTTTCCTTATTTTTCCCTTTTAGTAATAGTAAACATTTTGCAGTTGGTCGGGGAAGTGAGTATTTTATCAGTCCTAAATAAAAAATTGTGTCTAATTATCATTAATTGGTATACCTAATTTATTGGTATTTTATTTGTTCGCCTATTAAATGCAAGTATTAAGTTTATAATGCAAGTATTGTTTATGTTGCTTGTACAGTGACTGGCATTAAATAGGCTTCTATATAACAAAACATGCTTTAGTTTTATTATTCTCTAAAATTTATAAACTGCAATGTATTTCTACAATTATTATTAATAATTTTTCAGTTTAATAATCACACCTTATAATATTAAAATATTTTCCAGATATAATTAACTAGTTAATATTTTACCAACTATTATTAGACCCGACAGGCTTGGTCTTCACGTTCCAGATGTGTCATTTAGGAACTTGGAGAACATTGAAACGCTAAACCTATTTTACGTGACTCTTCGCCATTAATGAACACGACATATCTTTGGCCGGTTTGACCTTCTAATTCGCCACCCTTCGCTTGCGAGGTCGAAGCCTTTGCCGACTGTGCTACCGCAACTCAATACTCCAACCCAGAAGCTCTCAAATTATTTCAACTGCAGAGAGCCCATTTAAAACTGTATACTTATCGCGCAGCACTATACACTTTAACTCGCTATATACTGCATTTAGTAAGTATAACGACAAAATAACATTGACGATAGATAGCAGCATCGTCCATTAAACTTGCAGGATATTATATTTCACCGTTAATTTTTTTTTCTTTGCACTAATACATTTCCATTAAAAATACACACATGGAAAAAAATAACTTTAACTATAATGAACTTTATAGTTTGTCGGTTGAATATTAACTAAAATGCAACTGATTTTAGAAGCGGATAAATGACCAGTTTTATATGCAATAAAATATTTTTGAAAATTCTGGATAGGTGTCGGATTTTCTAAATGTTTCTGCTAATGAAAAGACTCTGAGTCCAGCCTTCTATACTTGAAAATGCTCGCTGATGGTATGCTGGTATGCAAACAAAATACATTAGTTCTGGTTACAATGTAAAAAAGCCAAAATGCTTTTTGCCACTAATGCAGAGAAATTTATCTTAAACGTTTACATGCTATAATGTGAACGGATAAAAATATTTATATAATTTTTGTAAGTAATATGTTTTATATCTTCTGTTCCTAGTACATTTTCAAGTTTTCGTCTTTATTTTTTATGTATTCCATTTTTGAAGATTGTCATTTAGGATCAAGTTTTGAGTTTTGACAAATAAATTTGAATCTTTTTTTTTTTTAACTAAATTATTCTTTCCTCTAATTTATCAACAACTTTTCCTGTGCGACTTTTATGCATATGTTGAATGTTGCAACATTTACATTTAATAAAACTCTTTTTATTAAATCTTAGTTTAAAAACAAATTATCTTAGTGACAAAATTTTTAAGCAGCTGTAAAATTAAAATATTGTTTTAAAATATTTGAAGCATCTATAAAACTTTATTTAAAAGAAGAATAAATTCTTTAAAATATTTCCAACATTGTTTCTTGGGGAAAACTTTAGTAAATTATCGTGTTTCTATTTTGGAACATTGACAGGTAAACGGTTAAAGGTATTTGTTTACGAAATTTTTCGGACTATTCTTAACGTTATACTATAGTTTTAATACATCGGGAGAGATTAATTAAATGAAGGTACTCGTTTTGAAGTAATGGCTTTATCTTATGGTTTTAATTTTGGCCATTAGAGAGTTTTGCTGAAAAAAAATCATTTAATATTGTACATACAATCATGCAATCAATCAATATATAAACAATCGATTAAATATTGTACATACTTAAAAAAATTTAATTTTAGTTCAAAATTTCTTATTATCTTTCCCTATATATCGACTCTTTCCAATTGTTGGAAATTAAGTTAAAATCTCATTTTATAATTAAAGTAATAATGGATAAAGAAGTCAAAAGCAAAAAGGAAGATGTCAAACAAATTAAATCTTCATTATCAGAAATGGGAGTTTTAAAGTTTTCCTGCTTAAGAACTTGCAAACATTTTTCTTTCAAAACTTGCAAACATTTTTCTTTTGTTTGTTCAAAAATAATATCCAAGTTACCAACAAATTTTTCTTCCATATGTCTTTCAATGCATCGTTTTATTTGTTTACGAAAGGCTTTAGTTACTTCCAATTTATTTTTAAAAAAAGAAACCAGAACAATGTTTTAATGCTCTGCTGCCCTGAAATAGAAAGTGTTTTTAGAATTTATAAAGAGGTAGATAATGAGGGGTTTTTTTTTCCTTCAAACACAATTTTATTAACTATTCATTGATCGGGAACAAAAGTGATGAAATCATCAACTTCCTTTAGGTGGTGAAAGGTATTTTTAGGTCAAAGTTTTAGAACCAAACGGATGTTTGATTTAGCTTACCACAATCCCTTAAACCACCACCAAGAATAACTTTCCCTAAATTCTATTTAGAATGATTTAAGTTATGTATTTACAGCTGGAATGTAAATTTCCCACATGAGTGAATTAAATTACGTTGAAAGGGGTCATGACCTCACCCTCTCACTCTACTCGGGTTGGACGCTCGAAAAAGAAAATTTCCGACCACACACTAAAAATACTCCGACACGCTAGGTGTGGTGTTTGGGGGCATTTCTCTCATTCTCCCACACGCGAGATGAAGCTCGGAGTCAAAGGTTGCGTCTTTATTCGGGTCAGTAGGGTATTAGGAATAAGTTTCCGAACATGGCCAGTGGAAAAAAAAAGGAGATAGGAATGACCGGATTCTCAGAGACTTTATTTTTGTGTTTTGACGCTTAGATGTTGTTGAACTTGAAAAATGAGGTTTCTCT